>JADBJO010001692.1:190000-212500 GCA_016801955.1 Conus betulinus | reverse complement strand
AATACACATTTGGGATGCACTCGTTCCGTTCACATTGGAAAGCAATAGGCATTTGGGATGCACTCGTTCGGTTAACACAGGAAAGCAATAGACATTTGGGATGCACTCGTTCGGTTCACACAGGAAAGCAATAGACATTTGGGATGTACTCGTTCGGTTCACACAGGAAAGCAATAGACATTTGGGATGTACTCGTTCGGTTCACACAGGAAAGCAATAGACATTTGGGATGCACTTGTTCGGTTCACACAGCTTAGTCTGACCCTTGTTCTCTGGGGGAAAATCCACTGTCTGCTCAAAAGGCACTAAAATCTACAGTTTGTCCATATGATTATTGTCATTAACTGACCGGGTGAAAAAAAAGGTAAGACGATGTTTTTTAACTATATTACAGAGGAAAAAAAAGCTTTACATGGTAAATACAGCAAGCGACCAAAGGAACAGGCGAAGAATACGAGTTGTTGAAAGTCCCTGGGGGGGGGGGGGGGGGGGGGGGGGGGGGGGAGCTGTGTGTAGCCAACAGTAATTGCCAAACATTGATGTACACACTGCAGCATTCCCCATATCTACTAATTGACAAGTCGTCTACAGGTGCCCTTGCTGAAAGACCCCAGCACTTCGAACGTGCTGAAAAACGAAGAAATCATGATAGCCCGTAGACTTGTCTGTAGAACAGCTATTCCTATTCATCGCTGAAAGGATTTTGTCAGTAAAAGGAAGCTTACACTTATCAAAAGAGGCCCCCATTATTATCACTGTGTGAAAGGGATTCATAAGTATCACTGAAAAGAACTAAAACCTTAATACTAATCTGTAAATTAGTAGGAAATCCATGAACAAACATAATATATAAGGCTTTTACTTATCACTGAACATATAAGTGCTAAGTTACCAGTAAAGAAGAATGTGTACTTATCGGTAAAGATAGGTTTGATACTTATCAATGAACACTGAAAGGAACCTGTAAGTCAGCTGGCACATCACAGGAGATTGTGAAAAAAAGATAACAAACATAGATTTAAAAGCACAATCTACACACGGCATTGTTTCACCTATAAGCAATACTTACACCCCATTGTTTTTTAACCTAGAAGTATGGGAATTGAATTCAAAATGTCGGAATTGAAGAACATTAACAAAATCCAAAACTTCTTACTTATTTAAAACGCTCTCTCTCTCTCTCTCTCTCTCTCTCTCTCTCCTCTCTCTCTCTCTCTCTCTCGCTCTGTGTGTGTGTGTGTGTGTGTGTGTGTGTGTTCACAGTCAAACTGACTTTTTTTTTAACTATATGTGATCGTCAGTTTATCGGTGAAAAAAAATAGTGGGCTGAGGGGTGAAGGGACATGGTGAGAGAGAGAGAGAGAGAGAGAGAGAGGAGAGGGAGAGTGAGAGAGAGAGGGAGAGTGAGAGAGAGAGAGAGAGAGGGAGGGAGGGAGGAGGAGAGTTTCTATGTGTGTTCACAGGTGTGTGTGTGTGTGTGTGTGTGTGTGTGTGCAAGCGCACGCGCGCGTGCATGAACTGACGCCAGCAGCACCAGGCTTTAACGCCCTCGTACCGCCCCATCTCTTGGCTTGCCTCGCTCTCATCCTTTCCATCCCCCACCCACCCCACGCAGGAAAGACGGTACTTCATTTATCATTATTGCACAAACCCGGTTTTCTCTTGGCCCTGGGAAGGGAGAGAAAAAAGCTATAAAACAGTGGATAGGAACAGAGACTGGCGTTAACGTCGGCCATATCCGGGCGGTCATAAATCACACGGCGACGAACAGAAATTCCCTTTCTGACCCCCCCCCGACTCCACTCCTGGGGGGACGGGCTGCCTCTTTCCAAGCCTTGAATTAGCGGTTTGCTTACTTCCGTTCAGGTTTAACGTACGCACCCATCTCAGCTGATTCGACAGGGGGGGGGGGGGGGGGGGGGGGGGGGGGGATACAATACTGACTCAGTCCCACAAGCGGTGGGGGATGGGAAGAGCGGAGGGGGGAGAGAGGAGGAGGAGGAAGAGGAGGAGGAGGGTGTGGGGAAACACTGGTGTAAACATTCTGCTGATTCTAGCGGAACGGTAAGCTCAGATGAACAGCAGAAAATGAGTTTTTCCATTGGACATCCTCCTCTGGGGTGTGGAACTGGCAATGTCTGATGGTGAACTGCATGCTCCACACAAACCAGCCACCTCGAGTTCAGAGATCTCCCGCACAATGATCGCAGTCAACCATCTGATAATCAAGTCGCCTTAGAAAGGAGACCCTGCACTTGGAAAATGAAGTTACAGGGAATGAAAATACACAGCTGTGGGTTTTACTGTGCGTGTGCGAGGGGGGTCGCTGACACAAAAGTGTCGACGGACTTGGCCTCTGCGGTGTCCTGGAAAGAAATGTTCCATTCCCGTTTTGTCCTGTAGAGGAAGGAAGAACTGCTAGTACTGAGTCCTACACCGAGGACCGGAAAAAACACGACTAGTTCTGCTCATGGCAAGAAGCATTGTTTGTTTGTTTCTTTTTCTTTCCTTCTTTCTTTCTTGTCCCTCTCTTTCATTCGTTTTAAACGTTCCTTCTTTCTTCTTCTTCTTCTTCTCTCTCTCTTCCTCTCTCTTTCTTCTTCTTCTTCTTCTTCTTTTCTTCTTCTTCTCTCTCTCTGTAAGAGGATATTATTTCAGCAGGGCGCCTCGCTAAATAAACTGACTTGATGTGAGGGGTGGGGGGAGAAAAAAAAAGTGAGAAAGAAACTACGTTCAAAGGCGACCAGAGACAGGCAGCATGACGGAGTCGCCGAGCCAGCAAGCTAGGATGGAGACCTGACATTTCCCAGGCCCACCGGACGCTGGCGGCTGTCGTTTCATTCACTCTTCATCTCCTCGTGTCTTGGCCGGATACTCACGCAGCTCACCGTCTGCCATCATCGCGGTTCCCTATAACCCTTTGATCTTGCCGGGAGACGGTCGACTGTGGTTTCACGGATCGCTGCTCGCGTGAAATGTACCGTTTGAGAGGATTCACGTCGACTGTGACGAAAGTCTCTCTCTCTCTCTCTCTCTCTCTCTCTCTCTCTCTCTCTCTCTCTCTCTAGGAGGAAAAAAACGAAGATGTGAAGTGGATAAGACTGTTGTATTAGAGGTGTCAAATCTCTTATTGAACCCACAGACGCCTGCGCCAACGCAATCCATTTTTAACCTGACCAAACACTTCAATTAACATTGGAACTCTCTCTCTCTCTCTCTCTCTCTCTCTCTCTCTCTCTCTCTCTCTCTCTCTCTCTCTCTCAGAAGGAGGAACGAAGATGTGAAGTGGATAAGACTGTTGTATTGGAGGAGGTGTCAAATCTCTTATTGAACCCACAGACGCCTAAGCCTACGCAATCTACATTTAATCTGACCAAACACTTCATTAACATTGGAACTCACCCTAACTTTAAGGCTTACTTTCAGATTTTGTTCATCAAACCGTTGGAAGTGAAATGCGTGTACCCCGTTTTTATTGCGGGGAAACGTAACCGCAGAAACCAGAATTAATTCGCTCATGGGAACAACAGTGATTATGACATAATATCGTGCAACCGTGATACTCTGCCCCCCCCCCCCCCCCCCCCACTCCCTGTCCCCTTCTCCCGCGTCCCTCCTCCTCTCTCCACGAAAGCTCACAACTGCTTCTTGCCTGAAGAACAGGCACCAAGCACATCGGAATCGACTTGTATTTCTGTTCAGTTCTGTTCGGCTTCTTTCGTGGCTGTGTGACGTAACGGAGCAAAGCGGCGCTTGGCCAACCAGCCAGGAGGTCCGGATGTACAGCGATCTTGAGAGTGTGTGTGTGTGTGTGTGTGTGTGCGTGGGGGGGGGGGGGGGGGGGGGGGGGGGGGGGGGGGATGGAGATGGGGGGTAGAAGGAAAAGAAGGGTTTGTCTTTGGGAAGGAGGGATGGGGGTGGAGAGATGCCAGGGTGGAAATGCTGGTGTGGTGTAGGTCTGGTCTTCTTGGAGACCACCCCACGTGTGCCTGGTTCGCTCAGCTGATTACGGTGCTAGCATTTTTGCTGGCCACTTCTTTTCAACGTGTTGTCGTTCTGTCTGTACTACTCTGAAGTATTAGGTATGCGCTCTCCATCCCTTCTCCTTTCTCCTGGCACGATGGATATCCCTGTCTGTGAAACCATGCTTGGCGTTGAATCTGCATTTAACTAAAGTGACCATTACATTGGATGCCAGAGCTAGACGGCTGAAACACCGAACCGAGGCACTGACAGTCATGACCCATCGTGCGCCCAACATAAAACTTGGTACATCTTGCCAGTGGCGAATCAAGAACTGAGGGAGTGGGGAGTGAGAATGGGCGTGGGTGTCCAAACTGAGGACAGGCTTCAATAACCTTGCAGAAGAGTTTGTAAAGGAAGGAGGGGTGAACAAGATGCAGATTTTGTTTAAAAGAGGGACAGGAGGAGTGGGGGAGGGAGGGGTGAGGGGGAGCTTCCACAGTAGTCACTAAGGCGCACTGGTGGTCTGTCCTACCACGTAACAAGTATCTATCCATTAAGCATTTGTGAGTTTTGTTTGTTTTGTTTTTTTTTTTTTAAATGGGGAGGGGTGGTTGGGAGGGGGTTTGGAACCCAAAGAACCCTCTTACAATCTTCCCCTGCTTGCTATCCATCTGAATTTGTTGTCGTCCTGGTGGTACCTGTGCAGCGTTACCTGGGTCCCCTCTCCCACACCCTCCAAGGGTAGTACGTGCTGTTGGCAACTGACCAATGTGTGACGTAAAACAAGACGTTGTAGAGGAGGCTAAGGGTTAATCATCAGGTCGTTAATCTCCAAGATTCGGCCAAGAGCGGACGCTCTCCCAACTTCCCCATCTCACTGATCAATAGAGAACAAGATCGGGCTGCAAACAACACCTCGTTTCATCCCACGGTTACAATCACTGTATACAGTCATTTTTGCCCCACACTTGACCCTAGACTTTACAATTTTGTACATGCTACGAACACATTCGTACAACTTGCCTTTAATCTCGTTTTTCAAAAGGATCGGCCGTAACAAGTTCCTTTTTATAGAATCAAACGCCTTTTCAGAATCGATGAAAGCAACGTATAGTTTGAGGATGAAACAAAGTTGTTTTTGTGTCAATGCAAAAAACAAAAAAAAAAAAAAAAACAAACAAACAAAAAAAAAACAAACATAATTCTCAACTGTAGAACAGCCTTTTTAAAATCCTGCTTGGTATTCCTTGTCAGATTATATTCTGCTATCATTCTTTGAGTCTGTTATTTACAACTGCACCACAGATTTTACACCTGATGTCACACAAAGGTATGCCCCTATAATTGCTAGGATTATTTACATCACCTTTTTCAAATAAAGGAAGTACGACAGAATCTGTCCAGTTGTCTGGGAAAATACTCTTCTTAAATAATGCATTAAAAATACAAAAAAAAAAAAAAAAAAAAAAAAAAAAAAGCCAAGTGTCCGACCCCCCACATATTTCAGCATTTACCCAATAATCCCATCTAGTCCTGGAGCTTTACCATTTTTCAGTTTTCTTATTGCTAACATTACTTCTTCCCTTTGATATGGGGCGATTCATAGCTCTTATTTCCTCCTTGTTCTCAATAGCCTATTCAAAATGAGTATCTGTAATATCTATGCTCGTGGTCAAAGCTGTTTCAAGTAAGTCTTTGAAATGCAGAAAACCAGTCATCAACAGTTAAATGATCATGAACTTGTTTACGTTTAAAGTATATTTTACGAATAGTTTCCCAAAACTCTCTTCGACTGTTTACTGAAGAAACGAGTTTCTCCAACAATATATGGGTCACACTGTTTTTTCTTTTCTTTTCAGCATATTCATACATTCCCTTCTTGCGATACAGTAAGCATTGCTCTCATTTTCATCCCTTGTTTTCCCTCAATATTGGGAGCAAACCTTTTTGCTCTAATCTTGCTTACTCTGCTTTACTTACCATACCAGTCTTTTTTCACGCTTTGACAAATAAATATTCTTTTCCACACAACTAGCTTACTTGCTTGCTAATACATTCATTAAACATGTTCAAAGCATCGTTGCAATTATAGTCAACCAAACTATTCGTAAAATTCGTCTTGTCCTTGAATGAAGGGTCAATCTCCATTTGAAACACAATTTACATTTAGAAAATAACATAGAACAGTGTAATGTTTTCACATGCAACGATCAGCAAAGGACGTCAAAACCATACGAAAATATTCTCATATACAATATGGCGGACCGTACATGGCATGAGTAGTGAGCATTATTGATTTTAGTGTCACTACTCAGAACCAATCAGAAAAGACTGCAAGGGTATTAAGCACTTATGAACACACACACACACACGAGCGCGCGCGCGCGAGGACTAATAATACAGACTTAATTTTTCACAGAGAAAGAGAGAAAGAGAGAGAAAAGTGGAAGAAAAAGGGGGGGGGAGGGGGCTGGGGGAAAGGGAAAACAAGTCACCAATAATACCTGAACCGATTCTCTCCCCCCCCCCCCCCCGCCCCCCCCCGCCCCCTTATGTGGCATGATGTGTCTGTTCTGAGCTCCACTCATTTCACTGGAGCTGAACGACAGGAACATCAAGACGCTTTAAGAGATGTCTGCAGTCGGTTCTTTTTCACCTGTTTGAACCTCTCATGTCAGAGGGGGGCTGGAGTAAGGAACGCAGACATGAGAAGAAGTGGACCGGGTGGGATTGGAAACGGTAGGCCAGAACATCCGTGTGGTGGAAGGCTTCGATTTCTCTCACTCTCACTGTGTGTGTGTGTGTGTGTGTGTGTGTGTGTGTTGCGCAAGCACGCGCGCACGAGCGTGTGAGCATGTGCGTGCACCATGTGTGTGTGTGTGTGTGTGTGTGTGTGTGTGTGTGTGAGAGAGAGAGAGAGAGAGAGAGAGAGAGAGAGAGAGAGAGATTCTCGTTTTGCGACGGTGAATGCAAACCAATTAAAAAAAATCTTTCAGTTCACAATGACTCACCGCAGTGCACGTAAAGGTTCGCAGCCAAAACACGTTCTGTCTGATCTGTCTTACTTTCAAGAATCTCTCTCTCTGTCTCTCTGTCTGTCTCTCTCTCTGTCTCTCTCTCTGGTCCTGGAGCATTTCATACGGACTCATGGGCACAGTTTGTTTATACAAGAGGCGGGAAGAAACGGGATAATCGTTTGTTACGTGTTTCCCAACCTCTTTCTCCCGTCACGTTCCCACAATCACTCCTCTCTTCATCCTCTAGCTCCTCTTTTTCGCATTCTACTCCGCATCTTCCTCTCTCTTCCGAATGGCTCCTTCCTTTCCCTCCTCCTCCCCCTCCCCCCCCCCCCCCCCCCCTCTCCTCTCTCCCTCTCTCATGCTCTCCCTCTCTCATGCACACCCCCACACAAACACCCACACATTTTTTCCTTGGTCCTCTTCCATGACCGCGGTTTGGGGTGCGGTAAGCTAGCCTCAATTACCCAAAGGGAACGTTACCAGATGTATCCTGTTATTAGTGTTGATAAATGACAAAATGAACTGATCCTAACCCGACGAGGGATCATGGCCCTTTCAGACGTAAAGCAGAACACCATTCCACACACTTGCGTCGGGAAATCTGCGAGCCACACCACACTCATCAGCCGTTCGGTTCACTCATCATGCACCACATCACAGACCATACCACCACCACAGGGGTGCTTGGAGTTCAGTGTCCCCCTGTCCAATATCAGCTGACTTTCCCCTTGACCGAGCTCTCCTTTTCCTTTAAAAGTCGAGTAAGGTCGACATGTTTGCCAACATGCATTTATTTGGCAGTGTAAATGGAACATTTGGATGTTTTCTATTGACGATAACCTCTATCTCTTATGGAAACACAACGGATGCGCGATATATCAAGGTACTAGACCTGTCGCGTGAATGAAAGAGCTGTTGTTATAAACAGTTGAACTTGGTCTTGCTTGAGCGTCGTTGGTTGTTTCTGACAAACATGGTCACGGTTATCCTTCATCACCGGGTTCCAGTACCGCTACAGGTGGCGTTGTCAGGTGACTACCCATGTCTGGGTTACTGTCAAATCCTGGGGAACAAGTGAACATCATGACTGCCATCATGACCACCAAAGATATACTATCTGGGGCTATTGCCCACTCCAGACTAGCTGCTGGAGAACAGGCGACCATCACGAATGACTACCAAATAAAGACCAACTGTTTGGGGCTATTGCCCACTCCTATATAGCAGGTGACAATTATTAAAAAGAAAAGGTTTAAGATCCCACAGATAATGGCCGCTGGGGCAGTCAGAGGTTCATCGTGTTTAGGGCGTGGCGTGCTAAAAGGCCGAGTCCATCCCTCCCCTTCCACCGCCTTTAACGTTCGCTGAACTGAATCAGGAACCCATTTACTGTTGGGTGAGTCCAGAGGGTTTTCTGACCGAAACAAAACACATCCTATCCCACTGCTGTTCGAACTCACGACGGTCAGCTCCACAGGCCAACCCTCCAACAATTCGGCTACGAGGCTCTCTAATCCTATGACGTCAAACAAACAAAAACATACTGTTTTATAGGCTACTGCCCACTCCAGTACAGCTGATGAGAAACAGATGACCATCATCAGAGGAGTACCAAACAGAAACTAACCGTTTCAGGTTACTGCCCAATTCCGAGGGGAACAGCAGGTGGAGGTAAAAGGTTACACCGCCATACGATGACTGTGAAGTCAACACTGAGGTCATTGCCCACTCCAATTTCGCAGATGGGAAACAGCTGACTTTCCTAAGATGATTACCAAATTCCGACTTGCTGCTTTGGGTTATTGCCCACTCCAGTACAGCAGCAGGTGGAAAAGGAGTTATCATCATAATAAGATGATACTCAATCAAATAAACTGTGAGGCTCTACAAGGGGCTGAGACGACAATACACGGCTGATGCTCCTTTTATTTTTCACCTCTGTTTTCCACATGAGAATCAGTCTTCGTTAGAGAAGAACATGAAGGCGACTTGCTGATTTAGGTTACTGCTGACTCAAATGCTGGAAGCAGAGAACGGGTCTCAAGACTTGCTATGCTTTGCTGTGCTGCTGCTGCTGCTGCTGCTCTCTCTCTCTCTCTCTTTCTGGTGTGCTGTCTCTCTCTCTCTCTCTCTCTCTCTCCCCCCCCCCCCCTCTGTGTGTGTGTTTTGCTGTGCTGCTGCTGCTGCTGCTCTCTCTCTCTCTCTCTCTCTTTCTGGTGTGCTGTTCTCTCTTCTCTCTCTCTCTCTCCCCCCCCCCCCCCCCCCCCCCCCTGTGTGTGTGTGTGTGTGTGTGTGTGTGTGTGTGTGTGTGTGTGTGTGTGTGTGTGTGTGTGTGTGTGTGTTAAGTGTGTGTGAATGTGTGAGTGTGTGTGTGTGTGCGCGCGCGCGTGTTTGTGTGTGTATGTGTGGTGTGTGTGTGTGCGTTTTTCTCTCTGTCTCTCTCTCTCTGACTCGTGTGCGTGTGTGCACGCGCCTGTTTATGCGTTTATATTTGTGCGTGCTTGCGCGCGCGCGCGTGTGTATGTGTGTGTAAAAAAAAGCGGGAGGCCAGGCAGTACAGATAACAAACAAACGGCCACATCAGACAAATGGGAACCCCATGTCACGACAGGCCTGGCAGGAGCCTCAAACAGCGTCAGGACATAGCGGATTCAGCGACATGCACCGACGCTCCCCAGTGCACCGAATAAGGACGAACCGTCACGAAGCTCCGCGTCTCTTCGGCATCTTGTCTAGCTAGTACGGTTCAGCTGAAATTCTCTCTTAGATCCTGGTCGCAATGTTTTGAAACTGGCACTTTACTTTAGACTGATATTTTATGAACAGGACGGGGTGGGATTGGGGGGTGAGGCGTGAGCAAAATAGTCTGCAAAAGAAAAAGTACCATTAATGTGCGAGAGAAGGAAAATGAAAGAGAGACAGAGAGAAGAAGAAGGGGGGGGGGGGGGGGGGGGGGGGGGGGGGGGGGGGAAAGAGAGAGAGAGAGAGAGAGAGAGAGAGAGAGAGAGAGAGAGACAGACAGACAGACAGACAGACAGACAGAGAGAGAGAGAGAGGAAAGGATGGGGTTGGGATGGGGTGGAGCTGGGGGATGGGTTGCAATCGGACAAACAGAATTAAACATTATTCAAAACTTTAAAAAAGTCATTACATTAATACCCCCCTCCAAAAAAAAAAAAAAAGAAAAAAAAAACCCAGAAAAAAGATTAAAAACAATCATTAAAAAAAAAGTTAGGTATGTGGAGAAACAGCAAGACTGGTTATTCAAATTGAAAACAATGCTTAAAACACACACAGAACTAAATTCAACATCAAAGGAGAAAAAAAAACAACAACAGTGCATGATGTGGAAATACGAATGAAAAGAGGGAGGACGGATAAGACATGAATAAATGCAGACACCATAAGGTAACCAATACAGGGGGGGGGGGGGGGGGGGGGGGGGGGGGGGGGGGGTGGCGGCGGCGGGAGGGGGAGGGGAGGGGGGAGAAGAAGGGTAGGGTAGAAAAAGGGGGAAGCAGCGATAGAAACACAGCGTGAGAATACCGCTTGTAACCCCAAGAAGTTTGTAGGCCTGGAAGTCTACAACGATGCCGCCACACGGGTCGGCCGTTTACAACTGTCGGACCCACACGATCTGCACGTGCAGAGGGAAAGGGGCAGTGGAGGGAGAAGGGGCGAGGGTGGGAGATGGAGGTGGGGGGTGGAGGACTGAGGGGAGCCAGGGGGAGGTGGCCGGCCAGACGAGATATCAAGGGGGACCTACCCAAAGCGCTACCATCGCTATCATCTGTATCGCCCAGCCATTACCGTCGCTATCACCACTATCACCACCGGTGATCGAGCTCTGACGTGCACACTGAGTCACATTCTTCCCCATCCCTCCCAACCTAACCCCCCACCCTCCACCTCCTCCGCACCCTCACCCTCGCCCCCAAGCCCTCTTCAACCAAGGTCGAAGGAGATGAGGATGGAAGTTGAAGGAATGGAGAGAGGTGAGGTGGGTGGAGGGAGCATGTGTTGGGAGGGGGTATAGGCATTGGGGTGGTAAAGGGGTGGTGGTGGTGGAAAAGCGAGGGAGGGGGGGGGGGGGGGCAGACGGGTATATGAGAATGGTGATAAGCTGGGGTGGGGGGGGGGGCGGGCGATGAGCCTAAAAAGCTCTGCAGTCCCTCCGTCAGCAGGCAGTTGGAAGGGGAACCTTTCAGACACGGAGCTAACTTGTGTGCTGCCGGGTGGGAGTGGGGAGAGATTTTATCGATAGTCCTGACATCAAGGTCTGCCTGTTTACACCGCGCTTCAGCCACCCGCCCGCCCGCCCCTCTCCCTACCCCCCCCCCCCCCCCCCCCTCCACCTCCTGTTCCGCCCTCAGTCTCCATACCCAGACCCATACACCCCTACACACTCACACCTTCCTTCCTCATCCCCTTGCCGATGATGAACTATCATGTAGCAAAAAGAGTCGTGTGTCCTTCGTGTTTTGGCGGGACAGTGCTATTTAAGTAGATGTGTTCGTGTGGGAAGGGCGGGTAGGTGGGGACGGGGAGGGGGCGGTGGATGCAAGATGTTCCTATTATCACCTCCTCCCAGATCTCCCTACCCTCTCCTCTCCACCTTGCCCCCTCTCCATCCCTAGCGGTCGTACACGTATACTTTGTCCAAGTCCAGTCTTGCGACCCCGGTCTATTGTATAGTGCACACAATGTTGTCGCACTCCCGTTGCCCATAGTCCATGACACCTCAAGCTATTCCATTTTTTCTCCCCGTCGCTCTCCCGCAGATGCACAACACAACCTCCAACTCTCCCATTTCTTTCGTCCCGTGCCGTCATCTGCATCATGGTCAGAGAAAATGGCGACGACGGCAGTCTGCCGGATTGAACAGAACCCAGACACTGCTTCGGAATGATAATAAGTAGTTCTTTCCAGACTTTAATTAACCCGAACTGACTCCGTCCCTACTATCCGTCCCTCGGTCCAATTCTCTCATTGCACCCTTTCTCCTCACTCCTTTCCTGTGGAGAGAGGTAGGGTAAAAAAAAAAAAAAAAAAAAGGGGGGGGGGGGGGGGGAGGCTATCTTGATTCTCACTGGGATAAATAACTTAGGCTACGCCCATCCCCTCCCCCCCACCCCCTCCCTCACCGCCTTCCTGTTCCATCAAGTAACCGGGCTTTGATGGCAAGCGTGACGCTGCTCAGCGCAAGCTTGATGGCTGAAAGGACAGCCTGCAAGGAACTCGCGGGGCGCCGAGTGACCCCGTCTGAAGACCTTCTGCTGTCAGTGGCAAGTAGCCCATAGGTTGACTCTATTAATGATTTGAAAGTGTTCACGCTCAGAAAATTTCAGTCTGACCTCAAGTGGGCACTGAACATCATGTGTGTACTTTGTTGCAGGCCAGAGCGCGCAACATTTCTGATACCAGTGGTTTTTTTTTTTTTTTAATCTCGCTAATCAAACTTCACTTAGGGGGACAGCATCAACACATCACACACAACACATTCCTAGTTGCCCTTAAGATGAGAAGGTCCCCGACTTTCCCAGTTTGTTTCGATTTGATCTTCCTTTTGACGGTTTGTCCAAATGATCTGACTGACTGGAATGGACCATCCCTCAGGTGAACAACATTAATACTGGATATTTCCACCAGGAGCTCTGTTCATTTCCTGATTTTTTCCCGGTCTTCTTTTTGTTTATTTTTACTATAACTATACATCCCTGAGATTCTCTGAAGAGGATATCATCAGGAAGATGGTTGTCCTTTTTGTTTCAGACTGGATTAGAAAGCCTATTCCATGCCAGTAGAGATTAAAATAGTACAAACTTCGTTGAACAGTTCTTTATCCCTTGTCAGTGTAGATTAAACCTGTACTGTCGACAGATTTGACGACCATTCAGAATGGCCTAAAAGTTCTTTTAAAAACAAAAGTCAATAGAGACTGAGACTGTGTTACTCGTCACCAACAGAGTTTAAGACTGTATAAAATCCGTTTTTAAAAAATCCTTTATTTCTTGTCCACAGAATTTTAGACTATACAAATCGTTTCTATTCGACGTCCAGGAGGGCAGGTCTTGACCTTGCAGCAGGTCAAGCTAAATTGTTGGCCAGAACAGAGTTCGGACATTCTTGGAGGGATTTTTTCGCTTGTAATCCTCCTGCCCCCCTTCCACCACCCCCCCCCCCCCCGCCGCCCCCCCACTCCAATGCAGAGAAAGGAGACACTAGGCTGTGCAGGACCGCCGAGATCTGAGCACCCCCCCCCCCCCCCCCAATGACCTGCCTCGCCGGCACAGACGGCTGAAGCGGCCTTGCCCAGAGCGTCGCCCCCCAGACTCCACCTCATTCTGGCTCTGTCCGTGTTGTTGATGCCAGACAGCCAGATTGCGCTCCAGGGGAACCCCGGGACCGCAACCGTAAACATTCAGTCTAGCAGAATTGGGGATGGGGCGAGAGGAGAAGGAGGAGATGGGAGGCGGAGGGGCTGGGGGGGGTGGGGGTGGGAAAAGATCCCACTGATAGACATACAAACATCTACTCTACAAGTCCGCCGGAGCCGGTAATCTAGATGGTCTCTTGCTACGCGGGCCAACTGTATCAGATAGTTACGTCATTGGCGCGTTACAACATCTAGCACGCCTCGATAACTCTGCTCGCTAAGCTCAGAGTTTACACTGCTGAGGTTGGGGAGTTCCTGAGTGAGCAGCGCAGAGGCGGACTAACCTCCTCGCCGCCTATCTGAACGAGAAGCCTCTTCGTTCTGATGGCGTCAGTGAAGTGCGCCCCACTCCTCCTCCATTTCCCCCCCTCCGCCCACAACGCCTCCCTCTTCCCCACTACTCCCTGCATAATCATATCCCTTAGACAGAACTACCAGAGGCGATTACTCTAAGGCGGATTCGGGGAAGAAAAACACATTCTGGGTGCGTCACAGGAGCATCTCCTAATCGCCCTTTATGCGAAGCCTCTTGAAACAGGCGGTGAGACCCGGAATGACTTTGTCCCGAAGCACCTGTCTCGCAAGAGCCCACTGTGAGCAATCAGAACCGAAGGCTAAAAAAACGTCAAACCGTCCCTTCCGAACTGGCCTCCTGGCAGGGAAGAATGGAGACATTAAGCCGTAAACAATAAACCATCTGATTCTCTCTCTCTCTCTCTCTCTCTCTCTCTCTCTCTCTCTCTGTGTGTGTGTGTGTGTGTGTGTGTGTGTGTGTGTGTGTGTGTGTGTGTGTGTGTGTGCAACACATTTCACAATGTCAAGGTATCACTCCGCACGTGCCTTGGCCATGATCCAGTGATGAGCTGACGTTTAGTTTCAGCCGTTCCCTCTCTCTTTCCTCTCTCTCTCCCTGTCTGTCTGCCTGTCTGTCTCTCCCCCCCCCCCCCACCCCCCCCCCTCCCCCCCCCCCTCTATCTCTTACGGCGTTACATACAAAATAACCGTTGTTTTCATCTCGATCTTGTTGCACACGGTCGATACTGGAGGCAGATATGAGGACAGACAGACAGGCAGACAGAGAGACAGTAACAGGAGACAAAATCACAGACGGAGCCAACATCACTTGTCGGGATCTTCCCCTTACTTAACAAACATAAACAAGAACAACACCAAAAATGATACTGAAACAAAACAAAACAAAAAAAAAATATTGCTACCTGAAGTTAGACCTAGTCCCCCAACAAAAGAAATGCACTACTCACTCGTAGCTTTCGAAATAAGAAGAAAAAACAAAAATAAGAAGGGTGGTGTGAGAGAATGAAAAAAAGGAGGAGGAGGAGGAGGAGGAGGAGGAGGAGGAGAAGGAGGAGGAGGAGGAGGAGGAGGAGGAGAGAGGAGGAGGAGGAGAGAGAGAGAGAGAGAGAGAGAGAGAGAGAGAGAGAGAGAGAGAGAGAGAGAGAGAGAACGAAAGAGATGCCGATGACCCAGATTTTAAACGATGAACTGGCTTCTAAGAGTGAGAATTCCTATACAGTCGTCCCGCAGTGAGGATCTACCTACAACGCATGGGGAAAATAAATCAATGCACACAGTTAGAACAGATTTCTTCTCTTAGTTAGTTACAGCCCAGAACAAAGCATTTCTCTCTGTTTGTATTGAAGACTGAACTGATCTTAAACGAAAGACGCCGATGCAGAGATCGTTTAATTAAACTTCGCTTTAATTTTTCATTTCAGTTTCTATTACCTGCGTGCAAGTATATCTCTTACAATCAATGTACATATCAACTGACGTGACTGGCTGAATTCTGTAAACTTCCCCAGCGACTGGTGCCTGATAAGGCGATTGTTCTCGTGGTGCCTTCCCTGTTGCAGGTGACGACTTCCCATTGGTAGCAGCTACCCTCGGCTTCCTATCTGCGCCGAGTCGCCCGCTTTAGGTTGTCGACTCCCCTGGCTCGTTCTCAATAGCAGAGCCAACCCGATGCTCACTTTGTCGGCAGCTCTAAACGTGGGTGGCCTGACCAACAACGCACTAACGACTTTGTTAGCCTTTCCGCATCATGCATCATGAACGTCCCGACTGTCCTGGAACAACTTATACCTTAGTTACCATCAACTTCAAGATTCGGCAATGCTGTTGTAATCTACGCTCTATCTTAAAGACTAACCAATGTTGGCGTAATACACAGCCTTATTATCTTCAAGACAAGGCAATGCTGACACAGTTGATACCTTCGTTATTTTCAAGACTGGGTAATGCTGACATAATTACCACCCTATCTTCAAAACTAGCTAATGCTGACATGATTCACACTGACTGTCTTCAAGTCTTGATAATGCTAACAATCAATACCATGTTATTTTAAAGACTAGGCACAATTCACACCACACCTTGCTATCTTCAAGAGAGGAGCCTGAAGTAAGATGCTCAGACTACTTGTGGGGTCAGATTTTTTTTCGGCTTGAAAACCCTTTCTGTGCATCCAGCTGTAAACGGGCATCTGATTCAACTCAGGAACGATTACAGGCACTGGAAGGGGAGGTTCTGTCTCCCATCAAGCCATGCCCCAGACCGGTTCTGTCTCCCATCAAGCCATGCCCCAGACATGGTGAACCTCCCACAGTTCACTGCCCCTTCAGCCATTAGACTTTAGGACTTCAACCTTTAAAATCTCTGAGGATTACATACTGCAGACACAACTCATATCACAGGCATTTTCACAATTAGATGATGCTTACATAATTAACACCCTAGCTATCGTAGAGACTATGCTGACGTAATTGATACCTTCATTATCTTCAAGACTAGGTAATATGGACATGATTCACGTGCTAGCTGTCTGCTTCTTTTTCCTCAGTGGAGTGGAGAACACGGGGAATCAAGACGGAGCGTGGAAGTGAGGGGTGTGTCTGTCACCGACTGCTTCGCGAACCGCTGCCGCCCATCTTGTCATCTGGATCATCTGGGACGGGGATTACGGAGGAGGCTGCTCCATTACCTCGTGTGAGCGGGCGTGGAACGGGGTGCTAGACATCAAGGGGAAGGTGCACGGAGGCTTCAGCTGGGTGAAAGAGCGGAGAGAAATGTAACCAGGCTGGCAGTCTCCGGCTGATTAGTGTTGAGAGGTAGGCGCTATGAGGCGTGAAGACCGTTGGCAGCAGCGGTGGTAACGCTCCCAACCAGGCACCACGCTGGAGCCCGCCGTGTTTCACGTGCACTACTGTGACAAACGCTTGCCGCCCAAGCTGCTCAGCCGGTCCCACAAGCTGGCCGCGTGTGCGGACCGACTATTGGTGTTGGCAGTCTCGCCGGCTTCAGAGCTTGGCGAGCGGTGAAGTGATAGGTAGCGGCCCGTGGAAGATTTCATCCCTCATCGGGTCTCAGATCTGCCGCCACCGTGGAATTACTTTCCTGGTCTACCGTACTCTTCTCTCCCGTCACCACTTCTTCTGGCGATTCACGGGACAATACTTCCCAGCTGGGAACTGCTTCTGATTGACGAGTTTACTCCCGATGCGGGAAGCGAGTGTCCGGAAAGCAAGGTGAAACTGTGGCACCTCTGTCGTCATTTTGAATGTGACAGCAACCCCTTCCTCTTCTCATTCCACGCCTGCCGTAGGCTGGCCACACAACTAGTCATATCTGTATGTGTCTGTTTATGACGGTCAAGCCCTTCTATAAATACACAGTGAGATGACTTGAGAGCATTTATCAGGGTGCAATGTTTGTAAAATAAATCAACCTGACACGTGAAGAAGCTGGCTGTCGGCGAAGTGATTGTGTTTAGTTAGAAGGTACACAGAACTTCAGAGTGGCCGTGTTCCTGAAGCAGCAGCCGGCGATCCATTATCCTTTCAGGATGAAAAGACGCGCAGCATACTTTGTGAAACAAATGCCCACACTGCTGGGGCAGTACTCCTTAACTTGATGGCAAGCCTTTACATGTCTCTTCAGCAGACATCTTGTGCCAGTATTTTCCAGCAGGAAGAAGAGAACGAGGCCAGTGGCGTGGTGGAGCCATGGTGGTGATGATGCGAAGCATGTCGGTGTTCACCGTTAGCGTGGTGACCACGCTGCTCACTGTGGTTCACACCACCCTGCCTTCGGCGGCCATGGACTTCCATGGCATGGAGGAGAACTGCATCCTGAGTTTCGTGGTGCCGCGGGACAAGGTCAAGTCCTCCTGCGACATGGAGGAGCGCGTCACCCGACGTTTGAACGCCATGGAAACCAAGGTGACGCTGTACAAGCAGCACGTGCAGGAGCTTCAGGAACAGCTGAGCAAGGAGCGCCAGTTCTACAGGGAGAAACTGGGAGAGCTCCACGAGCGCATGACAATAAACGAAGCCGGTGCAGCAGACGGGCAAGTGGAGAAACGCATCCATAGCCTGGAAGAAGAGTTAAGGAAGATCAGAGCCACGGTGGTCTCGTCCTCCAAGCCCCTGCAGTCCCCTGGTCTGGGAGAAAAACCCCACGGCCGTGGTGTGGGTCTGGGTATGCTGCCCGTGGGTCGCAGTCGTGAGGAGGAGGAGAAAGCCATCACAGTTCTGGTGAAGACGGTGGTGCACAGCGAAGTGAAGAAACTGTTTGACAATTACACGCACTACGTGGGCCGCTACGTGCGGGACCAGGCCCTGGCCTTCAACCAGATCATGAACATGGTGCCTCGTCCCGACCAGTCTTTCCACAACAACCCACCTGGCACCCAAGTGGCCCGGCGGCAAACCACCCAGAAACCAGGTAGAGCGTGAACCTACTCCGCAGCCTGTGGACAGAGATGCGGCTCTGTTGAACGAGCTGGAGGGCATCAGAAACAGGCTGAACACGACAGGCAAGCAAGGCTGGCAGACCATGTTCACAATGTGCTGAGCAACGTCAACACTACAAACCAGCCTCCACAAGGCGTAGCAGCCTCCAAGGTCACCGACCCAACCCCTGCTTCTTCCATCCCACACCCCCAACAGTCGTGACCCGGTCAAAGACAGTGCGCTTTTGGACATCAACGACGCTTCCAGTGGAGACGTCGTCAACGATACAGCCAGTGACCACAGCATCAGACTTCCCTTCACTCCTTTAGCTAATGAAACAGACTCAGCAGACGGCAGCTCCGTGAAGAACCTCCGCATTCCGTCCAACCCAGACCCGGAATCCTTGTCAAGCAGCAGCAGCAAAGACACAGCTTCGGCCAAATCTCGCATGAGTTACAATGCCGACCTGAACAAGCTGCCTGACCCCTCAGAAGAGTCTGACAGCGACGGTGAGGGGAGACCCGAGATTCCGTCCAGCAACCTGTCCGGGTGGAAGGAGAGCATGGTGCATGACCAGAGCGCCGGGGAATGGATACAGGAGCTTCTGAGGACGGAGATGCAGAAGATCCTGCAGCAGCAAGTGGACGAGGTGGTCAGCCTGGTGTTCAAACACACCAGCATGATGGACAGCAAACTGCACGACCAGGAGGTCAAATTCGGTCAGCTGGAGCAACGACTGGCCGCCGACATCAAGCATCTGAGCCAGGTGAGTTGAGTCACCTTCACAGCTGTGTGGTTTACTGTCTGATTGCCATACCACCACTGTCTCTCTGTACAGTCCACCACACCTGTCGCCGACAGAGTGTTTGAAAGTCTGATTTCCAGCTCATACTCTTCTGACCGTGTGTAATCAAGTCTCATGTACAGTCCCTAATTTCACCTTACTGTCTGTTACCTCTGAATCAGCCTGCCTTACACCGAAGTCTTTTTTTTTTTTTCATCACGTTTAAGACTGTGTGATTAAGTGTCTGTTTCAAAGATCATGTTCTATTCTGTCTGATACTGTTTAACGCTCATAACGGTCATTCGCTCTTGATGCGTTGAAATTCTGCTGAATAATGAACGTAATAATTTACGGTTAGAGTGTTCGAAACAAACCCCACATCTGGTAATATTGTCATTTTCTTTCCATCGCTGGAGTAACTAATCTAATATATACGTTCTGGACTCATTAACCACCTAACCTTTCTCTAACCATGCAACCTCTCTCTCTCTCTCTCTCTCTCTCTCTCTCTCTCTCTCTCTCTCTCTCTCTCTCTCTCTCTCTCTCTCACACACCGCGCGCGCGCGCGCACGCGCGAAGAAAGCCTAATTTACTTTTTATCTCGACGTACCGAATATCCTAAATAGGCAGATAACATATGTAGTACGTAATGCACTCTCCAATATTATTTTACTTTTTGTTACTTCTCTCTCTCTCTCCTCTCTCTCTCTCTCTCTCTCTCTCTCTCTCTCTCTCTCTCTCTCTCTCTCTCTCTCTCTCTCTCTCTCTCTCTCTCTCTCTCTCTCTCTCACTCATCTACCTGTCTGTCTGTCTGTCTCTCAGTCAATCATTCTACTGTCTGTCTGTCTGTTTCACACACACACACACACACACACACACACACACACACACACACACACTGGCCGCACACATACCACACCACCACCACCACCACCATCAGCAGCACAACCACCACCGACGACGAGAAAACTTCCACAGAATGGAATGGTTGTTGAGATGTTAATTACAAAAAGAAAAAAACACCAACTCTCTCTTCGGACATGAATTCAATTTGCAGACAGATGAGAAACTGCGTGCGAACCTTCTTTCCTTTAAATGAACTATTTCAGCTGAACAGGGCGTCGTTCACGTTCAAAACGCCCCCAAACGTCTTACCCATTTACAGTCGCATCCTGTTGGCAAGCAGACTGAAGAAAGTTCGGCCTTCCCCCCACCGAATGAATGACTCAACCAATCAACACAAAACAAGCGAAGCTGTCTCTTAAGAATGTGTGTGAAATTCTCTGTTTAAAAACTGAAAACAAACAAACAAAAAAGAATCCCAAGAAAACGCTTCAAGAAACAGGCACATGCGTAGTTCATCTCTCAACGGCTTTTCGTTTAATATGAAATAATAATAAGAAAAAAAAAAAAGTAAATTCACCACATGTATACAACAGGCAAGCTTCGCGGCTAGGTATATACCGCGAGTCTGACATGCAAGCAGAAGCGCGCGCGCGCGCGCGCGCGCGCGCGCGCGTGTGTGTGTGTGTGTGTATGTGTGTGTGTGTGTGTGCGTGCGTGCGTGCGTGCGCGTGTGCTTGCGCGCGCGCGCGCGTATGTGTGTGTGTGTGTGTCTCTGTTTGTCTGTCTGTGTGTCTGTCTGTGCTCGCGCACGTGAAGGAGAGAGAGGCAGAGACAGAAAAGACAGACAGAGAGACGAGAGAGAGGGGGGTGCTTGCGCGCGCGCGCGCGTATGTGTGTGTGTGTGTCTGTTTGTCTGTCTGTGTGTCTGTCTGTGCTCGCGCACGTGAAGGAGAGAGAGAGGCAGAGACAGAAAGACAGACAGAGAGACGTAGAGAGAGAGAGAGAGAGAGAGAGAGAGAGAGAGAGAGAGAGAGAGAGAGAGAGAGAGAGAGAGAGAGAGAGTTTGAACTGATGAACGTGTACCAGTCTCCTCCTCCTTGATCCACCACCTCCCCTCCCAAACACACACACACACACGCGCGCGCGCGCGCACACACACACACACACACACACACACCTTCTCCCCTCCCCCCCCCCCCCCCCCCCCCCCCCCCCCCCCTTCTTCCATTGCTTCCATCTCCTGCCCCCCGAAGCTTAATTTGTTTTTCCACGAGGAAATGGAGACACGTTTGGCGGTCATGAAGCTACTTGGCAAGTTGATACTCCTCCTCTTTCTGCCACTACGACACATGTTCGTATTTTCTGTGAAAACAGAACCACGCCAGAACCATGCCAAGTAGTGTAAGGGGCCGGAGAACAAAGAACTGAAGGAGCAGAGGAACCAGTTCTGTCTTCTTAGTAATCGAGCAATTAAAATGTGTTTCGTCAGGTTAAGAAAGCGATTGTCTTGAAATGCCAAAACATAAAACGGAAAAACTACTGAAAAATATCCACACACAAACATGACAGAAGAGAGAGAGAGAGAGAGAGAGAGAGGAGAGAGAGAGAGAGAGAGAGAGAGAGAGAGAGAGAGAGAGAGAGAGAGAGATTCAGTCAATACATTTTTCGGACTAGCGCCAAATGTACAAAACTGACCGTACAGGGCTAATTAAAGAGGAAGAAGAAGCAGCAGGATCCTGAAAACAGCAGTGTGTTATTCATGTTTTTTTTTTTTCTTTCCTTTAACCTTTTTCTCTGAATTTCTTTCGCCGTTTCATACAGGCACATTCTGTTCTGTAAACAGAACGGCTCGTTGTTCCACATGGCTATAACTACAGTAATAACGAAAGCGTCTTCTTCTCCTGTTACAACGCCGACTATCACTTACGGGGAAGGTTCATTAAGTCCACAGCTTCATGGCCGTAGGGACAGTGAACTAAGGTTCACCGTGTCTGGGTACGGAACGATGGGAGGCAGAACCCACTCCTCTCTTTCCTCCGTCTGCAGTCTCTTCCCTGAACTGAATCACGTTCCCCGTTTACTACAGCTGAGAGGACACAGCAGCAGGTTTCAGCCGTGAAAACCCCGACCCCAACCACCCCATTCAACCTCACGAACGTCAGTTCCGCAGGCAAACGCTTTAATTAACCAAGGTGACTGACCACAGGCCCTCTTGACAGTAACTACCAGCGTCTGTTCTCCGTAGTCTTTACCATTTCTACCACACAACAGTCTACTTACTACGGGTAATGGTCAAAATCTAGTAAGTACAGCGGTCAGGTTATGATGGTCTACACCGCCCTGGGCATGTCTGGGTCTTCTCTCTCTCTCTCTCTCTCTCTCTCTCTCTCTCTCTCTCTCTCTCTCTCTCTCTCTCTCTCTCTCTCCTCTCTCTCTCTCTCTCCTCTCTCAATAGTCCTCAATCTCGGTCTCCCGCTGCTGAAGTGGTTACAAAGATATTAAGGACCACAAGAGACGCCACTGAACACCATCAAAGTGACACGGCGGCAGCAGCGCAGTGTCTCCTGTGGTGTGTGGTCTCATGACGACTTAATACTGACTGCTCTCTGTAGATTGCCCGTGCCGAAGTTGCAGCAACACTGCCACTAGCCAGGCTGTGGCTGTGAACGGGGAGCCGGACTCAGCGGCGTGGGAGTA
>JADBJO010001692.1:172500-180000 GCA_016801955.1 Conus betulinus | reverse complement strand
GGTGAGGTGGGGCTGCCTGCAAAGGGGATTACTTAACTCTTTTTGGAGCTTCCTTGGAGAACTGGGTGCTTCGTTTTGGGGTCAGTGTGCCAGCCAGAGCTGTCAGACTTTGCCAGTTCGAATCCCCCACAGTTCAACAACAACAACAACAACAACAACAAAAGAAAAAAAAGAAAAAAAAGAAAAAAGGGAGGGGGCTGGGAAGGAGGGGTAGGGGGGGGGGGGGGGTTACCTATCCACCTTAGCACATGTTGTCGTTCTGATGGTTTCAGCGGCTTCCCCTTCTACCAACCCCCCCCCCCCCCCCCCCCTCCTCACACCTGCTGTCCTGATGGTTATTCCCGTCCGTAATATGATTTTTGATGGACATGCATGGGCGGTAAAACCTGCCTGCACTAACCTTGGACACCACGGCGCTGTCTGGAGATACGCTTGTATGTCAGCTGATTTGTGTGTTTGTGTGTTTGTTGTGTGTTGTGGGGGGGGGGGGGGGGGTCTTGTATGGCTAAGCTATGCAGTCTCTTTCTCTCTCTCTCTCTCTTTATTCTTCTTCTCTTTCTGATGTGTACATACATGCGTGCGAGCGCACGCGAGCTTATATATGTATATGTATGTGTGTGTGTGTGTGTGTGTGTATGTGTGTGTATATATATATATATGTGTATGTGTGTGTGTGTGTGTGTGTGTGTGTGTGTGTGTGTGTGTGTGTGTGTGTGTGTGTGTGTGTGTGTGTGTGCGCGCGCGCGCGTGCGTGTGTGCGTGCGTGCGTGCGTGCGTGCGTGCGTGCGTGCGTGCGTGCGTGAGAGAGTGAGAGAGAGTGAGTGTGTGTGTGTGAGAGAGAGAGTGAGGTGGACGCGTGATGTCTTATGATTAAGGCTTCGAGTTTGTGCATTTTCACAACTCTGCTTCCTCCAATATAATCAAGATTTCGTATCGTCCTCGTGACAATCTATGTTCTGTATTATCATCGTTACGATAAACATTCGGTTTCATCCTCATAATGATCCATATTTTAGATGATCTCCCATAATTAACAGCGCTCCGTGCCATCTTCATTATAATCAGTATTCAGTATAACCCCCATGAAGGTCAGCACTCTGTATCGTCCTCGTTATGATGAGATTTTCTCGTTCTTATAATCGTCGAGAATGTGACTAGTTCTTATTATCATCAGAATTATGCATAGTGTTTATTGCAGTCACTGAGTGTTCAGCATACAGCAAGTCATTACGGTTCGTGATTTGTACCGTCATCATGATAGTGGTCCGTGTTATCATAATTATGAAATGTATCCTCTATCATCGTCATTAACATAAGTCAGTCCATATCATCCTCATTATAACAATTACTCCACACCATCCTCACAACGACAATTACTCTATACAATCCTGATAATGATAAACATTGCATACCATCCCATGATAAGTGTTCTGTGTCACCTTCGGACAGACAAATATTCCACATCCTCCTCATAATAATCAGTACCCCACGCCATCTTTGTGTAATCATAAATGTTCTCTGTCATGTTCAGAATGATAATATTCCGTATCACCCGCTTAATGACGAAGTCTTGGGCATCACTCTCATAATGATGGGTACTCCACACCATCTTCATGATGATGGGTATACCACAGCATCTCCAAAACGACAAGTGTCCCGTATCATCGTCACGAATATAAGTACTTCATACCGTCTCCAGTAATGATAAGTGCTCCGTACCACCCCCGCACAACGATAAAATATCCGTATCACCCTCATAATGATAGGTATTCTATACCATCCCCATTATGAAAAGTATTCCGTATCACTCTCATAATGGTAGGTATATCGTACCATCTCCATTATGATAAGAGTTCCGTATCACCCGCATAATGGTGAGTATTCCTTATTACCCCCATAATGTAAAGCGTTCCGCATCACCCTCATCATGACAAGTGTTCGGTATAATTGTAAGTATCCCATACAATCCTCATAGAGACATTTATTTTCTGCATCATCCACGTACTGATAAATACCCAGAATCGTCCTGATAATCAAAAGTATTTTGTGCCATGGTCATTATCTAAGAAGAAGAAGACGAAGAAGAAGAAGAAAAGAAGAAGAAGAAGAAGAAGAAAAGAAGAAGTGTCATGTTGATCATTTGCTTTCTTCCTTCCCCAACCCGATGCGGATGTTGCGGGTTTATGTTGACTATGGTAGCTTCAGATGATAATGACGCCCCCCTCCCCTGATGTCGACCAGGTGCGCAAGATGGAGCGTCTGAACGACATCTACAAGCAGTCCCTGAGCACTATCGCAACGAGACCAAGCTGGAGTACCGGGACGTGAAGGACCGCCTGGGCAAGGAGATGGCGGTGCTGAAAGCCATGCACACCGACCTGTTCCACAACGTCACGGACCACGCCCAGCAGCTCTGCCAGCAGCTCAACGCCTCCGCCAACAAGCAGATGGAGGACATCAAAGCACCGGGTCCAGGTCCGTCCCTCGGCAGTCGCAGGGCTTGGATACTCTCTCCCTCCCTTCCCTTCTCTTCCTCGCCCTCCTTCATCCCCCCCCCCCCACCCCTCCCCCCATCTGTCCCTCTGCCTGTGTCTATCTGACACATACTCTCTCTCTCGCTCGTTTTCGTTCTCTCTCTCTCTCTCTCCACCTACATGTGAGTGAGTGAGTGAGTGAGAGAGAGAGAGAAGAGAAAGAGAGAGAGAGAGAGAGTGTGTGTGTGTGTGTGTGTGTGAGTGTGTGAGCGTGTGTGTGTGTGTGTGTGTGAGACTGTGTGTGTGTGTGTGTGTGTGTGTGTGTGTGTGTGTGTGTGTGTGTGTGTGTGTGTGTGTGGTGAGCGCGCGCGCATGTTCGTGTGCGTGTGTATGCGCATGAATGTTTTCAAGATGTTGCCGGGGTGAAATGTCGAGTCTGAATGAGGTTAGAGAGAGAGAAGAGAGAGGAGAGAGAGAGAGAGAGAGAGAGAGAGAGACGAGAGAGAGACAGACAGACAGACAGACAGACAGACAGACAGAGAGAGAGAGAGATGTGTGTTAAAAAAAAACACGAACAACACATCAAAAATAAACAGCTGCCACCCCAAGGCCAATTTCAGTGTACGGTAATGCTTCATTTCGCTCGTCCGAAATCTTACGGGGTTGTTTGTCTTCAGTCTCGCATTCTGTCAATATCACACAATCTCGTTTTGTGATATACACCTCAACCCATCTGACAGCTTATCATTATCAATCAACCCCCAAACAGACTGGTAACTAGCTGCACACAGGTTCCCTTTATCGCCTAGACGGATCTGCTGAGAGCGGTATGCCGAGAAGTAAACACTGTAAACTGCGGGAAAGGAAACGGCCCACAATGTGTGTGTGTGTGTGTGTGTGTGTGTGTGTGTGTGTGTGCGTGTGTGTGTGTGTGTGTGTGTGTGTGTGTGTGTGTGTGTGTGTGTGCGCGCGCGCGCGAATGTGTGTGCGTGAGAGCGTGAGGAGAGAGAGAGAGAGAGAGAGAGAGAGAGAGAGAGAGAGAGAGAGAGTGTGTGTGAGTGAGTGTGAGAGAGTGTGTGTGCGTGTGTGCGCGCGCGCGCGCGTGCGTGCAAGCACGCTTAAGTCAGAAGCGGCATAAAAAAAATGTCCACATTACTCCTGTAGATAACTACTGGCAGACAGTAGAGTGGTTTAGTGCATCACACTTCCAAAGTCCGAAAGTTCCAGGTTCAAATCCGTACAGTACCGGGTAGGTAAAGAGTCACGCATACGGCAGAGCTGGCCTCGCTGAATGGCTTTCAAGCTGTCACCACAACAACATAACAAACGGCCTTCTCGAAAGAGGCTGTTAAAAGCACTTTGTTCCCCTAGCCATTGCTGCCATCCGAAAGCCTCAGCAAGCATGCAAAATAGGAAAGTTGACACACTAAAAATAGTTGCGCGTATGTTTAGTGAATCAATCATCCTCTAAAATGCAATATTACCGCTTAGAACAGCATAGTCAAATCGTAATGTTCATCGAAGCGCCGGCGTAAACACGAACCACACACTCGTTTATTGATGTATTCATATTCACCTTCCAAACTCAGTTTTTGTCCATACCGATTTCTCTGCCCCTGCCAGGTGATGGAAGACAGCAGCGTGCTGCAGCAGATCGATCTGTCGGCCTTCGAACGTCAGCTGAAGTCGAAGACGGCCAAGGCCGAGCGCGATCTGAACCGCCTGGGCGAGGACGTCAGCGAGCTCAAGCACAGGACGCGCAACCTGCAGAAGAAAAACCTCAACTCGGCCATGTCGGGCCAGAGCCAGCTGTCCCACGCCGTCAACGCGCACCTCCATCGAGATGCAGAACCTGCAGATCGAGGTCAAGCTCAACGTGCTGGACGACTGGATCCCTTACCACTTCGACTACATGAAGACGCGCACAGACTGCTTCGGGGACCAGTACATCCGCAAGTCCGGCTTCAAGACGGGGAGTTCTGGGTGGCGTGGTCCTGTGCACCAAGTACCGGTACAAGATCTTCCTGGGCCAGAGCCTGTCCGACACCTTCAAGAACATCGGCGACGACTCGGGCATGGGCGAGGACCACTGCCAGTTCGTCAACGCCAGAAGCATGTCCAAGGTCAAAGTCAGCCCTTTCAGGACTTCCACAGAAACGGAGCCTGGTGAGAGACTTTTTCTCCCCATTAGAAAAAAAAAATACTGTGTCCGTGGTAATTCCGATTCATTTAGTTGTTTAACTTCCTCTCTCTCTCTCTCTCTCTCTCTCTCTCTCTCTCTCTCTCTCTCTCTTCATTAATATTATTCTTAGTTTGTTTCTGTATGCTCCTATTAAACGGTTGAGAATGGGATGGGGGGATATCTCTGTGTTTGAAGGGTGTGAGAAGTTACGTGTGTAGAATGTGTGTGTGTGTGGGGTGGGGGGGGGGGGGGGGGGGGGGGGCTCCAACTCTCAAACAATCGGGGGGGGGGGCTCTCTCCTCTCTTCGGAGATCGGCTATAGGGTCTCCGATTATTAGGGGGATTGTTAAGGCACATGGACATGTGGGGGGAGGGGGGGGGGGGGGGGCGGGGGGTATCTTTGTTTTTAAGGCTAGGGGGGGGAGAGCGGGCGTGTGTATGTGTCCTGTATGTGTTGTGGTGGGGGAGGTGGGGGGAAGGGGTGGGGGGGGGGGGGGGGGGGGGGGGGGGGGCTAAGGGAGGAGGAGATGGGGTTTGCGGTAGGGGATTTTAACATCAAGTGACATCCATCGAATATCAGACAGCGGGAGGGGGGATGGGAGGAAGGGGGGGGGGGGATACACAGAAAAAAAATAATAGTCTCCTTGCAAACTGTATTGCGCAGTCCACAATTCAAAACAGATCTGACTCTGCAGTCAACAGATTTGCTACAGTTAGTGTTTTCACCGCGCGGAGATGACGTTTTCACCAGCGTCCTACGGCTTGTTTTTTTGTCTGTCTCTCTGCAAGATTATGCAAAAACTACTCCCTCGATTTTAACACAACTTGATGAAAACATGGAATGTGGCCCAAGGACAAATTCACTAAATTTTGGTGCAGATTTGGGTCACAGAGCGGACACAGGAATTTTGTTTTTGTTTTTTAAGAAACACTTTCTACACATTAAGAACGAAACAAATATACAGAACAACAAACCCGAAGCTACCAATCAAATGTGGCTGAGATAATGAGAATATAATTTGGTACAGTTTTTATATAATTGTGGTAGTTCTGGATATATCAAGAGATATGCAGTAGATCCGGGTAAAGTTCGACTGGAGTTAAGTGAACTGTGCGACCTTGGTGTGGGTTTGCGTTCTCCCCGAGAGCTCTCCTAGTAATTAGCTGTCAAATGGACGAACTCTCAGTAGAGAGACTGGCACTAAACCTGCGTTATGTTTTTCCTCCTTGACCAGGCTACGTGCGAACCCACTGGGGCCAGGAGCCCAGACCCGAGCTGCTCAACATCATCCGCCCGTCCCCAGCCTGGTATGAATGCGGGGTGTCCATACCGTAACCCCCCAGGGATCCCCAGCGACAGCAACTGACCGACTCCGCATGGACGCAGGGAGGGAAACAGGCCGTTCTTCCTCCCCCAGTACTTGTCCAACCTGTGATAAAGTCCACTGGACTATCGAAAGACAGCAGCCGAGGGAAGGTGCACGGGAAAATAGACTGCATATGGCTGCATCCGTTTGCTGCTGATGGGGGAAATGCAAGACGCTCGGGGGAAGGGAAGGGCGGGAAACTTCTTGTTTTTCCTCTATACAATACTCGTGTACAGAAGCCAATCAACGTATGTTTCACTGGCGCCTCAGTTACCGCATTGTAGGGCAAGCTGTGTTGTGCAATCTCTCAAGGGCTGTGGCTGTGACTGGAGTGGACGGCTCACTCCCAGGGAAAGGGGCTGCGCTGAGCGTTAAGGTGATGACGTTCACCGCCGACCTGGGTCACATGGCCCTCATCGGCACTGGAGGAAGTGGTTGATTGTGCTCCCCGTTTCCTGCGGCCGCACGGGTCAAGAGCTTCACCCTCGGCCCACTTCAGAAGACTGGCGAGCTGTGAGGAAACCCTCGGCACGTAGCATAGCGTTGTCACTGCTGACACACCACTCTTGTCACCGCCAACAACAGACGTCGCCCTTGGCGGAACCGGAACGGAACAGCGTTAAGGCAGTAGGGTCTTTTCTAACACCCCGAAAGTTCACTTCGTCCACACTGCACAGAGGACGCTGCGTTCAGAGATTGTGTTTCAGTGGTAACTCTACGGCTCTGCCGTCTCCTTCAGTGCGAAGCAAGACATGAGATCAGCTGCTGAATGAAAGCCGAGAGTTGCTGACGATGTGGGTAAAACATCATGATGAATTTTGCACAACCATAATCCACGCCGTTTTGTTAGGTTTTGTGCCGTTTTGTTTACCATCCTCTGCTCAGAGTGGCTATGAATAGTCGTCATATTTTGCAACAAATACTGATAGCTTCTCTCTCTCTCTCTCTCTCTCTTCTCTCCCCCACCCATACCCCCTCCTCTCTCTCTCTCTCTCTCTCTTTCTCTCCCCCCCACCCATACCCCCTCCTTCCTCTCTCTCTGCTCAGTTCTATGTCACCGTACAATGTTCGCTGCGGCTAACATATATCAACCTATAACGAAGTTCAGTTCTAGTGAAAGTGTATGCTTCAATGCTTAGAGTTCCACAACGCTCACATTCGGCAAATGTACGTGTTCTTGGCGATCCTGTTTCACACCCTTTCCAGCGGAAGTAACAGTTTTACAGTAAGTATGCAAGCCATGGTCGAGGCAGTGAAGACACGGAGACAAGTACAGCCTTGAACACCACCATCCCCCAGTACGTACACAGCCACTGTAGAGGAGGATCAGCCGCTGTCAAAAGACTTACGTTTTCACATTAACGTCCGTCCACAGGTGTAATATGAACGAGGTGGGGGACACACCCATAAAATCTAATCTTGTTTTGAAACGCAACAGGTTTCATTTGTTTTGACTTTGGTCCAAACACAGAACACA
>JADBJO010001692.1:150000-155000 GCA_016801955.1 Conus betulinus | reverse complement strand
ATACCAAGGATAGACAAAAAACAAACAAACAAAACCATTATAGATTATATCTTAAAATACGTTTAAAACTTTTCCATAGGAACCCTTTTTGAGGAAAATACTTGAAACAATGCGTTTTTTTTTTGTTTTTTTGTTTGTTTCTATCCCCCCCCCCCCCCCCCCCCCCCCCCCCCCCCCCCCCCCCCCCCCCCCCCCCCCCCCCCCCCCCCCCCCCCCCCCCCCCCCCCCCCCCCCCCCCCACCACCCCCCACCCCCCCCCCCCCCCCCCCCCCCCGTGTGTGTGTGTGTGTGTGTGTGAGCGAGCACGAGTGTTCTTTTTTTCTTTTTTCTTTTTCCTAAACAGGTTTTTGGAGATAACATCTTCTTAATCAAACAGACCATCGCTCAAGTTCTGTTGGTCTGATCTCAGACTGAAAGCGGTTGGCAGCGCTGAAAAAAAGAGGTCAAAGAACACTTTTCAGACCATGGAGTAAATGGCTGGACGTGACGGAGTGGAGGCTCATTTCACAAGGAATGGTCACAGTTCTGTGGCAGACTACAAATATTCCGACCTGATAAGCCAAAGAGGAAAAGGCAGTTCAGTTAACACCCTGCAGACAGTGACAAAAAAGACTGACAGACACACAGACCTGATGTTTTCTGGGAGTGCTTCGGGGTAAAAAAATAACAGGCCATAAATGGGCAGTCTGTCCCCAGCATGCTGACAGGGCATCTGCTGAACACTTGGCTTTTTTGATTACAGCGCACCTGCTAAACACTTGGCTTTTTTGATTACCTTTCAGTGACAAGCTCACTTACTAAATACGGTTTGCATCACTGCAAACAACACACACAGTCTTAAGTGAACAGCCTGTAGTAAAGTGTGAGTCTATGTCAAGAATTAAAAAAAAAAAAAAAAAAAAAAAACAACAACAACACTGAACAAGAGTTACATCAGTGATAATTGGATGAGATCACCACATCACTTCTGACATCACTCCTGTTGAGACCAACGATTGCAATAAAGACACACCAGCATTGGGGGTGAGAAGTGGGGGGTGGGGGTTGGGATGGGGCCCACATTGAAAGGAATCAGAATGAAACGTTGGGGTCTGGGGGAAGGACAGGCATAGGAGGAAAGGGAAAGGGGCATGCCATACGCCCAAACAGGATTTCATCCTTCACATCACTCCCTGTGTGGTAAAGGACTGAATCTCATAAAACTGGCCCAATTAGTGGCCCAGGATTACAACTCTGATCATGAAAGAACTAAACCACATCACAGAAAAATGTGGTGAGGATCAGAGCTCTGTTTATGGGCACAGCCAAACCACATCCCACATATCTGGCCAACTCAGCATGTGAGGATTACAGCTCTGCTATAGCACAGCCAAATCCCACATCCCACATGTGAATGGCCAACTCAGCATGTGAGGATTACAGCCCTGTAACACCACAGCCAAACCACATCCCACATATCTGGCCACATCAACATGTGAGGATTACAACTCTCTGTAACACCACAGCCAAACCACATCCCACATAACTGGCCAAATCAGCATGTGAGGATTACAGCTCTGAGTATGGCACAGCCAAATCAAATCATATATCACTTGCCCAATCAGCAGATGAGGAGTCCATCTCTGATCATCCCAAATCACTTGCCCAGTCAGCAGATCTGGGTTACAGCTCTAATCATGATGGAGCCAAACCACAACATAAACACTCGCCTAACTTGGTGATGATATAGTTCCATTCACTGCACAGAAAATCCACATCCAACACCACTTGACTGATTAGCAGATCAGGATTAAAGTTCTTGATATAGCACTGCCTAACCACATCCAAAATCACTTGACCGACTAGCAGATGATAATTACAGTTCTGATCGTAAGGACTGCCAAACCCATTCAAAAATCACTCATCAGCTAGCAGGTGAAGATTTCAATCTGACCATGGCACGACAAAACCACATCCAACATAACCCACACATTCAGCAGGCCAGTATCATAGATCTCATCATGTCACAGACAAACCACATCCAGCATCACTCACCCAGACAGCAGGTGAAGATGAGAGTTCTGCTCATGATGCAATCAAACCACATCCAGCATCACTTCACCCAGACAGCAGAAGTGAGAGTTCTGATGACAAACCTGCATCACTCCCAGACAGCAAAGATGACCTACTCAATGCAATAACATCCAGCATCACTCACCCAGACAGCAGGTGAAGATGAGAGTTCTGCTCATGATGCAATCAAACCACATCCAGCATCATTCACACCCAGACAGCAGGTGAAGATGAGAGTTCTGCTCATGATGCAACCAAACCACATCCAGCATCATCACCCAGACAGCAGGTGAAGATGAGAGTTCTGCTCATGATGCAATCAAATAACATCCAGCATCATTCACCCAGACAGCAGGTGAAGATGAGAGTTCTGCTCATGATGCAACCAAATAACATCCAGCATCACTCACCCAGACAGCAGGTGAAGATGAGAGTTCTCTACTCATCATGCAATCAAACCACATCCAAGATCCCTAGTCTGATGAGCAGTCCAGGATGACAGCTCTGATCATGGTGATCATGGCATGACCAAACCACACTGCCTGTCGCTTGACCAAGTGGCAGGTGAGAGCTGCAGTTTTGTTCATGGCACAAGCAAACCATAGTCCACACCTCTCAGCCAGTAAACAAGAGAGGACTGCAGAGTTAACACTCACAGCAAACCATATTCCAGACTGTTTCATGGGTCATAACTGTATTGATATTGTACTGTTCAGGCTGAGGCAGATAGACATACAAACACACACAGTAATGCAGAGATAAAGACAACAGACACGCAGCAATATTGAACCATAGGTACCGTCTTGGCTTAAGGCTGTGTCAGACCAACTGACATAGGCTAGAATACCAAGGCTACATCAAAATGTTGTTACGCATGCATAGTTATGCGAGGATTGTCCTCAGTCGTGAAAAGCTCCTAGCATAACATTAACAGTCTCCAAAATCCCCAAAATCAGAGTGTGGCAGCCCATGTGGCGGGGGGTAATCAAAAACAATCACAAACGTAATGCTCTCATCCCTAGCTGATGTATTTGGACCATAGCGTTGAAGTGCTTCAGCTGTTCGGATGATCCCTAGAGTCTTTTAGCCAGGGTACAACAACAACACAACAACCATAGGTAAACCATATTCAGCATGACTTATCTGCCACAGGTTTCCTATCATGAAGAACAGACGGAGACACATACAGACAAACAAACCAACAAACCTATTGACAACAGTTAGACAGGCTACCAGACAGGCAGAGACTGCCGGAAAAAGACTCTAACAAGTGGGTGGGTCCTGCGTGGGTGAATGTAGGCGTCTCCAGCCCGCCCTGTTTTCACTGTTTATTTGCACTGTGGCAATAGTCTGCCACTGTTTGTTCTGTTCCTATTCTCAGCACAGTCACAAGTGTGGAAAGATCTCTCTGCTCTTCTTCACAACAACACGCGCAGGCTAGGCAGAAAGGAAGTGCCTACCCTCTTCCTTTCCATCCAGAAGTTTATGGGTGGATGGTGGCACAAATCTCCAAACCAGTGGTGCTTACTGCTTTCTCTAAGTATAATGACATGCAATTCCCAGCCAAATGATACTCACTGTTTTCTATACATGTGCTCCAAGACATACAACTCTCACTTAATGACGCTCAGTTTTTTCTGTAAGTCTGTACTTGGACACAAAACTACCAGCCAATAAGAGGCACTCCTTTCCATAAGTTTGCATGTAGACTTACAAATTCTAGACAATGATGTTTAATGTTTTTCATAAGTTGTATATACAGTCTTGCACTCTCCTGCTGGGTGCAGAATCCAGTTCATTTAGATATTCTATAGACTAGCAAAATATGGGACAAACCGTACAGATCACACATCTAGTTCAAACATTCCATTATCTCTGGTGGAGGAATGCAGTCTACTGCAAAACACTTGCTGGAATATTTTCAGGAGAAAAAGGAGATTCTGGTTATGTCTGAGCTTCCAATTCAGAGAACCAGCACCTGTTGTTAGATTACATTTTACGATCTCATCATGGTCACAATATACTAAATGTACATCAACAGCTCCTTTGATTTATAGATTTTAAACTAGATGCTTTTACAACAAAGTTTTCTAAAAATGTAAACTGCATTTGAGGGTGAAAAATATATCAAATAATTGTATCCTTTCCTATGGCAGACATCTGAAATTATGGTTGCCTGTTTTCTGTGAATCTTCCTCAGATGAAGTTTTAAATAACCCAGTTTCAGCCTGTGGCACTGCATTAATGCTTTCCTAAAAGTCCTTCATTTGTCACAGGTAGTAGGGCTCTGTTGTTCACCATCTGTTAATAACATTACCTTGATATTTTCATTTCTTTATTCCTTGCAATGGCTTTCAATAACTTGACATTTGATCATTTTTTTATTGGGGGGAGGGGTGGGGAGGGGTTGAGGAGACAGTTTAACATCAATATAACACGGACAGACACATACAAGGACACACTCACTACTTTCCATAACTGTGTATACAAACACAAAACTCCATGCAAGTGACAAGAGTTTTTCCAAAGTGAGTAAGCAAGCACATAATTCCAAGTCAGTGACCCTCAATGCCTTCTGTCAGTCAATGTTCAGATGCACAAGTCCTTGGTGATGACTTTTCATATGTCTGTGTTCAGACACAAGTCCAAGACAACAGCTCTTACCGCTTTCCATAATTCATACACAGACATGAAACTACAAGCCAATGATTGCTCAGTGCTTTCCATAAATATATAGGCAGAGACACAAACCTACAGCCTGTGACACTCAGTGCTTTCATAGATTTGTACATAGACAAAGGGTTGTCGAAACTTCTAGACATTTTCTGACTTCCTTTGTATTTTTTTTTCTATTAATTTGTATGCAGGCAATCCACTTTCAGCCAATACCAGTTATTTTCCACTCAATACTTTCATCAATTTTGTGTGCTGACAATTGCTCCAAGCCA
>JADBJO010001692.1:117500-145000 GCA_016801955.1 Conus betulinus | reverse complement strand
TTTTTTCAACTAATCATTGATTGGGATGTTAGCAATTTAATAAATCAAGAATCAGTATAGCTTCAAACAGATTATATTCTTCTTTGTCTTAGTGGGAACAGAAATCACCATCCTTGTTTATGATTTACAACTTACATGTGTTTGACCTTTAATTTTTCCTACAGGACTATGGAACAACTTCTGAGAGTTTTTAAATCACCTCTTGATCTTTGTTGTCTTTCAAATTAAACTCTCGTTTAACAATTCAATTTCATTTACATTACCAATAATGATACAGAAACAAAGAAAAACAAAAATGAAACACAATATAAAGCACTGGTGCAGATAAGAACAATAAAATGGCAGATAAAGATATAACCAGAAAATGAAAGTGTCACCACAGCCATTAAGAGAGACCATCCTTGTTCTCTCTAAAACCCCCCCCCCCCAATTCATTCCCTCATTCTATTTCACAGCTCTTTCATGAAACACAATATAAAGCACTGGCAGATAAGAACGGTGAAATGGCAGACAAACAAAGATGATGAAAGTGACACCACAGTCACTATGAGACCACCCTTGTTCTCTCTTAACCCCCTCCCACATTCCTTCCCTCATTATCTCCTGTTCACGACTCTTCTGTTTATGGAACAAGCTGTGGCTGGGTATATGGGTATGGGTGGCTGGAACGGCAATGCCCTTTTGAACAGTCATGGGGTAACATGCATAAAAAACACACAAAAAAAAAAAAATTATATATATAAAAAAAAAGCATGAAAAGATGAAAACTTCTGACACTTACCTGTTTTGGCCGACTTGACAGGGAAGAATTCCCGCATCACACCTGTCCATCACCGTGGTAGAGAGAGAACCACTGGTTGCAGCTGAACAGCCAGCTCTTCTTGGTTTTGGTGTTGACAATCTCTATCTCCTGCAGGTACCACGCTTCCTCCTTCTTCACCGCAGATGTCTGTTGGCAACAACAAAGGCAAGGAGTGTACCGCTGAGACATGCCTGCCTTACATGTGTGATCTCTCTCTCTCACACACACACACACACACACACACACACACACACATTTACACAAACACACACACACACACACACGCTCACCTTACACACACAACACACCCACATAAAGTGCAAATGCACAAACACACACATAAATGAAAATCTTTGAGAAAAATTAAACAGAGGGGCAGACAGACAGAGAAGAGATACACTGGCATTATTGTATAATTCTGAACACACACGCATGCACGCACGCACACACATATGTACACACACATACACACACACGCACTAACAATGATGCATAAACGCGCTGAGCATGTGCATGCACACATGTTTGTGCGTGTGTGCCCAAAGTCCCTGCATTTGACCCTGAACATGAAAACAAATACGCCAACCTGAAGAGTGATTTCATACACAGGTAAAAATTCCAAGCAAACCTGATTTTCTGTCCCAGCATAACCGACAGACAGAAAACAAAGTCACACACATTCAGGTAAACTTCTAGCACCCCACCTCAATGACAAGGGACTGGATGTCTCCAATGTTAGGACCACGGATTTTGAAGACATGAGTTGAACCTTTGGTGAAGCGGAATGCCACACTTTTGTTGGACTTCACCGACCCTGCCTTTTTGGTCAGTCTGGTCTTTGGGAGCTTTCCTTTGACTCCTTTCACTTTCAGAAACACCTACAGATAGACAGATAATGCAGTACTGATCATCAACAAAAGCAGCACTCTCAGAAACAGGAACAATGCAAAAGACATTTGCCATACTGACAATTCAAAAAAAAAAAAAACATGATCCATTCAGTGCCATACCTCAAATAAATATCTGATGTATGGCGAATTTACATTCAAATGTGCTAAGATGCACATCATTTGGAGCTAACTATTATCTCATAGACATACAGGCTTGTACCCTTATGCACTGGAGACTTACAGACGGCATGCAAATCACAGCAAAGCAGAACCAGTACTGATTAACACAGTTGTTGACCTGGTACATTTTAACAGCATTGTTCCAGAGTTTAAACCCTGGCACTTCGCCCACAAACTGTGATGTACCTAAGTGAGAACAGAACAGTATACAGAATTTCTTTTATGTACATGTGAACTTCAGCACAGGGAAACTGCCTAGGCCCTTAGCTAGGCTATTTTAACAATATACAGTTCTTCTTATAGACTGAAATCATTACAGGTTTCTCTCTGATTGTGCTGCTTTGAGACAGTTTCAGATGTTGCTGTTTCCCCAAACAAGATGGCAGAATGACGGCAATTCTCATTTTGTGAGGCGATCTAAGTTGTGGCAGAAGAAGGATGCAATGCCAACTGCATTGGTATTACAGTAGAAGGAACAGTCTTTCCAAGAAAAAAAAAATCTAAATCTTCCAAGTGTCCTTTTGATGAACAGTAGAAAGACTTTTGAGATGAACAGTAGAAAGACTTTTGAGCAAACATGGTTTTCACTTTTTCCTTTTCAGAATTCAGCATTATTTGTCTTCTATAAAGTAGCTCTCATTAAAAAAAAACAAAAAAACCTTAATGTAACATGTCTTTAAATCATGCACAGAATGTATGCTTTGGCCATAGTGCAAGTCAGATGCAGTTTTCAAAATGGCCAGCATTGTTATATCATGAAATGCCAGATCTGGTTTTTTTTTTTTTTTAGTGAATGGACATGATTTAAGTGGATCTTTTTCTCTCCCAAGGCAGCAATACTTTCTATGTGACATAAATCATAGAGCAGTGAATTCCAGAGAGTGTTGCTTGGTAAAGAAAAAAAAAGCGGTTTTGTTTTTTGGCATGAGGTATTCAAAGTGTGTGTGTGTGTGTGTGTGTGTGTGTGTGTGTGTGTGTGTGTGTGTGTGTGTGTGTGTGTGTGTGTGTGTGTGTGCAGACAGTCTAATCTGCCTACATGGAGTCAGAAAGATAGACATGGTGGGAAATAAGTTCTTAAAAGTTGTGGCATAAAAAAAATTTGTATGGATTCTGTTCACTTATGGAAAGTAGTAAAGAGATCTAATTTAATTAATAAGGACAGGTGTGACAAGATCACACCTCCATACTTTCAGAGCATATTTAGCAGCTGAGTTTGAAATCTTAAGCGCTAATTTATCAGTTTTTGTTAAATATTCCAGAAGCTGAAAGGAAAAAAAGAATCATACCTCTGTCCATCCAGTAAAATTTGTGTTTAAATCTTATGGTAGAGAATATACTTACACACACACAGACATGCACTTTGCGATAAGATTAGTTTTTAACAAATTCACACAGGTTTCTCTAGGGACTTGGGAGAGAGGCAGGACAAAGGAAAGGACAGAAGATAACAAAATTTCTGTATTCTCTGTATCTCTCTCTCTCTCTTCCACTCTTTCTCCCTCTACTTACCTTTTGCATCGGTGCCAGCATTTTTCACATTACCAGTGGTAACAGCCACTTTGTACAGCACATCGCCACCATCCTTTCCTCGACCACTCGATCGAAAACCACGCCGAGATCCCAGAGACGAAGGCTCCCAGCACTCTGGGGGCGGGCAAGGCGTCTCAGTAATCTCTGCATAATCACAGGGAGAACAGGTGAAAGTGACTATCACTCAAAAGATGGCATCGTATGGTTCAACACGGACCTGTTTTCTTCAGTTTATCAACAAGTCAACAAAATTTTGTCTAAATTTCTGTTATTTATTCTGTCAGTCAAGTTTCATCTTAAGACACTGGGTAAAAGCGAGCTTTTTTGAGCAGTCAGTTCCATTCTCCACATCTTTCTTTTTTTTTTTCCTTTTTTTCAGCACTTTCTTTTACCCACTGCCTCAATTGTATTCAATTGCTAGGAACCCTCATTTGTTGTTTGTGACTGTCAAAACCATTAAAACTGTACTTCCTTGAGCTTAAAAAAAAAATCATCTAAAAGTACATGAGTGAAAGAATGTTAGGAAGGTCATTTTTTTTTTAAAAGAATTTCACAACATGTAGTCCTATCACATCTACAGCAGTAATTCTTACATGAATAACAGTCAAAGAAATTCCAACAGTCAAAGAAATTCTTACAAATTCATATTCGTATACAGTGCTGTTACAAAAGATCAGAATAGTTCATAAGCATAAGATGAAACATGCCTGCAACAAAATTAACTGTTTTGTTTTATGAATCTGCTCCTTCTACATTCCCTCTCTTTCATGCTAACGGTCAACCTCAGATACATGTGCTTCTTTTCACAGGCTGCAAATTAAAAACGCTAATTAAAATGTAAGTGCTGAAAAAGGAGGCACAACATCATAATCATATTTTCTTTTCATTCAGTTGTCATGAGAAAATCTGACAAGTTTCTGAGCTGTTCAAATTAAAATTGAGAAGAGGCACTGACCTATTTCAGTTTCACACTGCCTTTGATCATTTAGATATTCAACTATTCAGCTGCTAACCACTCTCTTCAAAAATTGTTTAAGGCAAAGTGTATTCAGTCCTGTCCATTCTTCAAGTCTTGGCCATGCTGGCCAGCGTTACTTCAGATTCTGCTTTACCTGATGTCTCAGCTCCTCCATTTGAATCTGACCAAATCTGTTCTCAAAATAATCCACCAGGTGTGGATCCAGCATGGGGTCATAGGATGGGATGCGCACACTCTTGCCGTTATCCACTCGCGGGTACCCCAAGGTGGAGTTCACGAAGGCTTCCATTTTGCGAGCTGCCCCAGAAAAGAAGAGGATCTTATCAGACAACAGCTTTCAAACCGAACTGGCATTTGCATGCCAATGGATACCAGACTGACATGCTCACACACGCTGACTGAAATCATTTCATGGTCAGATCATACTTTGATTGTACGCATGCACACGCGCGCGCGCGCACACACACACACACACACACACACACACACACACACACACACTTACACACACACACACACACACACACACACACACACACAACACACACACATGTAAGGAAGGACGGCACATGTAGAAGCTGCTGTAGTAGTCCAGTGACTGATGTCACATCCTCTTAGGAGCTGAACAAAGTTACTGTGATATTTTTCAATCCTGGCCTACCAGTTCCCATCCCAGTGCTACGGGCTAAAATGAGAAGATGATGATGACACACAGTCAAGGACAGATCCCTTTGTTGATGTATGTTCCTAAAATTTCATGAGAAATACAGCTGACCATATCTATTTTTTTACAAACTGGTTTACTCTGTAAAATTGCTTCATTCTGTAAAACTTTAGGAAAGGAATCTTAGAATATAGTCTGGCCACTTAGCCTCAAATGAAAATGGATCTCTATGGCACCATTCTTATTCTCTTCATCATCATCATGACAAGAAAACAAAACAGTCTCAGATTCTGTTGTCCTTCAGTCCCTACCCACCATTTCCACATTAGCACTGACTCCACATCGAGCAATTACATGGCCATCTGTTTAGGACCTACTGGTGCATGTGATGCACTGTGTACATCTAGGAAGCCACTGGTGAACACCATCAAGTGACTCACACAGCAGGGTCTCATCTGATGAGTAGTCAAATGAATGCCTCATGTTGATAATTCTCTCTGTACTGCAGGCACAGATACTGCATCAGAATGATCTGCGGGAGGTGATGCGTAGGGAAATGGAATGTGGGAATTATGCCATTGTCAAGATCTACGTAAGATGTGACAGCAAAACCAAAACAAAAACAAAACAAAACAAACAAACAAACAAACAAAAGAAGAACCCACAAACTAGTACAATAGATATGTAAACAGATGTGCACATACTTGTATACCTGGGCACACACACACACACACACACACCACACGCACTCATACACACACACACAAACACGCATGCACACACACACAGAACTTAGGCGCTCAATTAAAGCAGAAAAATCATCACAGACCTGCATAAGGCAAACGCAAGTTGCTGTCTAATGGCTTGTATCCCTGTGAAGATGCATACATCTGACCAAACTGGCGAGGTTCTTTGTAGTTTGAGCCGCGCCAGTCGACTTTGCCTTCCATTCCAAGCTGTCTTGTAACAGGAGCTGAGGACAGAATGGAAGAGAAGGGTTTGGTGATTACACATCTACAGTGAAGAATGAATCACAAAAAGAAAAAGATTAATGATACCAGTCCTCCTAAATGCAAATTTCAAATCCTTCCCGAGTGGAGGTTAAGACTGCTGCATCTGGTAAAATCTTCCACAGGAAAGGCAAAGCTTACCGGTAACACTTTTCCCCCCTGTTTCAGTCTGGTAAATGTAACAATCATTTGCTGACTTGAGTTTTACACACGCCCCCCAGATTTCAGCAGTTTACTCTCCTCAGGATCACACAACATACACACACACACACACACACACACACACACACACACCCACACCCACACACACACACATACATACATGTGCATACAAAGACCATAAATTTGCTCTTTTCAATTGCCGATTTGCTGAATTAGCTGCTGATTCTGTGATAGATTTGGCAAGGTTTGCAAACAATTCCTTTTTTTTTTTTTCACAAATCAGCACACTTATTCCCTGACAGCAAGAAGCTGCCAGAATTGTTACATGTCACTATATCAGTATTACTTTATTTTTAGCGCAGCAATTTCAGCATGATAGAGCAGGATTTTAAAAAATATACAAAGGAAATAAACTAAAGAAAAAAGATAAAATGAGGTAAGAAACCTGAGGAAGGCCTGGCCATTTTCTTGGGAGGCCCTGAAGCATATGGTGGGCGCGGTTCATATCGCAGCTGACTAGAACGGGGGGCATCGGGTATGGTTAGACAGCGACGAACGCCTTCACTGTTTGTGGAAGGCTGCTGCATAAAGGAGCCACCCGTAATACTCATGGTGTCCACCGCTCTGTAATATCTGCCTTTCCTGCAACAACCAGGTTGGAAACTCACATCTTATGTGTAACACCTCAAGGTCTCATTAGGGGATTTAAAGACCTAAATCCTACACACCATCCAGTCCAAATAATTGAAAATTGAGTTGAAGAACTGAACAGCTGAAGAAGGAATAAAGGGCATGATGCACTCACCTCTTCCACATGACAGTGCAAAAACATGCAGATTTTTTTTTTATTAGTTTGTGTACACACACAAACATACATACAAAGATATACAACTGCTAGCAGCGTATGTCTACAGAACAGATGTGCACACATGCAAGTGCTTTGTTGTTTGTCTGCGCTATTACTAGATATTGCATATTCTCATGAAAGGAGAGACTATCTAATATGGATCACCAAGGTCAGGTAGTACTTCAATCTACAAATAACCAAAAAATGAGACTAGACTCAAAATCCAGATCTTAAACTTAAGAAAGTCTGTTGATATGTTGAGTTCACCTTGTTTTTTAGCTTTAACCTCTGGGACTTCGTGGTACTGTCCTAGATAAATAGTTATTACACTTTGTTAAAACACACGAGTCAGAAGGTGCAGCTCTTCCCAATAATATTTTGAACATGAACACAGATTTATTATAATCTAATTTTTTATTTTTAATGGTAATATATTCAGAGCCTTATAGTCAGAAGCTACTAGAATTGACAACTTCAGAAGAATCAAATTTAAGCCTCTTCTATGCTGACTCTTTAAAGGTTTCTTAATGTTTTCACTTGCAGAATCTCAAACAGTTGAAGTATATATATATATCTGATGTAAAATTCAACAATTTTGTCATATAATGATATCTCTGTAAAGAAACACTGAATTACTTAAAAGACTTTGACATTTTTGTCACATTGTTATCTGCATTGTTTCATTTTTTTGCAGATGTAGACACATGATTTACTTAGTTCAGACCAGTCAACTACTGGTTAATATTCTTCTGATTTTACTTTTCAACATGCAGATACTCTGTGTGCATAAACAATCACAATGCATATGTGTGTGTGTGTGTGTGTGTGTGTGTGTGTGTGTGTGTGTGTGTGTGTGTGTGTGTGAGTTAGTGTGTGTGTGTGTGTGCGCGCGCGTGCGCGCACACATGCACAGGTGTATATGATTACATACGTGTACGTGTGCATTTTTTTTTTGTGTCAACATCTTAGTGCTTGTGTGCATGTCATTCCACAATTGTTGAGTAACTGTCAGTTATTTGTTTCAGTCCAAGTTGAAATGCAACACTGTATTAGTGCGTGTGTGTGTGTGTGTGTGTGTGTGTGTGTGTGTGTGTGTGTGTGTGTGTGTGTGTGTGTGTGTGTGTGTGTGTGTGAGCTGAGACAGAGGGAGAAGAGAGAGGGCAGTATGAGCCTTGCCTTTATGTGAAAGAAGACTTATCACATCTTGTTTAAAAAGTGTAACTTGATATTTGATTTGCTGAAAAAAATAATCTTGTTCAAGCTCTTTTGACTGGTTTGAGATTCGGCCAGTTCAATGACAGTTTTCTGACTGCCGAAGGGAAAATGAGGGTGATATTTGCATTCTCAAGTCATTTTCATTCTCAAGTCCTGGAGACAAATTTTTGTCACTAGTTTGACCTCTAAATCAATCAAAACTTGATTATTCATGTGTCTGAATGAACTAAGGTAGCATGGACAGCACAGTTTGTCGATTTTTTGCTGTTCCATATGATTGAATGAGAAAAAGTAGAATCTCTCCCATCCTCCCCCCAGCATGACAGCAATGGCACATTAATATGATATGTGACATGCCATTTCACTATTCTACATGAAAATATTGTGGGCATGCTGACAATCTGAAGCCCTCATTTATCATAAATATTTTTAGAAATTGTGATACCAAACTTTGAATCCTTCCTCAGGATCTGTAAACTGATAGATGAAGTGCATACACAAGTATGAATTCATTTAATCCAATGAAAGGTTATTGAAATCAAACAGGAAAGCCATCTGTATTGAATAAAGCCATGGCAATTCTTTGGAACTTTCATATTTTCAGTGTTTTTGAAGAGGCTCTTATTCTTACAGCTTTGTTAACTGGGAACTGTTAACTGGGAACTGTAAAAACAATTTTTTTGGATCCAGGACTTGTCTGACTTTGAAAGATGAATATCACAATCTCCCAATAATATTAAAAGTCAATTTACTGTTCTGCCAAATGAAAGAGACAAACAAATTATAAGACAAATTTATTTGGCTTATTGATTATTTGTTTGCCTCTTTCATCTAGCAGAACAATAATTTAACTTTTAAGCTTTTTTAATTTCCACCTGCTGTCACCTCACTTTGAAACTCATTCTCCCAATGACTTTAATTCATCTGAGGGGGAACATACATTTTCTTCAGAAGAGTAAATTTGTCATACAAATGGCACTCTCTGCAGGATTTTCAGAGCAAGACAGAGAGAGAGAGAGAGAGAGAGAGAGAGAGAGAGAGAGAGAGAGAGAGAGAGAGAGAGGATGAAGAGAGAAACAGACAGACACAAGACAGTGACAAGAAAGAGACACCAAGGCAGTGGGACAGAGACAGAGACAGATAGACAGAGACAAGAAGACAGAGACAGAAAAAAGTGTGAAGGAGAGAAACTGACAGACTTGCACACAAACAGGCTCACAGACAGACTCAGAGAGAGAGAGAGAGTGAGAGAGAGAGAGAGACTGAATAACTGACTGACAGACAGACAGACTGAAAATGGGAGTGACGGTCAGAGACAGACAGACAGTCAGAGATAGGGTAGGATAAATATAGGCATGCTCTGACACAAACTGATTCAGACTGACAGAGACTGAGAGAGAGAGAAAGAGAGACAGACAGAGAGAGAGAGAGAGAGAGAGAGAGAGAGAGAGAGAGAGAGAGAGAGAGAGAGAGAGAGAGAGAGAAGGGATTAAAAGTCAGCGATGCGGCTGGTATGATGAAATCTTGTCGGACGCGACTTCATTTTAATATCCTATTTATGAGAATCTCGGGCTCAAAATATTTCAGTACTGATCTGAAAAAAAAAAGAAAAAAAAGTCGGCGTCCGACTTGTTGAATCGTGCACAATCCGAGGCCGAATCATCATGCCGAATGGGTGTACTTCAATCATTTGTTCACAAGTTTTAATCACAGAACGCAACACTCACCTGAATGCTATCTGCAAATCATGAATTCAAATACATGTCTCTCGATGTCCATTATCCATACGGCACACACACAAAAATCACACAGAACTGACATGTTTTCTTGAGATGCTCACGCGGTTCATACAAAATAGTTGTTGTTTGGATGCGTTGCCAGACCTACTGCGCATGTGCAAGCGGAAGTATTACAAAGGTTCTGAAAATTGCAAACGGGGCGAAGTGGACTTAACGTCATTAATAAAAAGAAGTATTTATAATACATCAGTTTAGCAAAAAATACCGGCTCTTAGATGTTTTTACCTCCGCATTTTCTGCAATTTTCCACATTAGAAACCCGAATGCCTTCGCTCCTTTCTGGAAGAACCTAAACATTTTTCAGGAAATGCACAATCTGATAATAAGCGCAAATCAATCATAGTTTTACTCTTTCGACATCTTCCCAATTCGTATTAATTGCTAATCTGTTCCTGTACAATGACATAAAAGTAACAATGAAAAGAGAACATACTTATGAGAGCAGTTGAGAACAGAAATAGCGTCTCACACACACACACACACACACACAGTATAAAATAGAAATTTGCTCACACGCTTGCAGAGCTCCTCGGTAGTATAGTGGTTAGTATCCCCGCCTGTCACGCGGGAGACCGGGGTTCAATTCCCCGCCGGGGAGAGCAATTTTTTTTTTCTCCCCCCCCCCCCCCTTTCTATTTGCATATCATGTGTTTTTATTTGTTCTCCATAACGGTATGTAATATGCTTACAACCCAACCCACAAAACAGAATTCGGCATACATGGCTTCTGAGCCACTAACAACACTGCATCAATGTATACATTTAGTCCATCAGTGTTTGCAATTTCAATGCACCATTTTCCTCCTTTGAAAGCCTTCCTTGAAACAGCGCTTCCCTCACCCCCCTCTCCCAGTTTGTCATGGGCACATCACACATAGATGAACAAATACCACACCACATTGCTGTCGGTCATGAGACTCCCTTAGAGCTCTGCAGACTGCAGAATCCACATCGAGCCTGTTTGTTTTGTTTTGGTGTTTTTTGTTTTGTCTTGTTTGGGTGGTTTTTTTTTTTTTTCTTCTTTTTTTTGTGTGCATGTCTGGCACTGAATTTGGCTGACAAAAAAACCCTGAAAAAATACCTTGGCACACGGACAACACAAATTCCACAATTAAATAAACCCAACAGGGTGTGAAAGTTATGCTATGTTTTCATTTCATGACAAAATAGATGAGTTACAGAGAGAGAGAGAGAGAGAGAGAGAGAGACAGAGAGAGAGAGAGAGAGAGAGAGAGAGAGAGAGAGAGAGAGAGAGAGAGAGAGAGAGAGAGAGAGAGAGACCGATTCTGTGCTGGTAGACAGTCGTCTGGGAATTGTCTTGTGTATAAAAAACAATGTTTTTTTTTTTTTTTTTTTTTTTTTACTGGAGTGGTTTATTTGTAAGTCTGAAAAAGTCCAGCGCACGTTTGTTGGGCATTCACTTGTCTTTTTTTTTTTTTTTTTTTGTGCATTGTGCATTAAACTGTGTCACTATGCACTGTTATATCTGTTTTGGCATGTTTTAATGTTGATCAGAGAGAGAGAGAGAGAGAGAGAGAGAGAGAGGGGAGAGATGATTTTTGTTTTTTGTTTTTGTTTCATTTCAGAAAGAAGATGCTATTTTGTATCAAATTTCATCATTTCTTGTCAATTTGCATGTTTCTTGGTCTAATACATACCCTCGTAATATTAACTTCAGATCCAAACACTTTACATCTGATCATATTTTAAAGATCAATATTTAGTGTTTTAAGCCTCTACCGTTTCAAAAGTATGAGAAATCACAGACTTATTTGTAAATGCTTTGCAGCAGACACAGAACTCTGGTGGAAGCAGGTTCTTTAAACAATTTTCTCTTTTGCCACCACCCTGTCCACTCCCCCATCCCCCGCAACCCAAATCATGACTTTGAAGATATGAGGTCTTTCATGGACAGCAACAAAGGGCCGCATTTGTATGTGTGTGTGTGTGTGTGTGCGTGCGTGCGTGCATGCATGTGTGCGTGCATGCGTGCACTAAAACTAGGAACGTAAATCCTCACTCTCCACGGAATGTTCACATTGGTGATTTTTGGTGTACCATGCAGTTTGTTTTCATTTGACGGGTTGAGTTCTACATGACATCACCATGGATCTTGTTTGCATTGAAGATGACGTGGTCTGTAAATGGAAAGAATCCAGATCAGATTGTTTTCACCTTGAGGCAACAGCGTTGCCAAGTTATACAATATGCAAGATATTGCTCGGCAAGTGAACAGTGCTGGAATATGAATTACACGTAACACATAAGCATGCACGTGCATGTGTGTATACACACAAACACACACACACAGAGGCATGCACATGTGTGTGTGTGTGTGTGTGTGTGTGTGTGTGTGTGTGTGTGTGTGTGTGCGTGCGCGCGCGCATGCGCGTGTGTGTCCAAGAGAAAACTTTTGACTGATTCATTCAGCCATTTAAAAACCCATTTTAATGCAAAAAAGACACATGCTTTCCGTAAAGGCTAGAAGTTATAAGGGACTTTTCAGATCATGGACTGCCATTATTTTTTTTTTCATGCATCATAAATGTGTGTTGTCCTCTGATAATCTAAACGATGGGATTTTAGTCTAAACAATGGGATTTTCTCTTTCATTCTGATCACCATTTTACCAGCACATGTTCATGTAGAGCTCTTTTTCAGTTAGTCCTAAACATTACAAACTATTTTTGAACAGGACTAGAATTACAAGAGAGGCCTTCGTTTTTGACAAACTGAGTTCTGCCATTGCATGGAGAAAAATGGGGCCCATCTTTCTGAGGCTGTCTTTTTGTGGCAGACTGCAGATCTGTGAGCATAACAGTCAGTCCGGTTTTCAGAGGATGCCTTCTTGTGGCAGACTGATGGTCTTGTTGTATAGACACTGAAACAGCTCCAGCTTTCAGAGGATGTCTTGTGCCTTGGCTTAAGGCTGTGTCAGGCAAACTGACATAGGCTAGAACACCAAGGCTGCATCAAAATGTTGTTAAGCTTTGCATAGTTATACGGGGATTGTCTTCAGTTGTGATAAGCTCCTAGCATAGCATTATCAGTCACCAAAATCCCCTGAAGTCGGAGTGTGGCTGCCCATGTGGCAGGGTAATCAAAAAACGGTCGTAGACGTCATGTTCTCATTCCCAGCTGATGCATTTGTACCATAGTGTTCAAGTACTTCAGCTGTTTGGATGATCCCTGGAGTCTTTTAGCCAGGGTACGACAACAACATCGACAACAACAAAACAACAAGAAGATGTCTTATTATGACAGACTTACGGTCTAGTTCTGTAGACAGAAGATAAGTCAAGTTTTCAGAAGTTCCCTGATGCTGTCATGAAAAGTATTTAAAAGATATTTTCTTTTTTTTTTTTTTTTTACAGCATATACAGAATCTTTCCTGTGTATCACAAAGATTGAGTGTAAGATTTAACATCTTTCCATCTTTCCTGCAATGATGTCATAAAAAGTGGATGAAAGATCATCAACATCCTCGTATATCTCAAAGAGGTAATGTCCGATCGACATATTTCCTGTATATCACACAAAGAGTAAGAGGAGGATCAACATCCTTCTTGTATATCACAAAGAGGGTAGTGTGAGATCAACATATTTTCTGTGTATCACGAAGAGTGAGTATAGGATTAACATATTTCCTGTATATCACAAAGACTGAGTGTAGGATAAATGTCTTTCCTGTACATCACAAACAGTAAGCGTGTGTAGGATCGACATCTTTCCTGTGTATCACAAGGAGAGTGTGTAGAATCGACATCTTCCTGCACATCACAAGTGAGTGAGTGAAAAAAAAACAACAACAACAAAAAAAAACACAAATAAAAAAAAAAACAAAAAACAAAGTGAGTGAGTGTATGATCTATATCTTTCCTGTTCATCACAAAGAGTGAGTGTAGGGTCTACATCTTTCTTGTTTATCACAAAGAGTGTAGTGTAGGGACTACATCTTTCTTGTTTATCACAAAGAGTGAGTGTAGGGTCTACATCTTTCTTGTTTATCATAAAAGAGTGAGTGTAGGGTCTACATCTTTCTTGCTTATCCCAAAGTGTGAGTGTAGGGTCTACATCTTTCTTGCTTATCCCAAAGAGTGAGTGTAGGGTCTACATCTTTCTTGTTTATCCCAAAGAGTGAGTGTAGGGTCTACATCTTTCTTGTTTATCCCAAAGAGTGAGTGTAGGGTCTACATCTTTCTTGTTTATCCCAAAGAGTGAGTGTAGGGACTACATCTTTGGTATTTACGACAAAGTCAGTGAGATTAGGATCAGCATCTTCCTGTGTATCACAAAGAGTGGGTGTAGGACTGACATCTTTCCTGACTATCACAAACAGTGAGAGCGGGATCGACGTCTTCGGTGTGATCCTCTGGATCACTGCACTCATTCTTTTACTCCTCTTCACACTGATCAAACTGAATTTCACTGAACTGTACACAACCGCTGAAACCTGATGTTCCAACATTGTTCTTATGTCAGTATTCAAGGTAATGAGATGGCTGACCTGCTTGCCAAGAATGCTACAAATCAACAAACTGTACAGAGCCGACCTGCTCGGCAAGAATGCTACAGATCAACAAACTGTACAGAGATGATCTGCTTGCCAAGAATGCTACAAATCAACGAACTGTTCAGAGCAGACCTGCTTGCCAAGAAAGCTACAAATCAAGGAACTGTACAGAGCTGACCTGCTTGCCAAGAATGCTACAAATCAACAAACTGTACAGAGATGATCTGCTTGCCAAGAATGCTACAAATCAACAAACTGTACACAGCTGAACTGTTTGCCAAGAATGCTACAAATCAATAAACTGTACACAGCTGAACTGTTTGCCACAAATCAAACCTGTACAGAGCTGCTTTGCCAAGAATGCTACAAATGAACTGTATGCCAAGAATGCTACAGATCAACAAACTGCACACGGCTGATCTGCTCGCCAAAAATGCTACTTATACACACACTGCACAGATTCTGTATCCAATCACCTTGGATTTCAAAGTTCAGACATGTCAACGACCTCTGACAAGAGGACTGCGATAATGCAGATGGATTGTGAACTCTTTGAAATCTGTCCACACTTTAACGAGTTTGACCATCTGCCTCTGGTGGCCATAAACAAACACCAGTCTTGTGTCATTACATACAGGTAACTGTTTTCACACCTGTTCATAGCTTTGAAATGATGACTCTGTGAGTATTCTATGTGATGGACCTCTCCCCATAAAACCTGTTCTTGTAGAATGTCAGGACTGGCATGACGTCAGCGATGGCATCAGAAGATACTTCATAAAGGGGGAGGGTGGATGCCAGCCTGAACTGACAAAACATCATGGTACAGTTGTCCAAATTTGTTCAAAAAAAAAAGAAAAGAAAAGCAGGGGGTGGGGTAGATGGTGTGAACTCATCTTTTCCAAACTTTCACAAAAAAGGTAGGGAAGTGGTGGGGGGGGGGGGGGGGGGTTAGGGCAACGGAAGGGCAGGGAAGTCTCATTTTATAAGCAGTCTACAATAGTTTGTCTCGTTTTTTTAGCCAGGAGACTTGAAAAAACAAAACTAAAAATGTCTCTGATATTGTTCAGAAGCTTTATACAACATCTATCAACACCAAATAAGATACGACAAACCAAAAGATTCAGATCTGAAGAGTCATTTATCTTCACAAAGATGCTACGGTAGCTTTCCCATGGCTTCAAAATGTGCTGTGTACAGAAGGTTCTATCAGCCCTGTATCTGGCTGAAGACAAACCATGAAAAGAAACAGACAGCAATTCAGAGGTGAGGGAGCAGGCAGGCAGCAATCTGAAGGGAGAAAGCCGCCATTCAGGAATAAGGAACATATTATGCAGGTGTCAATAAAAAAAAAGGAATGGGGAAGAAAGGAATCCAGGAAAAGTGGGGTAAAAATAGGAAGAGAGGCAGGTAGCAATACAGATTGAGAGACAGGGAGGAATATCTAGAGAGAGACTGATAACAAGAGAGGCTGATAACAAGAGAGGCGGGCAACAATTTAGAAAGAGGGTTTCAAAGTGAGGTGACTGCAGACAGAAATTTAAAAACAAAAGAAAAATTACTACACTGCCGAATGACAGAAACAAACAAATTACAAGACGCTGAATGAAAGAAACAAACAAATTACAATGCGTATGTAATTTGTTTGTTTTTTTCTTTTGGTGGCATAGTAATTTTTCTTTTAACTCTCTCAGGATGAAGGGCCCTGATTGGGGCTCCAACTCGCACAACCGTTTTGGATGAAGGGCCCTGATTGGGGCTTTCACATGTTTTGAAAATCTGACCAGGCATCAGCTTCACAGATGACATGATAATGTAATTAAAATATTCGTTGCCCTTCCCCTTTCTAAAGTGATCAATGGTTTAAGAAATTCTTGCTATGCGAGTGAGCCACAGGGGATTTTTGCAAGTCACTGTCAAGATGTTTTCATTGTATGCTAACAATGGCATCTCAGCCCAGTTCTACAAAGCAGTGAAGCGCGGAGAGAAGTCATTGTAGTCAGCGATTCATGGCCTCGGAAATATTAAAACTGCAGGTTCGGACATCGAGGAAGATGTTGACGACAGTGATGAGGAGTTTATTGATAGTGGAGGTGAGAGAAGTTCCGATTCTGAACTCGAACCGACTGCATCATTAGCTGAGGCGAGTCACAGTGGTAGAGAGAGTGAACACGGTGGTGGTGATAATGATGACTCAGCACAAGCTGAGCAGAGAGGACAGCGTGTACCAGACATGACAGAGGAGCTTTGGGGTTTCATGATGCGAGACTGGCATCAAGATTTGTGAATTTTTCCTGCTGTGCCACCGTTCATAAAGTGCCCCCCCTTCCAATTGACTATGATATGAATCAGAAGCCATATTTGGACATTTCTTGGATTTATTTTGTGAATGAACAGACTGCTCCAGAGACATTGCCTTTCCCTGGATATATATAAAAGATATCTGTCTCTCTGTCACTTAAGATGAAAAAAAAATCTTTTTTTTTCTTTTACCTGGCTCTACAAGATGAAAGATGAAGGTAGGAAATTTTATGTTTTCACCCCAGCTATCTCAATATGTTTCTAACCAGTTCTGAAAAGTTTCACGTCCTAACTCAACAGTTTTTTTTTTATTTTTATTTTTTTTTTTAATGATTTTCTTTCCTGACCCTTACAAATGGCCAGTTACGAGGCAGAGTAAAGGGAAGAAAACTTTCAGTCCTGAGTGAGTTAATTCAGAAAGAGGAACACAGCAGTCCAAGAAGAGAGGAAGGAAGCGATAGAGGAAGACAGGAAGGCAGTGATATAGGAAAAGAACAGGCAGTACTTTAAGGAAAAGAACGGGCAGCGCTTTAAGGAAAAGAACAGGCAGCACTTTAAGGAAAAGAAGAGGCAGCATTTTAAAGAAAAGAACAGGCAGCACTTTAAAGAAAAGAAGAGGCAGCATTTTAAAGAAAAGAACAGGCAGCACTTTTAAGGCAAAGAACAGGGAGCACTTTATTAAGGAAAAGAACAGGCAGCGTTTTAAGGAAAAGAAGAGGCAGCATTTTAACGGAAAGAAGAGGCAGCACTTTAAGGAAAAGAACAGGCAGCACTTTAAGGAAAAGAACGGGCAGCACTTTAAGGAAAAGAACAGGCAGCATTTTAAGGAAAAGGAGAGGCAGCACTTTAGGGAAAAGAACAGGCAGCACTTTAAGAAAGTAGGGCAGCGATACAGGTAGACAGGCAGACAGTAATACAGGAAAATGGCAGGAAGCAACACAAGAAGAGAGGCAGAGAGTTGAAAAAAGGCAGAAAGCAATGAAGGAAGAGGGACAGGATGAAATACAGAAATGCTGCATGGAACCAATACAGGAACAAAGGTAGATGTACAGGAAGAGGGGCTGGAAATGTAGAGAATATGTCAGCCTGTACAAGCAGCACTGAGAAATGAAATAGAAAAACAAAACAGAACGCAGTGAGCAATCCACCTCAAATCAAAACTGAGAGAACACAATACACACGCATACACAGAAAAAAAAACAAAAAAACGTATTCAGGCCACCAGCGAGTAAACTCCAAACTGTCCGACCATGACCAAATCTCCGTTTTCAAACTTTTCATTTGTTCAGACATGGTCATGGACTAACCCAGCGGCAGGCAAAAGATGAATGGAAACAAGAAGAATGTGACAGAACGGAAAAGCTAGGCCTGGCACAATAAAACTTTAAGGAATGGCCAGACTGATGTTGAGAACAGAAATATTTGCAGCTCTCCTCACATGTAATATTTGAAGACAAGTCTACCCATTCAAGAATGGCGCATGGACAGCATGTAATCTCATTGCCCTCTTTCAACGACATGAGGAACAAATTAACAAAAAAAAAACCTGTTAAACTGTGATATATTCAAGATCTTTTCTCCCCCGTGGGGATACCAGGGAGGCGAGGGGGTGTCTTTTGTACAAATCGTTCCCCCTCCTTCTGGTCATTCTGTGCTAGTAACGTCCCCTTTTCCTTTCGCTCTCAGTAACTCTGTCTCCTCCTTTGCTGTACTGTCATCTACTTTCCTTTCTGTCTACCATATCTTTTATCTATCTTTTTCCACAACCTCTTCCCACAAGTTTCTGCACTCAACAAAGTCGGAGTGAACTGACTATACTCTCGAGTATAGTGTGAGTATCCCAACAGGGTAAAATGAGTTTACGCACTACCAGATATACTGGAACGCTGAAGAAGAAGAACAGCAAGATCCTTTCATAATAAACGAACAACAGGTGTTATTATGTTACAGATCCCTTTTCTTGTAGTATATGCTTCAATAAGCCAGCCAAGTAAAGCGAGACACTAATTACACCATGAAAGCTGTGCCTGTTGTGGACAAGCGGGACTGATTTGTCAAGCAGGCCTGCAGAAGAATGCTATAGTTGCACTCATAATGGTCTCTTTGGAACCGGAGGAAATGTCACTCATAAACAATTAAGAGATGAAAAATGTACTGATTCAACAACCACAGTGGTTCAATGACAGCATCAGGTTTCTTGATGGGTGCTTGCTGGCTTGAATCATGCAAGATCCAGGCATGTGGAATTTTTGGTCCTGGTGGATTTCTGCTCGGAATAGTAGAATTTACTATGGGCTAAAAATTGTGGAAAGACTAAAGCCACATAATTGAGTCATCCACCTTGAAGTGCACTTCTGAGACTGTTGCTCCAGTTTCCTGTTCAACAGGGAGTGTCCACAGGAGTATTAGCCTGCGTATGCAGAAGAAGAGGAAGAAGCATTCCATTCATATTGTGAAATATTATGAGTCTCATACATATCTTTCATTCAATCTCAGACTGCTATGCCCAGTGATCAGCGACTATGAACCCTTTGTTCAGTCAAATTTCACTGTTCATTAAAAATAATGATACAAGAGAACTTTGGATTAAAAGAAAGAAGGACTGGTAAAGAAACAAAAGGGAAAAGAAAAAAAAAAACAGGACAGATACAGGAAAACAGAGCTAAACAGCCTCAAGAAAGTGTGTGGGACTGTAAAACTCAAGAAATACAGATAAGGGCATGCCCTTGAATGAGAGAGAGAGAGAGAGAGAGAGAGAGAGAGAGAGAGAGAGAGAGAGAGAGAGAGAGAGAGAGAGAGAGAGAGAGAGAGAGAGAAATGTGATGTGATTGTAAAACTCAAGAAATACAGGTATGGGCATACCCTTGCACTTGAGAGACAGAGAGAGACAGTGAGAGAGAGACAGACAGACAGAGCGAGAGAGAGAGAGAGAGAGAGAGAGAGAGAGAGAATGTGACTGTAAAACTCAAGAAATACAGATAAAGATATGCCCTTGTACTAGTGAGAGAGAGAGAGAGAGAGAGAGAGAGAAAGAGAAAAAGAGAGATTATGCTTATAGCCCAGCCAACCACAAAAGTGCACATTATGGCAGCACTTGTCCTGCCACTTCATAATAAGCATGTTTTTTTTGTGACTCACAACTATATGAATCTGTGGATAAATCACAAGCCACTGTTTACGTTAACATCATGGAATGAGACAGTGGATTTCAACACTTAAATCAAAAGCAATGTGAATGTGTTTATATTATAAGTACTTTTTGAAACAAAAACTTGTTTTGAACCTTCTTAAACTGAGAATCTGTATTGCAATGTGATGTTTTACTCTACTGATATTCAGACACATACACATGTATTGGCTAAAGCACTTTTTTTTTTTAATCATAGTTGGTGCAAGAGCATATAATTTACACTCTGATCATACATTACAGGTAATGATCATTCACTCCCGCAACAAAATTCATTTCAGATTTACATAAGTACATGTGCATACATACACAAACACACACATGGTCTTGTCTAACATCACTTTATGAGATAGAATGTTAAAATCAACCACACACACACACACACACACACACACACACACACACACACACACACACACACACACACACACACACACACACACACACACACACACACACACACACTGCCAATTTCACATGCCTTCTTTTCAAAACATGCGATGAACCTCCAGTTTGTACATGAACACACAAATGTGTCTGCACAGAAACACACACACACGCGAACCGAATGGAAAACATGTGCATTGGCAAAACCATATACAGACTCATATAAGCATCTAGTAAACGCATGCAAAAAAAAAACAGAAGACACACACACACACACACACACACACACACACACACACACACACACACACACACTCACACACACAACACACACACATACATACATGCATACACACAGCACACACATACAACACACACACACACACACACACACACACACACACACACACACACACAACACACACATTCAATTCACACTGGTTTACTTTCTTGTCTAACGAGATTAGTGACTTTCTCAACAAACTTGTAATAATTGTACTTGATGTCAAACTCCATGTCGTACCACAAGTTCACTGAAACAAAAGCAAACAGTTATTCCATTTAACATCATGTCTGTGGACCAACACTAACATGTTAACCTTGGCATTTCATGATCTTGATCATCAGTGTATCTTTTCATCTACACAAACAACTGACACACACATTCAAGGACAGGATAAAAAGATAAATAAATATAATGAAAAAAATTCTGCCTCCATCTTTCCTGATGTAACTGTTATAAAGTGGCCGGTAACTCAGTTACCAAGGGAAAGGTAGAAAGAAATGCAATTCACAGGTATTGGAAAGAAAAGAGTATTCTTCAGTTTGTAGCTACACTCTGGTCTTATGAACTTCACGAACTGAAACAGTGTTGAGTTGTGTGAGTTGTTCTTGAAATTATCATACAACTCTAAGACATGTTAAAAACAACTGATCTAAAAAAAAAAAAAAGGGAGCAATCAAGCTATGCTGATATTCTCAACATAGATGGACACAATTACACATGCCATCATTGAACCAAAATCCACAAACTTTACGCAGTCTTCTCGCAGCAATGACCAACGACCCACACATTCAGTTTTTGGAAGTAAAAAACTTAACCATTGCAACACACACCACCCTTAGTATGCACAGATGTACAAAAAAAAAAAAAAAAAAAAAAGATGAAAGTCCCACAGCCTAACGACCATAAAGTCAGTAAACTATCGGAGATTCACTGTGTATCAAACAGGGCAGGGCATGAGGGGCATGGGCCGTTTGATGGAAGGCAAGGCTCATCCCTCTCCTTCCACCTCCTTAACCTTGCCTGAACTGAACCAGACACCCATTTACCACTGGGGGCAGTTAGTGTTTTCAAACCATAAAAAAATCAGCTTTTATGAGGCTTGAACTTGTGACTGTCAGCCCTGAAGGCAAAAGCTCTATAGCAAAAGCTCTACTCATTCAACTATGGGCCCCTGTCACACTCATGACCCACCTGACTGTCAGCTCTATAGCAAAAGCTCTACTCATTCAACTATGGGCTCCTGCCAAACTCACCCACCTGCCACACATCCATGCGACTGACGCACATGGTGGAACCAGAGGGAGGGCAGGTACAGAGTCTGTCCCGCCCTCACTGTCACCTCCACAGGCTGACATCGTCTGTACTCGGGGTAGATGGTCGTGTCTGGGCACAGGGGGTCCACCGCAATCCAGGGTACCTGCCACCCCGTCAACAAAGGACATTTAAAGAAATGTTAAATGAAGATGGGAGATGCAATTTAAGTCAATGAAGAAAAAAAAGACAAGAAAGATAACTTTTAAGCCCACAATGAGGAAATTATGAACCCAACTCCAATTGTTTGCTGCTTGTGACGCCAATTCCACTAGCACAATAACAAGATACAAGGTATACGGAACAGAGAAGGAAATGTTTCATTAAACATTGTTACTATTTATACTGATTAAAAATAACACACACCCAGGGAAAAAAAGGATGATGGGAAAAAGATCGAAGGAGAAACTCGTACACACAAGCAGAAGGATGCAAGCAGGGAGGGTAAGAAAAGACAAGAGACAAGAAGAAAGCATTCAGCAAATTAAGTCTTTCATCCCTACAACCTGGTTATCCGGTTTGCAGAAATCCTACCCTTCCTTCCTGCAGCCCAGAAAACTGGGCAGCACAAAATCCCTCCTTTCCTTCCTGCAGCCCGGATAATCAGTTCTCGCGGTAAGCGCTTTGAACTTACGGGAGTCGCGTCATCGGTACATGTCATGACAGGGTCACTTGCGCGGTAGTGTTTATGAATGGAATGGATGCCAGATGGCCCCTACAGCATGGAAAAATGGTCGCCGCTCTATTCTGGTCGGTTTGCTACTGCATACGTGGCAATCCTCACTTTACATTTTTTTTTCTCTCTCTAAATCCAAGAATGAAGGGAATATTCATATTATAAGAATCTTGGAACAAGAGGAAGTAATGCTTCATAGAAAAGTAGAAATGAAAGAGTTAAGTAAATCATTAATAGTAAGTTTATAAAAACCTTTTGGAGGTAGTTGAATCCCTTGGAGCAGGAGAGGAAACTGACGTTTCAAGCCATAGGCCCGTTGTCAAAGTGAAGAGAAGACAGTGTAGACAGGAAAGCCCATGTGAGAATTGGGTGAGAACATCTCATTTAACTATGAAGTGGACAATTCTCACATGGGCTTTCCTGTCTACACTGTCTTCTTCTCTTCACTTTGACAACAGGCCTATGGCTTGAAACATCAGTTTCCTCTCCTATTCCAAGGGATTCAACTACCACCCAAAGGTTTTTATAAACTTTATTATTTTTTCATTTTACCATGAATCCTGCCGTCAACTTTTGTTTCTTCCTTTTGTGAATAAGCTAGAATCATAATTACACACATTGCTGAAAATGAACTGAGGATAAGTTTTGTCACCTCTCCAGTCTCTGGATCTGGTTTAATGGAGAACTGCCCGTTGTTTTCCTTGTATCGTGCCGCTGGATATCTCTCTGTAAAATTGTGACAAAAATCATAACATATCAGAGTGACACACATCAGCTAAACAATGAATGCATCTCATACATGTACTACAATCAGAAATTTTGTTAAGAAGTGGAGCAAAATGATGTGAAATGAATGCAGAGGAAACGATCAAGGGGCGTGGCGCTTCAAACTGAATATAGGTCATTTACTCCTAGGCATTGCTTTCAGTTCAATTCATAGGTATGTAGATTTACAGCAAAAACTAAGAGCTTTCAGTTACAGGTAAGAAGATTCCCAGCAAAAACCAAGAAGTCAATGTTTTGGCTTCATTTAGATTTAGAGACAGCGCTGACTTCAACACAGGCTTTAAAATGATACACATAAAGGGCAAATCCTATTCTACAGTTTCCTTTACTGTCAGGAAGGATTCTTCTTTCAGCCGGTCAGTAAGGGCCTTATATCTTGCTTGTTGGAAGCAAACTGCATATCAGTGATTTCAAACACACTGTGAAATTGAGATGATAAGAAAAAAATCTGAATATGTCACCCTTTTCATGAAAAATCATGCTGTTTTATACACTCCCTCCTTCTTCATTATTGACATTCATTTCAGATTTCAGGAGCATAAAATCCCTCTCCCTCTTCACCCCCCTGCCCTCCTGAATAATACAAAGAGGGTATGAAGGTGCTTTCTTTTCATATTATGAAAACCTTTGTGTGTGTGAAGACACATGTCTCAGAAGCTGCAGCAAAACACATCTTATCTGGAAATGTAGTAGGAAATATTTCTCAAAAGGTGTCCAGCAAAATTTCTGCCATGATGATGAAAAAAACTGCCAAACATTTGAAAAGCATTTTCCACTGTCGCAATGGTCCTATTACTTAACAAACAGCATGAAACTGTCATGAATATCTTTTTTAAGTGCTCATGTCAGAGAATTTCAGTTCTTGGGCTTTCTTTTGGTTAGCCAGAGTCATGGGACATGTCTATCAATTCCACACCTTGTGTCTTCTTCAAAATATGAAGAAACCACACAGAAAAAAAAACAGCGGCTAATAATCTCTTAACAAATTTATCAGTCTTGTATTAGTTTATTATTGCATTCAAATGTTCTAAAATCAGTTAATATATTGATTTCGTCCAGAATCATCGATGGATTTATCCCCATCCAATGCTTCTTTTGTGGCAGCGAACATAAACACAGACTGAACAACACATGTAGCATTCATGTGTTGCCTGAATTGAAAAGATACAAAACTCAATTCAAATGACTTCTCTGCTTTGCCTCTGGTAACTTCAGCAACTGACTCTTCACATACGCAGCTCACCCAACTCCTTTTCATAGTCACCAAACATTCACTAACAGTGAATCTAGAACAAGACAGTCAAATTCACCTTGTTGTCATAAATGTGAATAAGGCTGAATCCTGAAGGCGGTTGACGATGGCCAGAAAATTATTTGACCAAACACAGACTCAGCCATGATCAAGACTTACTGCACTGTATAGGAAAGTCACGGTCGAGGCTCATTGCCCTCAAAGAGTTAACCTGTGTACAATTCCACTTTTAATTTGTTAACAGCTCTGCTGTGGTCTTTGTAGTCAACTGGGATGTTAATGTCGGCATTATGACTTGACTTTGATAGGGCATATTCATGCAGCATGGTGCTCTTTTCATACTAATATAGATGTATGCACTATGAGAACATGTGTGAGTGAGAATATGTGATGTGTGTGTGTGTGTGTGTGTGTGTGTGTGTGTGTGTGTGTGTGTAGTATGTGTATGTGTGTTAGCACATACGTGTGTGTGTTAGCGCACACGTGTGTGTGTGTGTGTGTGTGTGTGTGTGTGTGTGTGTGTGTGTGTGCGCATATGTGTGCGAGTGTGTGTGTGTGTGTGTGTGTGTGTGTGTGTGTGTGTGTGTGTGTGTGTGTGTGTGTGTGTGTGTGTGTGTGTGTGTGTGTGTGTGTGTGTGTGTGTGTGTGCGTGCGTGTGTGTGTTTGTGTGTGTGTGTGTGTGCGAGTGTGCTTATGTGTGTGCATGCATGTGTGCATGTGTGCTGACTGTCTGTCTGCGTGTGAGTTTCTGTGTTTGCTTGAAAGTTTAAGTATCTACAGGCTTGCAAGCCGTGCCATGTGTACACATACTGGTGCGACATACAGGCATATACAAGACAGGATACGGAAACAGGGAGACAGGGAAGCCAACAGACACGTACACAGAATGTTGGTACACACCGTACGGAACAAACGGCAAGTCTGACGGAGGGATCAGCAGAAATGTCTTCCAGCCAGAGATCACGCAGTACAAATTCTCATAGTGGTCCCGATGCACTGCACCATGAACAAATTGGCCAGCAGTTTTATCGTCAGTCAACCAGTTCATTGATATACCCTTCAGTTGCATGTCCTTGCAAACTTTTGTTATATTTTGCTGAATTACTATACAGTTTTGATGGCAATCTGTTTGTAGTGTGATCATGCTGTTGTGTGAACATGCTTTTTATTTATATGCCTGTATATATATATACATATCTATATATCTACCTGTGTGCGTGTTGTGTATACGTGTGCGTGTGTTGTGTGTGTGTGTGTGTGTGTGTGTGTGTGTGTGTGTGTGTGTGTGTGTGTGTGTGATGTATGTCTGTGTATCATGTGCTCATGTGCATGCACGCATGTGAATGTGTATGCAGTATGTGTATGCAGTGTGCTTATGTAATGCTAGTCTCATTAGAGGCAGCTATGAAGCTAGCAAAAGCAAACACACACAGTGCTCCTCAAATTCAATGCTAATCTCATTTAAACGCAATCTCTATCTCATCCACCCCCTCTCATTCTCCACATACAATCAATCATGGTAAATAAATCACTGAACTCAATAAGAGACAGGGTGGGCTTTGTGAGTGTTATGAAACTTCACAGGTAATCAGAATCAACTGTTGACAAAATGAAAGAGGTGTGAATGAAGGACAGGTGATTGGGCTTTTTCAGGTTGGTTAACGAGAGTAGGTTGAACAGTAAACTGCTTCAGTCACTTCACTCAGTGACATTTCCTTAAGTTGTGATAATCTCAGTTTCTAGTTATCTCCGTCTCCTGTTCCCTTCCACTTCTCTTCCTCTCTCTCTCTCTCTCCCTCTCTCTCTCTCTCTCTCGCTCTCTCTCTCTCAAAACAACACTCCACATTTCACATTTAGTTCCACCTTAACACTGTCCTTAAAAAAAGGGCGTCAAATGACAGTATTCCTCAATCCATGACTGCACAGTTATTTCATTTTGTTAATGACAAAATATGCAGTATTCTGAAGTATTACACACATTGAAACAGCAGATTTTCAAACTCACTTGATGTAACAGCCCTACCATCCCCAATCCACATATTCACAGCATCTGGAGTTTTGCCTGCACACACACACACACACACAAAACCAATTTCAGAATATCAGTCAATTTCAACTTGCCTTACACACACACACACACAAGCGCACACACTCTCTCTCTCTTGACATGCACCTTCCGCAGGAAGAGAATCTTTACTACAGCTCATATACAATGGAAAAAGGATATTGTCTACCTCTACAAGAGAGCTCGTCATTTAACACATGAAACTACTAACCAAACACCTCTGAGCCCCACTCGGGCTCAGCATCCACATCCCCCATCACGGACTGAAACTCCTCGGTCAGGTTGGAGTTCTGCTTCTGCACGTAGAAGACTCCGTTCGCCGAGCTGGGGTCATCCAGAATGTCCAGGAAGCTGGCGACCGTCATCCGCCGCTCTTCTGGCATCACAAAATGTCCTTGGCAGACTGCATCGGCGTAGCCATTGGGCGTCACCGCCACTGTCACTTCTTCTTCACCAATAGCATGCCTGTCAGACATCTGACCAGTTACTAGTTACTCTATGAGTATGAACAAAGACTCAGCACACAGCTGTCATTGTGTTCTGTGTGCTTGGGGCTTCGTATTTGTATTGAATTGCATTGTACTCTGTGGGGTCATTCTGCAGTGTGTTGTTTTTTTGAGTCACACTGCGTAGTATCATATTGTGTGAACTAAGACTG
>JADBJO010001692.1:95000-112500 GCA_016801955.1 Conus betulinus | reverse complement strand
ATAATTGACCAGAAACAACCATTTGGTTTTTTTGTTTTGAACTGACCTCTGGCTTCTTGTGCCAAACTCTCCAAGCACTGCTCTATGTCTTCTTTTGAGCAGACTGGGCCATCTAGCACAAGAAACGAAAACAAAATCAAACACTGTTTGGCACCAAGCACCAATGGCATGAAATCACCTTATCCACTCACAAATACACCACTTACACACAATTAAACACATACCATCTTTTAATGAAACAATATTTATGAATGAATACCCCAGCGAACAAAAAAACAAGAGATAAAAACAAGATGAGATGACACTGCTTTACATGAAGAACAACTACAATCTAGTCAAGAGATCCAAAAGAAATTAAAGATGACATGGCATGTCTTGAGAGAGTGGCTACAGAACTGGCCAGTTGAACATTTTTACTCTACCAGACCTCATTTGACGCAGATGATATAGATCAGTCCATTCTGACTGGAAGACAGCCCAGGTTAGCCTGGTTTAAGGAAGATATGTGCTAATGAGCAGAAAAGTCACTGTCTTTTCCAGTAGCAAGTGTCTCCTATCATAACATCTTGAAGTACACATCCTCATAAGCACCACTGTGCAATATTCCATGAACAACACAGTATCTGTTGCCCATGACAAAATAGTTTCCATCATGGTCACTCATTTGAGATTCAACAATTGTGATTAGTGCAATTGATGCCCTACACATCACAAGAGTTTGGAAGCCAAAAGGACCTGCTGAAGACTGTTGGTCTTGGATTTCTTGAAGCTTTTGACAGAGTCAGCCAGTCTCTTAACTAAACAACAAACTCAAACAAGGAACTCTGTTCTAATTGTGGTACAAATTTAAGATTTACCCCCAGTAGACTCAAAGACCCTCCAGTGCCTCTGTTTTCACTGCACATTAATTACCTGCAAACTGCACAGTCTACCAGTACCACCAGTACCACCAAGCTCCTTGTGATGGCACGGCATACCATAATGCATCATGGCCAAAAAGAATCAGAAACGCTTCTAGAGAATCTGGACAGACATGCTACCTTAAGAAGGTGTTGGAAAATAGAATTTCATTCCCCAAAATGATCTATCATTATCTTGACCTATTGCCCCTCCCATCCCCCTCCCCCCACTCCCCTTCCCCCACCAATTTTCCTGAGTGGAACAGCCTGCGTGTAGACATGGCTACATCACCATCTTTGGATTTAAGATAAGACTTGGGGGAGGAGAGTTGGTGGATTGGGAGCAAGGGAGAAGGAAAGGAAGATGGCTGATTGGGAGTGAAGGGGAGGAAAGCGGAGGTGGAAGAGGTAGAAAATGCAATGAATTGTCTTTTCTCCCTCTATGCCCAAAAATGATGAATAAAATATGTAGAATGCAGCAACTGTTGAGGTTATTAGGCACACTCACATCAACCGCAGCTCAGACAGCTCCATATGCAGCAGCACAAGTATTTTCAAATACTTTCCCGTTTTCTCCCCAGCCACACAACCTGGCCAGTAAGAATCATATCGGCTATTCTTCTTCTTCTTCTTCTTTCTTCTTTCCAATAATGTCCATCTGCCGGGTATTCATCTAACTGTTGACATGCTGGTAACCCTAATAAATCTGACAATAAGACAGTTTTGACATCCAGAGTTACTTGATAAATGTTTCTAGCTGAATACAGTAAGGGGGTTGGGGACTGGGTGGGAACAAACTTGGGAAGAGGATGGGTGTGACAAAATGTCACTGCAGAATTAGAAGATGGAAGCTAACTCAGACTTGAAACTGTTCAATCACTGGGCTAACATAACATTCTATGACAGTGCGTTCCAGTCTGGAATGGTCCACAGAAGAAGCCTGAAGGACATCTGTCTGTGTAGTGTCATATGAAACTGTATGTCATTGTCATAGCTGCAGTCATTGTTGTCTTTTCCTGGAGCTCAGCCTGGTGGTCTTGGCTACTTGTTGGAATTTATGGAGATGATCCTTTGATAAAATCTGTTGAACTTCTCCAGGTGAGCTCGTTTTAGTCTGTCTTGCACAGTTTTCAAGTCCAGAGGGTTGAGGATGAAGCTAATCCAAAATGTGTAGTGATGCAATAGAATTGTTCAACATTGGAATGCACTTTCTGTAACTACTAAAAATGCACCATATATTAATCAATTCAAGAATCTACTAGATAGAGACCCAAATTGCTTAGTTAAGAAATTTGATGTGGATTAGTATTGGAAAATTTGCATGCATAAAGCAGACCTATACATTTGTTATACTGATAAAGATGGGGCGTATAAAGGCTCGTGAGAGCTAACCTAGTCCCTATTTCACTACTACTACTACTACTACTACTACACTACAGTTCATGGCCTACCTTATCTTGTTGCTCTGCGTTGGGCTTTCTCAGTCGCCTGGATCTCATTGCATTATGTTTCAGGTTCGAACAATTTGAATATATACAAGAAGGAGCTCTAAAGTGCCCGTTTATAAAGAAAAGTAAAAGATCACTTACCGTGCAACGTGGAGTGCTTTCAAATTTATTCGCCTTGCAGTTCGGCACCACACACGGCAGAAACGAAAGCGGAAAAGATGTTTAACGCGAGTAAAAAACGTATCCTCAGGAAGAAAAAAGTTTTCTACTTGGTAAGAAACGAAACTTAAGTTCAACAATGGTATAAACTAGATAGGGAAGTAGTGTTTATGATTTAATGCCACTGTTGCAATAAATATTGCCTCATATTTTCCATCTATATTTCCATCTATACATTGTATTTACTTTACTATGTCCCCTTTAAGCATCATTTGAGTCATTTGTCCGTACCATACGAAATTTTAGCCACTGTACTCGCGTAGAATCTCACTACTCATCATTTGTTGACAACATGGCAGAGTGGGGCAAACCTCGAAATGGTAATTTTGTTTGCTCTTTTGTGTTTGCCATCGACAGATGTACCTCGTTCACGTGAGAGTTTTTTGTCTGTTGCGGTGTTTTCGACACTGTAAATAATACACAAAAAGGTGTTTTTGTTTTCTCTTTTTAAAAACTACTGAAGTAAAGGTTGCCAGATTTCATTGATCGTCTGCAACTAAAAGAAACCCTCAAGAGTCCGACTTCATTCACAGACGCAGTTAGATGCTGATTGGGTGAACTAGGCTTGTTTAAAACATTTTGAACAGTATGGCTATGGGCACTTCACATTTGTTACAAAACTGGTATCAATCGATCATCTTCAAAATCTGTTTTCAGCTCAGATGAGATTTTTCCTGATCACAAACCAATGACAATGCACAACAGTAGAATTACTAGTTGAAACGTATGCTTTCAATTGTTTAAAAAATCATTAGGAAAAGAATGAAGAATAATATTGTGTCTGGATGTGTCGGCTGGCATACATGAAAGTAAAGGGACTGCAGTCATAATCAACACAATAACCTAGTCTACAGAATCTTCAAAATGATGAAGGCAGTAGTCAAGGGAAGAAGAACCTGAGTAAGGCCAATGACACGTTGTTGTTGAACAATGTTTCAGCAAAAACATGCACAAACAAAGATGCTTAAGATAATTTTCCTTCTAAGAGCAGTGATATTTTTTGGAAGCAATTTTGTTAATATTTTTCACAGAATACAATGTCACATAGCAAGGGTTCTTTAAGTGTTTGTTTGTTTGCTTTTAATCTGGCGATAAAACAGATAGAATTGTAAATTCTCCATCAGGACAATCTTCCACCTGTGTCTGGCTGGAAGCAAGAATTACTTTGATTGTGAGGAACAGTATCTGCATGGTTTTAGCAGAAGTTCTGTGATGTGTTCTTGCTTTCCTTTCGCCATAGAATCACAAACTTACCCATGACATAAGAGGAAACTTACTGATTCTGTGGAAAGCAGTATTGATCTCTCATCATGTCAGCTGCATTTCTTTGGTGACTGAAACTGATTGGAGCATTGTACGAAACAAGTCAAAATACACACAGACACAAAACGAGCTCAATATATATCTTGATTTGTCTATTTCAGGCTGTTTATGAAAGTAAGCATTGGTTTGCATATATTTTCATAGATCTTAATTTCTGTCAGATGCCTGTCTTGATTAAGTCTTGCTGTTGTCGACTCTTGAGTTCCCAACTAAAGCACATGATCGTGCTCCATAGCGCTGACCCAGCAACTGTCCTCCCCATCCCTCCTTCCCTGTCTCTCTCATCTCTCTCTCTCTGTCTCTCAGTAAAAAAAAAACAACAAAAAACCCCCCAAATCTATCATGAAAATTGATGGTCACTGATTGTCTGTCAAATTTTTATCTGTAACTGTGGAAGATCTACAGAATGTTCAGTTTCTAGGGATCACTGCATACTGTGTGGGGTAAATGAGAACACACTCAGCATATTAGCATCTGATAACACCCTCCCCATCTTTTTCTAACATCACCCAGCCCCCTAGCCCCTTAAGCTCACCATTCTCCATCACCCCCTCCCCTTAAAAAAAACAAAAAAACAAAAAAAAATCAAATGAACAGAATCAGTATTACTGGCTGTGAAAGTTCAAGTGGTATAGGTCTATCTTTATAAATCTTAAAGTTCTGTATGCAATACACGGCCTTTAATTGAAGAGCATTCCATAGGCCTAAACATGTAACATGTCAGGGAAGAACAAGATCTGCTTAACTGTCATCTGTAGGAGGATACATGAAATTTCATGGAGGTGTTGAGAACTGCTATCAGTATATGTCTCATTTGTAGCATGTTGAACTCTTCACACTCTCTGGACTTTGGCTTCAACATTGCTCTTTCACAGATTCTGTTTAATTGCTGGACACATGCTTTCGCATTACTGTGTCTGTCAAAATTGTTTAATATGAGGCAAGCAGGCAGATGGCCTCTGCGTAGCCATCAACTTTCTGATGTTTGAGTGGGCATGGGAGTCTAGTTCTTCTCTGTACTCCAGGATGGGACACTGACATGATGTCACCTGTTGATGCTTCGAAGTACAAGTACTGAGAGCAAACTTGACACAGTGTTGTTTGTAAGAAAAGCATGATCCAGGTCTACTTTCCGTGTTGTTCCGTGAGAAAAGAGAGAAAGAACTGGGATGGGATGCACAGAAGTGGTACTATTAGTCTGTTACATGCTATTTGTTTAATGCTGATGCTTGATAAAGTGCAGCTACTGAGAGCAGTCTTGATCCAGCGTTGTTTGTAAGAAAAGCATGGTCCAGGTCTGTGTTCCTGGCTGTCGTTCCATGACGCTAGAGAGAGTTTCTTAATCCTGTTAATGGACACCACTAAGTCTTTGCTGTGTCCCCTGCTGGTTCCAGTTCTTGGTTATAGATAAAGTGTTCCTGTTGTCATTATTGTTAGCTTTGATTGTTTGAAGGTCTCTTTTTGTGGGAGATGCCCATGACGATTTGTTAGCCTTCCCACTATTTACAGTTGATCAAAGTCTTCCTGTAAATTGCTGGACTGGTAGGACAGGGGACTGGTGGCACAATTCTCTGGACAGAATGCTGTTCCTCGTGAAGAGGTGATTGTTAAGAGAAGTATTGTGCACCATATCACCTGTCTCAAATAGAAAGAGTAGGAGTCCAAGGACTGTGATAAGGGGAACGTCTGAAATGATTGGGTCTGAGAAAGGGAAGGCCTGTCCAGGATAATCTGCTGTGATCTGTTGGAAGGGAACCACTTCTTGAATGCTTGTGCAGATTCCATTAAAAAGTATTCTTTTTTTTTAGTCTAGTTAAGACAGGCTATGTCTGTCATCTTTAGATTTTTAGAACATTTTTCTTTTTACTATTTTAAGTTTCTGGGTGATGCAGATCTATCAGCTGATCAATATCAACCTTTTCTTTTTCTTTCTCTGTCTGTCTGTCTGTCTCTCTGTCTCTGTCTGTCTCTCTCTTTAAATCTTTGCTGTTAACAAAGTCATGTCATATAAAATGCCCAGAATGAAAATCAGATTTGAACAGTTGCGTGCATCACCACCATCTGGTTCACAAGATTAATTGTCTCCGAGATCCAGCTGCTTTTGTTTGGGATGCCTCTTGCCTCTCAGACACACATCCTTCACTTCTTTGGACTTGAATTATCAAAACTAGAGACGACCTTTTAGCATGTTGAGATTTTAAAGCAGACCTGGCCATTTGTCATCGACTGTTTGATTATCAAGCGAGGAATAATCCCATGCCAGTCAGTAGTAACATTGATTTGCTCATTTGGAATGCCATTTTGATGAAACACTTTCGCCAGTCTAGAACTTATTGTGAATGGGGAGCATGTGATAAATACCTTTAGAGTCAATTAGCACAAATCACATGAGTAACACAGGAAAAGACCATGATGCCTTCAGCATAGTTATTTTGCTATGAAAGTATTGTTTTACAACTCACTTGTGACAGACCTGCCCTCCTGTCATTAGAAGGCGATTGCTTATAAATGTCATTTTCTGTAGGATGCAAAAGCAGCCAACACCCTGGTTGTGGCAGTGAAAATTTTGGGTTTATTGAACCTTCGACAATAAAACCAAGGACTGATATAATTTTCTGACAGTTAGTTTCTTGTGGCTGCAAGAGGTTTTTGGAGAGGACATATATCAGTTACCATGAACTGGTCATCAGTTCTCATGTTTTCCATCGTTGAAATTTCCCAAATTCATTCACACAGTGGATCTCTGCAACAGTTGATTCTGAAACCCTTTTCCTGCTTGTTTGCCTGCACATGTATGCACATACACACACTCGCATACATGCAGGTGTGACTATTCTGCCTACTCTGTCGAGTAACAGTAACACAGTTGATTTCAAAACCATAGTACATCTTCTCTTCACGCACTTTTTACATGATGTCTGTTCTTCAGAACAGTGTTAGATGTAGTTTCTTATGGTTTCTCTCCATCCAACTACAGCCAGTAATGGTGAATATGCTTTTTATAAACAAGTAAGAAGTTTGTGTGGTTGATTTTCACTGGCAGGAACAAGAATTCAGATCAATAAAACCACTCAATGAAGCATTTTGAAGCTGGAGAGAAAGGGAGAGAGTACAGAGTGAAGTGATATATTACTCATATTTTTTTTTTCTTCAAATCAGCCACTGTGTTTTTTTTATGTAGAGAGAGCTCTGCAAATCTAAAAGGCTTTACTGAAACATGTTGCAGATTTGGTGTTGGGTTTGTTATTCCATTCTGTGTCAGTACTTTAAAGAAGTGCTGAATAGCTGCTGTTTTTTAAGTTTTGATTAATTTTTTTTTCATCATTATCAGCATGATTTGTTACTTGTTTAGTGCATTACATATTTAAGTGATGCAGCTATTAAGTATGCATTCTACAGGGGCCAGTACAGAAGAGATGCTGGACAGTGAAAATCAGCAAAGAGTAGATGGGCTGGCCACAAAAGTGTCTCGCTTGAGAGGGGTATGTCCTAACAGTGTATAGGAATCTGTCTGTCTGTCTATCTGCCTGTCTGTCTATCTGCCTGTCTGTCTATCTGTCTGTCTGTCCTCAGTGTTTTATTCCCTTTGACCTTTGACCAGCAGCTGCTGTGTGTATGTGCTCTTGTGTGTGTGTGTGTGTGTGTGTGTGTGTGTGTGTGTGTGTGTGTGTGTGTGTGTGTGTGTGTGTGCATGTGTGTGTGTGTGTGTGTGTGTGTGTGTGTGTGTGTGTGTGTGTGTGTGTGTGTGTGTGTGTGTGTGTGTGTGTGTGTGTGTGTGTGTGTGTGTGTGTGTGTGTGTGTGTGTGTGTGTGTGTGTGTGTGTGCATGCACATGCAGACCTATCGTTAATGTGTGTGAAGAGAAAAGGAAAGGATGAGAGTTGGAGGGGGGATGTAGTTGCATGTGAGAGTGGTTTCTAGTGAGCCACTTGCATCATCTGGATTGTGTATCATGCAATATGAAACTTGAGGCTGGATTAGACATTCAGCAACAGTAAGTATGGGGAGGGGGGTGGTAGGGATGGGGTGCGAGAGGGGATGGGGAAAGGGTTTGTATGTTTTTTGTTGTTGGGTTTTTTTGATGATAGGTCTGCATTTGCATATTGTTTTATACCAATGGCAGTACAAAATGTAATTTAAATAAGTAATGTTTATCTTGTGGGTGTTGGTACTTGTTGTATCACTCCTAGTTACTTGCAAACTAGTCATTGAGGACCAGAATGTGTTTTAGTTATTGCAGTGGCACTGCCATACACACGCACACATGTACACACACACACACACACACACACGCACACACACACACGCACACACGCACACTCACATTTTTATCTTTTTTTTTCATTTAATCATACTTTTATAGTACCTATCCTCAGAGACTAAACTCTAAGTGGTTTTACAATCTATGTTCGTGTTTACACAGTGGGCTGTCTACCTGACCGAAGAGCTGCCTGCTGGTGCGACACATTAGTTTCCTGTATCATTAAGTTGAATATTTGTCATTCAGTTTGGTCATTTCTTTGATTTTTTTTTTTTTTTAATAGAGGATACATATTATTTGGATAGGAGTCATTCATACCAGTGGCCAAGCTGGCCTTCTGAAAGTTTGTGATGGGATTATAAGTGTGTGCAAGACATGCATTCACATATGGAACTTCAGTTTATAGTTTCGTTCGAAGGACTTATTGAGAAATGGAGTGTACCAATGTTTACTTAAAGGGGAATCACCCCCTGTACTAGAACGGCCTAGCAGACATTTGAACCCACAATCCCAGGATCACCGATACACTCATATACGTATACACTCACACAGACACACATATATACAGACAGGCACACGTAACTGTGTCTGATTTTGATGTTCTGTTGACAGATTGCACTGGAGTTAGAGACCGACAGCAAGGATTCTAACCGTTTTGCTGATGGAATGGTATGTATCGGCTGCTCCATTAATGCATTTCTGTATTCTGTCAATTCACATTTTGTGTGTTGCCTTAAGGTTCTCTTAGACATTTTCTACTTTTGTCTGCAACTGCTAACCAAAGCAAAAGCAAAAAAAAAAGTTTCAAGAATGCTAAAACAACAACAAAATAGCCATATTATGTTTTGCCTATAGCAGCTTTTCTCTCTTTTTCAGTTAAAAAAAAAAAAAATCAAAATTTTTCGTCAGGAAAGTACTTGCAGCAAAATAATAGTTGAATGAGGAAGAGAGTAACTAAAGGATGAGGACAGACAGCAACAGGGGTAAAGAGAGCATAGAGCGAAAGAGAATGTTGCCTGGAAAGTGATGAAAAAGGAGAACAAATAAGAAAGCTGTGTCTTTATATCTCAACCATGGTCAGCAAGATAAGTAACCAAGTGAATTGTAGGCAGTACTACACTGCTAAACTTTGTGAAGATAAGCTATTTAAAAAAACTGATTTAAAAAAAAACAGAAGAAAAAAACAACGTGGTTCACGGATTTAGCAGTGGCTTAAGCAGAATCCAGTCAAGGTACAGCTAAAAAAAAAAAAAAAAAAAAAATCACTAAAGATCATCACAGTTGTGCTGCCTTATTGATCGGTTTCATTGTCGGCCATTTTGATTTTTGTAAGTCAAGTCAAAACCACATGATAACTAATGAGACGTCCATCTTCTTAGTCAGGCATCATTGAGTGTGTGGAGCGAAGGGGGACTGAGAGGACACCACAAAGACAGGGTTTTTTTTTTTTTTTTTTTTTTTTTTTTTTTTTTTTTTTTTTTTTGCGTACGCAGGCAGATACTCCTGTGGATACTCCTGCAGACAGGCAGGATTAATCCCATCTACCCAACAAAGGGAGTGGAGTTTTGTGTGTATGACCGTTTTTGTCCCGCCATTAAGGCAGCCATACTCCAAATGGCCCGGCGGAGATTTGGACCCACAACCCCAAGATTACGAGTCCAGCGCTGTACCACTGAGCTGTTCCGGCCCCCCCACAAAGACAGTTTAAAAGAAGAAAAAAAAATCCACGTTGTAGGTTTTGTGATATCTCTTATGTGCATGCTGCACCTGAGAAATGCTGCCACTTAAAATGTCAAAATACTACACTTTGTGCTTCTGAGACCTCAGCAGCCATGCTACCAACAATGGAAAGATGGAATGTGGTGTAAGGATGAATCCACTATGTTTCGATCCAGATCGGGCACCAAGGACAGATCCAGGAATGTTTTTACGAGGCATGTTTGACCTAGGAGGAGATCCTCACGCTCCTGATTGCCATTGCTGTTACTACCCTGCCCCACTTTCCCTAACTATCAAATGAAAATTCCTCTTGATTTTTTAATATCATGTATGCTTGGACTGCAGTATCTTCAGTTTAATAAATTCCCCTGAAGTCAGAGTGTGGCTGCCCACGTGGCGGGGTAATCAAAAACCGTCACATGCGTAATATTCTCATCCCCAGCTGATGCATTTGTACCATAGCGTTCAAGTACTTGGCTGTTCTGATATCCCTGGAGTCCTTTAGCCAGGGTGCAACAACAACAACAACAACAACAACAACAACAGCAACAACAACAATTTAATAAATCTTTCTGTCAGCTTCTGTTTTGTGAGTTGTTCTTTGTGTGTGATGTTAAGTGAACAGGTGTAATTAACAGCAACAGGAACAATACAAATAAAGTGCATGAATCCTTGTGCAATTTGCCGTCATACTGCATGCATGATACGCAGAAGGATGAAGAAAGCAATACAACAGTTGCAGTGGTGCAGGGGATGTGTTACATATCCAGCCACACAGCTATGTAAGATGCATTCAGTGGTTTAAAGGTTTTATCTCCTTGTTTTGCAAGAAGCTTTCACAAATGGAACACTGTGCATATTAGCGTAAACATTCTGTTCTGTGGTTGTAGGTGTCCGACTTTGGCAGTGCAGAGGGACTGTTGACGGGAACCATGAACCGCTTGTCGAACATGGTCAACTCAGGACGCAGCAATCGCAAACTCATGTGTTACATCATCATCGCTCTGGTCGGCCTCTTCTTCGTCGTCTATTACCTTATCACCCACGTCACTGCTTCCAAATGAATCTTCGCTTGTCTGTTCTGATCCTTGGGTATGATTTCAGAAATCATGATGGACTTTTTTTTAGGGAGGTGGGGGGCAGTGTGGGGAAGGAGGGGGTCAAAACAATACATTAGGTGAAATAAATGGAAATCACAGAGAATAACATAAAATGCTTCCTTCCTATTGAAAAGTAGAGATTCAGACAGTTAGAAAAGAATGTAATTGATCTCTGTATTTGTCTGTGGGAAATGAAAAGAGCGTTTACAAATAACGACTAACCCATTTCTGACAAAGTGAATTGTGTTTTCTGTTTCGTATTATAGTGGTTTACCATATTCCAGCTGTCGCTTGTTACCCAAGATTTATGAGCATTTTTCACGGTAAATGTAGGCCTGCTGAATGTCACTGACAGTTCAGAAGACCCATTTTTATGATGGAACACAGGTGACTGCAGTAAACACTGCCTTCAGACAACACATACAGCTGGTTTGATCAACAAGAAAACATGCACGGCTCAGAACCAAATCAGCTCTACCATGAATTCCCATGATGCATACCTGCACACTTGTACTTACACCCACTCACTCACTTGCACACATGCTTGCATGCAAACACACACACACACACACACACACACACACACACACACACACACACACACACTTTGGGACAGCAAAGCTAAATACATATTTTGAATCCAATTGCTCCCAATAACCAACATACAAGAATCTTTCACGCTCTGAGTCCAGACAGAATGTGCGTGTTTTGAGAACCAGAGTCCCAATTGAGTACACAGTGTTGACTGCGAGCTGAACAGTCCCTCGTCATCTTGATCAGCTTGGGGGACCACACTTGAGTCTGTGCCCTGGCACCGCGTGAGGGAGAACTAGCTATTGTATTCTGGTGATGGTTTTTTCCCCTTTGCTTGGCAGCCAAGGGTGGTGGGACTCTGGGATGCGATGACTATCACTTACTCAGTCATAATTTTTGGTTCTTCCATATGGGGAAGTTAAGATCCGAACATTTACAGGAAATTTTTTTTTTTTTTTTTTTTTTTTTTTTCTTTTTTTAAGGAGCTGGGGTTTAAGATTGGTGTGGTTGGAGACTTAGTGTATACAGAAAAAAACATTGAAGAGAATCTAATAAGTATCTTGGTTAGGGCTCTGTCACTAAGTGGGTTTTTTTTTCCCCTCTCTAGAAAAAGTTTTCTGTTTTTGCAGTTCAGACTCCCACTGTTCAGAGACTTATTTTTTCTAGAATCTATATTTTAGATCCTCATCACAAAGAAGCCTCTCCTCATTAAGACCCATTTTTGTACAGGTTTTTTGGATGTCGTATGGGCCTGCTTTTGTTTCTGTACATATCAGCAGTATGACATTTGTCAGTGATGGTGCTGGTCTTTGTAATACAAGTTGTGTTCCATCTTTTGTCACACAGTGCAGAATGACAGCACATCTCTGCTTTTGTTGGCTTACAGTTAGACACAGGGGGTGATTTTGTCAGTTTCCAGATGTAACATATCGCAATTGTGTAAAATTGCCCTTTGCTTTTGTGTCTATGATGCAATTAGACTGTTCTCTCTTTTTTTTTCTTTTTCACATTAGTTTTAAAAGGTTGATCACAGATAGTAATGTATAAATAATTATAATAATAATAATTAGGACAATATCTATAGTGCCCGTCCTAACAGCGTAGGCTACAGGGTGCTTTACAGGTTTTAACAATTCAACATCTAAAAAATATAAGCAGAAACACACACACACACACAAACACACACACACACACACACACACACACACACACACACACACACACACACACACAAAATTCTACGTTCACAGGTCATAAACATACACACCCACCCACACACACACACACACACACATGCATGCACATACACAGCACACTCATGCGTGCACACACACACACACACACACACACACACACACACACACACTGGAACATATTGTTGCAAACATAAACATGCTATATGACCGGTACACAGCTCATTTGTACACGAACGAAAATTATAATGATCTTCTTTTTGTCACACTTTCATTTTGAAGCAAAGCACTGATACTATTGCATAAATGATATTGTTCATATCGTCTGAAACTTAGAAGGAAAAAAAAATCTGTAGAGTGGCTATAACTGTTCATCTGTATAAAGGATTGAATTTGTTGCGATGTGATGGGCCAGTACGTATATGTCATTCTGTTAAGAGAAGTATCTGTTGTCAACTCTTGCCTTCTTGAGAACTGATCTTCTGCACACAATTGTTTACAACCAGTGTGGTTTCCACATGACAGGCCATATGAGACTAAATATGGCACCATTTGATCTGTACAAGAGAGGCAATTTATAAGAAAGTTGCGATCACTTCTGTTGAAGGTGTGAGCGAACAAGCATCACATTCATTCATAACCAAAAAAGATATCAGTCTTCATCGGTTGGCCTTCAAGCCTCACCTTTGAGTTCAGATTGAATATTCAGAAGTAGAAGATGCTGCAAGTGATGATTCAGTTCTGTGTTTTATCATCTTGAGTGTAAGTTTCCCTTGTAATACGAGTATCCGCTCTCCCCCCACCATCTCTTTCTTCCTTCCCTCCCTCCCCTGCCCCCTCCTCCCAAACCCTCGCCACCAGCCCCAAAGAAAAGTTAAAACAAGGGAGGTAATCAATAATGAATTGGACTAAAGTAGTTACCTTCTCAATACCATCAAGTAAGATCAAAAGCAGACAAGATAACATGTCTATTATGATCTTTTGTTGTTTTGTCAATGTATGTTTTGTTTAGTTATTTGGTGAATGTTGTGTCATTTTTTTTTTTTTTTTTTTCATTAAGCTTTGGTCCGTTGGAGTTTCACGGTGGGTAATTGCAGTATTTCATTATGCATTGCCATCAATTTATTTATGTGCTTCAACATGATAGGGTATGTTGATGAGGTGTTTAGAAGGAAAACATTTAAGAGGGAGGAACATGGATTGGGAGCTCATTTGTTGGTTACCTTACTCATGGGTTAAATGGAATTTCAAACTATTGTATGGTGTACATGTGAATTCATGTGGATCTGTGTGAATCAGAAAGAAGGAATGACAGTGTGTGTGTGTGTGTGTGTGTGTGTGTGTGTGTGTGTGTGTGAAAGAGAGATTTGGTGCTGAAGATGTTACTGTACAAACTTAATAAAATATGAAATTTAAGCATACTTTGTTTCATTCAGAGTGAATGCCGGCTGACATGACACACTAAACACCGATATTCTCTCTCTCTCATCTGTCTGTCTGTCTGTCTCTCTTTCTCTCTCTCTCTATATATATATATATATATATATATATATATATATATATATATATATATATATATATATATATATATATATATATATATACACATACATACATACATATATATATATATTAATTATATATATATATATATATATATATATATATATATATATATATATATTCATGCACTCTCTCTCTCTCTCTCTCCCCAGTTGTTTCCTTCTTTGTCTCTAGCTATGTCCTTGTCTGTCCCTTCCACTATTTCTCTATGTATAAGAGAAACGTGCACATGGATAAGTTCAAGCATAAGTTTGCACATGTACACATGTTTTGTCTTGTACATACAACAGATACAGATGATGATCTTATCTGAATCCTGAAAGAATAGATTCCTTGAACAAAAAGTAAAGGACAGAAGTCAAAACTTCAAAGAAAGATCCCAAGCACTAAATTTTTTTTTTTTTTTTTTTTTTTCTGAGTCGAGTACTCCGCTGTCGGCCTCAGCAATAGAGTACCTACTTTACTTACCTCCCTTTTTGTTCTCTTTTTATTTATCTTTTATCCTCATGGGTATGCTTGGGGATGTTTTCATATAAATTGTTATTATATTGTGGAAATTCTATACTAGTCATTCTTCTTTTCTCACTCTCTTTGACTTTGCCTTTCCAAAACAAAAACAACAAACAAAAATTCAACATTTAGGGGGTCAACTGTGACTGATGAGACGGTAACCAAACCTGACCACTGACCTGAGCCCCTCGCACTCGGTTGAGTATCAGCCTGATGTTGACCACTAAGGCCCGGCATCAACCTGATATTGGCGGTGAACCAACACAGCGTTGCTAACTGACCAAGGTTGAGGGAGATGGGAGAGGGAAGGGGAGCACCTTGCAAGTGATGCCTTCGAGGTTCCATGGGGGGCGCTGAAATGCTCACGGGCTCAGCACAGCGAGCGTTAGCCTGGAAAAAGCAACGGCATCATGTGTTAGCCTATGTGAGAAGATGCAATTGGCGGGCACCATGGGCAGGATGTAAAGGTCACACAGGCTGTCGTCTCTGGGGGGTTGGCGGGGAGGGGGTGGGGGGAAGCATCTCATGATGACATTATCTAAGGCCATGATGGTACGCAAAGAATGTTGAGAGGCGAGCTTCAGTTCTTTCTCTCCTTCAAGTATGCCCAGTCTAAGGCCAGGGGCATGTCACTCATACTGGAGGTCCCCAATTGGCCCCCACCAGGCTACCTAATCATTAAGGGGAAACAAAAACAAACTGCTAAGGCTTAATTTAGTCAATTTCGCTGCTACCTTCCTTGTAGTTTTGGTGTGTGTGTGTGTGTGTGTGTGTGTGTGTGTGTTTTTCCCTCGTCATTTTGGAGTTGTGTTAAACCCTCAAATGGGTATCACTGTCTGTCTTGGTGGGAGTATCTAAAATCATTCAAATGGTCGGCGTTTCTAGATCGGCTAGGCCTATAACAGTATGCCCTGAACACACCGGAGATTTCCCGTACGTTTCCTTCCGTAAGCAGACGGAATTGACCGAAGGATGACTCACGCTGCAGTTGATTCGAGTAAGCTGCCCATAATTTTGCGACAAGCAGGAAATATTAATAGTACCGGATTGTTCGAAGCTGCCGGCTTGGCTGCAGCACTAATGACAATCTGACAACAAGGGAAGACGATTGGTGAGATAATTGTTTGTGTTTGGAAGTCTTTTGATGCCCATGCAGAGTATGCTAGGGCTCATCGAATTTTCTTTGGGTTTTAACACACGTGGAAAGTCAGCGTCGCAACGGCGATCAAAACAGATTTGACATCACAGTTCTGTTTACTCGATCTTTCAGTTCAACGGATCTTATCTACGTTTACATTAGGTCCTATCGTGCCAAGAAAATATCGCAGATTTTAAAAATTCTTTTAATGTTGGATCTAGCGTTTGGCGTGCCTGTCGGTTTATTTTTCACATCATAATTTTGGTCACAGACGAAGACAGCTTTTTTTTTTTCTCTCTCTCTCTCTCTTTTTTGTCAGCTCTGTAGAATTGATCTTGGTGAATAGTTGATAGGGCCTCACTGTGGCATAACATCGACGGAAGAACGATTAATAGAGAGTGTTTAGATACTGCGACTCGTATATTGTGGGGCGCAGCACATGCTATGATCGATGAACTGCCAATATTCAAATCAAGTTTGAAGCAAAACTTTCCCCAGTGTTTGTCAGCTTGATGTTTAAATTAAGTGTTCTGCTGTAGTGTTAGAAATTGGGAAAGCATTTAAAGATTAATACCCTGTTAATAAAAAAAAGGTATGCAAGTTACTTTTGTTCGTTACTATTGGCAAAATATTAGTTTATTTTGATAGAACACCCTCGTCTTGTTGGTGTACTTAGATATTGTTCGTGCTTTTCATGTCATCATAACCATGCAGAATTGTAAAAGTATAATCATATCTCTTCAGATTGTTCTTTAATATTCAACTTCCTGTTTTATAGTCTCATAATAATCAGCCTGTTGATTGTGGAGACTTTACAGAAGAAGAAGAAGGTTGTGGAATGTTAAGTATTTTAGATGTTCTCCAATTTAAGTTGTTCAAACCAATGACTTCATTTGAGAAAAAAATCTTCTTTGCATAATTGCTACAAGTTGGCTGCTACCTGAGATTAGGGGACCATATTGCATTATAAAATTCTTTCACATTTCTACTGTATGTCATTATCACACACTGTAAGAATGGAATAATTTCATTTATTAATAGTATTATTATACTTTTAAACTTTAGAAATTGGAAATAATGCTGGGAGCTAACTACAACTAGATTAGGGAGATGAAGGAGTGGCATTTGGTAAATTCAGAGAAGCTGGATAGATTTTGGAGTGAAGGAAGAAAACAAACTTATAAATGGGATTCAAAGTACTGAGATGATTTCAGGAACTTGACTGGCTTTTGAAGTTCTTTGGATTCAAGACATTGTAAGTCAATATTAATTATTACTCTTATTAATGTTCCACACTTTGGTGATTGTAGAAGAGCTGCCAAGTGCTATACCTTTGGAATAGCGTGCTGTGATTTCATTGGCAATGTTATGTTCCTACACTTAGTGACAAAATGTTATGTCAAAGCCAGAACATTTTTAAAAACACTCCAAAACATTAAAAAAAAAAATACTTTGTGACAAAATGTTATGTCAAAGCCAAAACATTAAAAAGAAAACAACCCAAAAAACAAAAAAGAAACCTTTCAGTGACTTACCGCTTGCTTAAACAGAACCAAGATAATGCTGATCTTTAGACTGTTGACTTATTTCAGCA
>JADBJO010001692.1:72500-90000 GCA_016801955.1 Conus betulinus | reverse complement strand
ACTACTAATGTACTATGTCATCCAGGTTGCAGAATTTTAGAATTTCTGCCACAATTCCATCCTCGCCAGCTGATTTTCCTGTCTCCAATGATTTTTTGACTGTGTGATATTCTGTCATTGAGAATGGACCTGTGTTGACGTCTAGAGTAATAAAGATGGTGGTTATTTCTTCATCTCGGCTATTCTCTGGTATGTTTGGTTCCTTGCCAAGTAGATTGCTGAAGTGATTGTACCAGCTTAGGATACGATCTTTCTTACTTTTGCCCTTGATGGTTCCCTTCTTAGTTTTCTTTTGTCCTCTGATCTTATTAATTAACACCCAGCCCTTCTGTCAGATTCTTCAGCTTGCATTATCATATTCGTTAGTTCTTCTTTGAATATCTGATTGAAGCTAGTTAGAAGATTTCACTTCTCTTCCTGCAAGATTCTGTGCTTTTCCTCTGATGCATCTACTTCATAATTTATGAAGGCTTCGTTGACTCTCTGCCTAGCAGCAGCTACTTGAGGATTCCTTGCTGTGTCCTGTCTTTTCGCATGTTTCTTAGTTGGAAGGAGGCTTTTAGCTGTCTCATCATTTGTTTCTATAAGCGTTTGGTATCTGCTTGTCACATCATCGGTTTCAGAGCACAGCTCTGCAAACCTGTTTTGCACTTGCACTGTGTACAGTCTCTGCAGCTCTTCATCACCTCTGAGAGTTGACCACTTGTACACTTTTCTTCGGGTGGTGCTCTAGCTGTGTTCGCAGACTTAAGTTTCAACTGCGCTGTAATGACCCTGTGGTCCGATCCGATGCTTGCAAAGGTACCCTAGGCTTCCATATTTTTCACTGTGCTCATCCACTTCCTGTTGATAAGAATGTAATCTATTTATGTCCTTCTTCCACTCATGTCAGATATGTACGCCCACAGCTTAGCCATTCTTTTCTGAAAGTTGGTGTTGGTTACAACCATTTGTGTTTCCTCTGCTAATCAATCTTAGAAGCAGTTCGCCATTGTTGTTTGTATCTTGATAGTATGTGTATCTCACTGAACCTTCACCCAGTTGTGCATTACACTTTACAGTCACCAAGAACAATGATTACATTGTGTTTTGGACAGTTGTTGATGACATTGGTGAGAGTGGCATAGTGTTCTTCTGCTGCCTCGTCATTGCTTTCTACTGGTGCGTAGTGTGTGTTATGATAGTGGTCGCTGGGTTTCCATTAAAATCTGCACCCACAACAAGATCCAGACTTGGAATATCAAGTTTGACTGTATAGCTTTAGGAACCGAGCTGTTGACAGAAGTGTTTTGATTTGTCCCTTGTGTGAAGAAGCAGAAGAAAATGAAGTACAGTTTGTTTTGTGTTGTCCAGTACTTGGTATTTGTGAAAGTTTGATAAAACCTGAATTTGTCAACAGCCTTTGACATTCAAACCCAGCTTGCTAATGTCCTCATGTAGGTCTCACGATGAACAAAATGTCTAGTTATGGCTGTATAAGGCATTCAAGCTAAGAGAACTGGTAACATCATAGGGATATATCCATGTCACTTTTTTGTTTTTCTTTCTGTGTATGATTATTGGCACTCGTTAGAAAATTTCACTCTCTGTATTCTTACCCTATTTTTAATTAAGATTGCTTTTGTATAATGTTCACATACCCCTCCATAAGCGGCCATGGCCTGTTATGAATAAAATTTTATAAGCTCTGAGTTGTCTCACTGTCTGTCTGTCTGTCTGTCTGATCTTTCTCTTTCTCCCTCTCTTGGGTTTAACTTTGATTTCTTCTGTCTTTCAAACAAGCTAGTTAACAACAGTTTGCAGCATCCTTTTTGATGACGCAGTCTGAGCCTAGTAACGGTGAAAAAACTGCTTGCTCCTGGCCTTTCCATATCTTCCACTTTGAACTTTGCTTGCTGACCAAGGTGTCTGAACCTGTATCTCCATATTATATATATCTGGTGATAGCAACCCTGCACAGACTGATAAAATCTGTGTTCTAATACTGACTGGATGTTATGTAATGAATTTGCCCTGTATGTATGTGATCAGTTATAAGGGGTATCTTTGATTTTTTAACTTTTCTGACTGGAGTTCATTTGCTGAGGTAAGGGTTTGATAGAGCTAGTGAGCCCAACTCGGAGGTCAGTGTTTTTCCTTTCATAAAGTTGGTTGATAGGCCTTCAGTGTGTTTTGGTTTGCTTGATTTTTACTGCAGGAGTGTGAGTGGTAAATGGATGTATGGTGAGTTATCTGTTTTAGTACAGTACATTTAAGTCATGTTTGCATGTACTATTTTTCAGGTCCAAGCATCATTGATTTGCTCATGTATGTGCAAGCTTTCAAACACACACTATGGAAAGAAGTCTTAATCACTTATATAGATAATAAAAAAGAAATTAGATTAGAGGATGTATACAGCAAGAATGTTCATAGTCAAATGCTCTTTCATAACACTCTAGTACAATATAAGGGCCAGGTTTTGTATTTCAAAAATTGGTTTGAAAAGGGATTTGAATCTGCTCAAAACATAGTGCATGCAGATGAAAACTGCATCTTGAGTTTAGAAGTTTCAACTGTGATAGGTAGAAAGAAAGCAAATACAATTTTGAATACAATGCTCTCTGCAATGCAATTCCAAAACAGCGGATGAACTGGATTCAATGTGGTGAAATGAGTCACGAAAAATTAGTCCTGTATTGCAAGCGAGTTTAATGTAAAGCCAAAGGAAATAAAGACCTTATTATTAAAGCCTGATGATCAAATGAATCTAAAACCTCACGCTTGGGAAGACTGCCAACAACATTTGATTTTGTTCTCAAGGACAATTTGTGGATTCTACCGAGAAAAGTCTAAAAAAAAAGAAGTTTGGTTACATGAAGTACAATGGAAAATAAACCAAATCCTACAAATGTCATTCTTCAAAAAAGGAAAGGAGCAGATTCAAATAAGTGTGATCACTGCACTGATGAGGTTGGCCTCATTGAGCGTTTCTTTTTTGAGTGCCCAAGTGTAAATCTATTTTGGAAAAAAACAGAAGTACTTCTATTGTTTCAAATGGGAAAACCAATAAAGTTATCGGTGTTGGATGTTTTATTTGGTGATTGCAAAAGCGAACTGAACCAAAAAGAGTCTGTTTTTAGTTAATCACATAATTTTGTTGGGCAAAATGTGTAAGTAAAGCCTGGAAAACAAAAACACTATCTTCACTTCAGATCATCTTTCATCAACAATTAAATATGAGAAAAAAAAATACTTATTTAGAAGCTACCATTCTTTAGTTGAATATACAGTGTTAATGCAGTCACATTTCACAACTCATCATTTCAGATTTCTGTGTGAAAAAGTGTGTTTTCTCATATGGCATGTATTTGATGAAATGGTTGTTCTCCCTCTTGCTTTGTCTGTCTGTCTGTCTGTGTCTGTCTGTGTCTGTCTGTCTGTCTGTCTGTCTGTGTCTGTCTGTCTGTCTGCCTGTCTGCTGTCTCTGTCTCTGTCTCTCTGTCTCTCTGTCTCTCTCTCTGTCTCTGTCTCTCTCTCTCTCTCTCTCTCTACTTCATGCTACAAATACTCATTTCAGTTAAACCAGGTTTATACTCACACTTGTGTATGAGAGAACATGTGCACTGGCACGCATGTGCGTGTGCACACACACACGCACGCGCGCGCGCATGCACACACACACACACACCACACACCACACACACCACACACACACACACACACACATTATGCCAGTTTTTTTTTTTTTTTTTTGTTAGGGAGGGGACATGCATTAGTGTGTTTATTGGTAGTAAACATATCAGAATGAAAGTATCAGCACACCATACAGTAGTACACGAATAAACCCAGAAGCTTTGTATCAAATGTTGAAACATTAAGGTTAGCATGTGACTGTCCATTTGTAACAACACACAGACATTGCGTGGTGATCATGAGATATTTTTTGTCTTTGAAAAAGGAAAAAAAAAAGATGGTAGGGAAAAAAATAGGAGGATGGAGGTCTCACCAAAAAGAAAAAAAAAAAAAAATCGAAGATAGAAAACAAGAAAAAAAAAAAGAAGAGGAAAACACACACACACACACACACACACACACACACACACAAACACACACACACAACACAAAACTTGGAACAAGCACATTAATTTCAGTCAGGACAGTTTAGAAAAACAACACCAAGAATATAAATGAACACACCAGAGAAATGAGTCTTTTAATCTGGAAGATAAAGATTGGTAGGTTCAGAAAAGTAAGTGGCTTTGTTCTCAATTAAAAAAAAAAATAATGTCACTGTTTTGATGTTTTACATTATTCTACATTTTTTTTTTTTGGTTTTGGTTTTCTGACTATATATGAAGTAGTGGCTAAGTATTGGCGACTGACACTGGCTAAGTATTGGCAACTGACACTAGGCATGTTCTACATTATCCTAATAATTCAAAAAGTGTTGTGCTCAGAGTGCATGATAAACTGGGTGCTGCTCTGTGCGTTACAGACATGAATGAACCGATGACAGCAAAGCAATCGCCCATGACAAAGTTCCATTGAAACGTCTGCTTTGATTTGATTGGTAAACAGAAACATGATACAGACAAAACAAAAAAAAAAAAAAAAAAAACAAAAAGACGAAGAAACAAACTAGAGTGATTGTGATCAAGGGGCAATGCTCTATGGGAGAACCGCTTGGATTTCAAACACAGAGATAAAAAAAAGTTGTTATATTTCACTTTCAAGAAATATACAAAATGTTGGTAACTGTATTACAAGCTGAGTGGAAGAGCTAAATCTAGTTGGCATGAATGTTTTTGCTTAATTGAAATTTTGTTATTTAGATTGAAAAGATTTTTAAAAAATTTCATTTTATTTTCTTATTTTACTAAACATGAAGAAATGCAGCCCTTTCATTGATTTAACAGCAGTGTTAGTATTATGTCATTCCTTCTTTTTTTTTTTTTTTTTCTTTTTTCAGACACAAAATCTGTCAGCTGATGTTTGTACAAGAACGACAATAATCTTGAAACATGGCGGGAGCCACGGACAGCATTAGGGAGAAAATATCCATTCCAGCCTTTTTCCGAGGCAAGAACATCTTCATCACAGGGGTCACAGGGTTCATGGGAAAAGTGCTGCTGGAAAAGTTGTTACGTTCCTGTCCTGACATAGGCCTGTGCTACGTTCTGGTGCGGCCCAAAAAAGGGGTGCAGCCCGAAGAGCGAATCAAAAGTATCTTCGACTGTAAGGTGGGTGCTAACAAAATTTTTGCAACTCATGCTCTCTCTCTCTCTCTCTCTCTGCCTCTCTGCACTTATACATATATGTGTGTACTTGTGTGTTTGTGTGAGTGTGATGATCTGATTCAATTTGTGTGTTTGTGCAAAGCAGAGTCAGTGAAATCGATAAAACACACTGAAACGTTGGAGAGATATTGGTTGGCACTACAAAACATAAAAGGTTAAACTCAGTATCACCAAGTTTGTGAAATGTCAGGCTCACTGTGAACTTAAAACCTGAGAGCAGTTCTCTTAGCAGCAAGCATGGGTAAAAGCTCACAACGTTTCAAAAGCATGTAGAAGAGAACTGTAAAAGAAGAAGAAGAAAGAACAAAGAAATGCCACAGCTTTGCTCATGATGAAATATCCTAGGTATGCTGCAAGTGTGGGCCTTCAATCGGCGAACCACTCCCGAGCTGTACAGTTTGCTCAGATATAATACAGCTATGGGTAGCCCTCCCAACCCCTCCTCCTACCTCCTGTTCGTCCCTTGTCATCTTTTCAAATCACCACCTTGCTTAATGTAAATGCCTGTCAAATTGGTCTTCCCCATACAACAATTTTTGGGGTGGGTGATCTTTATCACCCTCATCTCAGAAATTGTGGACTGGAAGCAGGATTACCTTTTAAAACTGAATGGAGGAGGGATAGTCTGGTACTCTTTAAAGATAAGGGTTAAAAAAAAAGGTGGGTGTGGTGTGAGTGTGCATGCATGCATGCTCGCATGTGCCACTGTGTGTGTGTGTGTGTGTGTGTGTGTGTGTGTGTGTGTGTGTGTAAATGCACCAATACTGAGTGCCAAGGTCAGTCAGCGAGATAGACCTATTGTGTATGAAATGACCAGCTTTGTCGGCTTCCCTGGTCAGGGTAAGAGCCTGGTTGGCTTCTTGGTCTGGCTGACTACTATGTATCAAAATTGCTCACATGTTTGTTTTTAGCTGTACTGTGTGACAAGTAGTTGCTTATGTACAGATGAGCTCATAAAGGCTTGACTGTTCCCAAAGCTAGCAGACTGTGCTTTTATTTGCGTGTTTTTCTTTTAGCTCCCATTAATGGTTGAAAACAGTGGTTACAGTACACTTTGGCAATGCAGTTTCAATTTATTTATTTGTTTATTGTTTGGTCATTAACAGTACGCACGCACGCATGCACACACGCATGAACGCACGCACGAACGCACGCACATACGCATGCATGCACATACACACACTCTCTTTGTGTGTGTCCCACACACGCTTTCTCTCGAGTGTACACCCACCATAACATGAACACACACATACACACACATACACATATATACACACATGCCTTCACACAAAGGCACTGACAGGCATGCAAGCACACACATGCCCATGCACACGCACGCACGCACATCTTTCGTCGTTGCATAAATCTACTTGCCCATTTTTCAGTTATTTGAGAAGCTGAAGCAGACTCAGCCAGGTGTGGAAGGCAAGGTGATAGCCATATGTGGAGACATTTTGGAGCCCAACTTTGGCATGTCCTCCCAGGATCAGCATCACGTGTGTGAAAACACCTCCATCGTCTTTCACTCCGCCGCCACGGTCAAATTTGATGAGGAGCTCAAGTAAGAGAGATTTATGTATTTGTATGTTTTATTATATTTATGTATGTATTATTTATTTATGTACTTAGTTTTGTTTCTTAGGGTGTATGACGGTTGCTTTGGACATTTTGATTTCCTATGAGAACACAAGAAAATAATCTCCTTTACTTTTTTTTTTGTCTTTCTCACATTAAAAAAAATTTTTTTTTTTCTTTTTTTTTTTTTTTTTAGATATGTATGTGTGTGTGAGGAGGAGCAGTGGGTGGGTGTTTTGATATGTGTATATGAATGTGGGTTATAATTACATACTTGTTTTTAACAAAATGGGTTTTAACATTCATTCTGTTTTTTTTTTTTTTTTTCTTAGGAAAAGAACAAAAATGCTTCCTGAATTTCTTCTTCGATGGTTGTTTTGAAGGCAAGGAAACTGTTATAATAAAAAAAAACAAAATCTCCATTACTTTGATGTACACATTAGTATATAAACTGTCCTGTATTTATTAATCATTGGAACTTGAAAATGAAACTGATGTTTTAACGGTTAACCCTGTTAAAAAAAAATCAAGTATACACACTTATGTGTTTGTGTGTGTGTGTGCATATGTGTGTGTGTGTGTGTGTGTGTGTGTGTGTGTGTGTGTGTGTGTGTGTGTGTGTGTGTGTGCGCGCGCGTGCGTGCATGCATGTGTGCTGCGTGCATGCATGTGTCTGTGGACTTTTTAGATAATTGAAAATCATCTACTCTTTGATGCATTGATCTTGATGTTTGAGCTAACTGTCAAAGCAAAGAAATATAAATTCATTACGACCCTGTGCAGGTTATCAGTTCAGATGAATGTTGTGGGCGTTCAGCATTTGAGCAACTTATGTCGCCGAATGCCGCAGCTTCAGGTATTGTTTATCATCTGCTTTTTATGCTTTCATAGATCGTCTCAGATCTGCCTTGTCTGTTTTCAGTTTGCATGATGAATTCAAGATAGTCTCTCAATTTGTTGGGCGTTTTCTTGGTATTATGAGACACCTGTTTCCATCAACGTAGTGAACTTCATATCACTTTAGGATTGGTGAATGAGCTGGAATAAAACTGATATCTTCAAAAATCATGTTCTTGTATTAGGTAGCGATGCTATCATCAATGTCTGAACTGATCATGGAAAATCAAACGTAATCAAAATAGCATGCAAGTGTCACCAAAATGGATGGCACTTGACTATGGAGGCATTTCATTGTTTTGAATTTTTTTTTTTTTTTTTTTGAATGTACCTAGAACATCGATGGTAATGTCTGTATCCCGTTCAGAAACAGATTTGGCAAATTATATATCAATTTTGTTTCATCTAATCGTCAAAATTGAAGTAAGAAGACTTCCAAGTTGACAGCCTTGACTATCACAGATAGCATGACACTGCCCTGTTGTATGTTGCTGTTCTGTGCGTATGGCCCTTTGAGAGCGTGGCGCAGGCAGGGCGATGACTCCCTGATGCGGTCTTTTGAACTGTTCTTTGTTTTCCCAGTACTCTGCACTGTAGGATTGTGTTTTGTCAGGCTATCTGCTTTTGTTTTTGTTCATAAAAAAAAAAAAGGTTTTAGAAAGTGGACAGATTACAACAAGCTGTTGGGACCTGTTTGCAGACTGAAGTGTGGAAGAGGGAGGGAGGGGATGGGGCATCAAAAAAAAGCATTTAAAAAATGGTGGAGTGGTGTGGAGGGTTGGAAGGAGGTTTATGAAGGTAATGGCACTGTCGTGTGTGTTTTGGTCGTGCAGTCGCTGATCCATGTGTCGACTGCTTACGCCAACTGTGACAGAGAGCATGTGGACGAATATGTGTACGAGCCACCCCTTCATCCCCGCAAACTCATCGATGCAGTGGAGTGAGTTGTCTGGGCTGGATTGTTGTTGTTGTTGTTGTCGTTGTTTGTGTAAGTGTTGTCCCCAACTTAGCACCCTGAGGGTCTCCTGTTGTGTTCGCCTTCAAGTCTGAATGCCATATCACTGAGTGCACTTCACAGCAGGGTGAGAGGATTGGATGTTTGGCTGTTTTTTTTTTTTTTTTGTTTTTGTTTTTATCCCCATGCCACTTGGGCAGGTCTGCCACACTCCGTCTTGGGAGTTTCTGCCAGATAAGAGGCCAGGCAAAGAGAACAATAGGATTCACACACACACACACACATACACACACACACACACACACACACACACACACACACACACACACACACACACTACTCTCACTCTTTCGGAGGAGCCCAGTTCACAAATCAAAGGTAAAATAAACTTTATGGCTTTACTTCCTCTTCCCCATGACTATAATTTTGCACAAACACGTACCATCTACATTAAGGGTCGGTTTGCAAAATCTGCACGATCCTTCCAAAATCAGAGGCAGAGCAAAATGGTAATACATAGCTACCAAAGCTCCTGAAATTTTCTGAAATGTCCCTAATTCAGAAATTGTTCCAATATCCCAACACACAGTGGAAGAAATGTAGAATTTTGTCATTTTTGTCTAAAAAATGTGCTGGTTGGAGGGTGGGTCATTTTAAAATAAGGATGATAAAGTATTGCAGAACATTGAATGGTATTATGTGGGTGTTGGCAAGTATCTGTATGCAGTATGCATTTTCTTTTTAAACCCTTCATATGCAGGGAGTGAGAAATGCTTTCAGTCACAAAGCTGAAAAGAATTCCCACTTCAGCCCACCCTATCCCCTTCATCCCCTGGTTCCTGAAGTTTGACTTCAGATGGTTTTAGCTCTGGTGATGTTTGAGATGATGAAAATATCATGAGAGTGTGACACTGGTGAAAGTCAGGTGAAAGTGAATTCAGCACACCCTGTGACGTTGACAGGAAGAGCATGTGAGAAGCCAGTGGTGTAGCAGGATGGAACCGCAGTGATGCTTTTGACGCAAACTGTGTGAAAGAATTCTCATGTACATATTCTATATTTGACCCATTGGTTTTACTTATTTATTTTTATTTATTTTTTTTTAAATGAACATTTCTTTCTCTGTTGTGAAACCAGTTCCTTTGAAGGCCTGTATGTTGACAGAATTTTTTTTATATGTCTATATGGATGCCTGGTATATATGAGACCAATTACTAATGGTGCATCTAGTTTGGTTTGACAAAATAGATTTATAACTGAAGTTACACTAGCTGGAAGGGAAATTTACATTTTTCATTAAAAGTTGAAACAATGTCAGAATTCCCTCCCCCCGGGTGATGTTAAGTACCTGCCCCTACCCCTGCCAAGACCAGAGAGAACTTGCCATGACGTAAAAGTGACTTCATTTTTTTGTCAGCGTTTTTATGAATGTGTGTGTGTGCAGTATGTATATGTGTTTTTGGGTGCTTTTTGGAGGGGGAAGGGGGTGGGGGGGGGGGGGGGGGCTTACCTTATGGAAAGAATAACATGGAAGTAAAGACTTAAAACAGGAGTTTGTTGTGCACACTTTATATGTTTTTACGATCGTTAAAGTCTTTACTCTCCTGTCTTCAGATGGATGGACACAGAAACCGTCGAAGCCTTAACGCATAAACTGATTGGATCCAGACCTAACACCTATACCTACACCAAGGCCATGGCCGAGACCTTGCCTGCTGGAGGAGGCTAAAGGTTTGCCTCTGGCTATCGTCAGACCTTCCATTGTCGGTGCCTCTTGGGAAGAGCCGCTGCCAGTAAGTTGGTGTGAGGGAAACATGGAGGGTGGTGGCACGCTAACTTCTCATGCAGTCCTAAAAGAAACAAGGAAATCCTGGTCTGTGTTTTTAAGCATCAGATGCGATGTTTCTTTTTTTCACCCCAGTCTAGAAAATTCCTGGTCTCCATTTTAAGCCTTGGATGCTATGTTTCTTTTTTCACCCCAGTCTAGAAAATCCTGGTCTCCATTTTAAGCCTTGGATCTATGTTTCTTTTTTCACCCCAATCTAGAAAATTCCTGGTCTCCATTTTAAGCCTCGGATGCTATGTTTCTTTTTTTCACCCCAATCTAGAAAATTCCTGGTCTCCATTTTAAGCCTTGGACCTATGTTTCTTTTTTCACCCCAGTCTAGAAAATTCCTGGTCTCTGTTTTAAGCCTCAGATGCTATGTTTCCTATTTTCACCTGTTCCTCACCTCCAGGCTTTATGTGGTGTTTGTAATGCTAATCTGTCAGATAAGTTGAGAAAACCAAAGTCCCATGTTGCAGTATGCACAGAGTAAACAGGTAGAAAAAATCCATGACATTTTATCTTCTTTTTTTCTTTTGCTCTTGTTTTCTGTGCTGTCTCTTCTTTACCTTACCTTGGTGGCAACACTCCCAGGCTGTTCATTCTGGTGGCAACACTCCCAGGCTGTTCACTCCCAGGCTGTTCATTCTGGTGGCAACACTCCCAGGCTGGTCATTCTGGTGGCAACACACCCCAGGCTGTTCATTCTGGTGGCAACACACCCAGGCTGTTCATTCTGGTGGCAACACTCCCAGGCTGGTCATTCTGGTGGCAACACTCCCAGGCTGGTCATTCTGGTGGCAACACTCCCAGGTTGTTCATTCATTCTGGTGGCAACACTCCCAGGCTGTTCATTGTGGTGGCAACACTCCCAGGCTGGTCACTCTGGTGGCAACACTCGCAGGCTGTACATTCTGGTGGCAACACTCCCAGGCTGTTCATTTGTGGTGGCAACACTCCCAGGCTGTTCATTCTGGTGGCAACACTCCCAGGTTGTTCATTCTGGTGGCAACACTCCCAGGCTGTTCATTCTGGTGGCAACACTCCCAGGCTGTTCATTCTGGTGGCAACACTCCCAGGCTGTTCATTCTGGTGGCAACACTCCCAGGCTGTTCATTCTGGTCACTCTGGATACTGCCACACCCAGGATGCTCATGTTCGAGCCCCACCACTAGCAGTCAGTAGGGAAAAATTGATATTGGGTCGTCATGATGAGACAGCCCGCCAGAAGAGACCCTGCGCTGCAGCAGGGTCACTTCTATTGTGTTTATTGATGTGTGTTGTTATGAAAACAATGGAGCTGTCCCAGAAAAAAAATTCTGTGAAAAAATGCATTTTGGTTGCCGAACAAAAACACTGTGCAGACAAAGCAAAGAAAGACGTTTTAAAAAAAAAAAGAGGAAGGTGGGGTTGGAGGAAGGGTCATGCAAGCTACACGGGGAAAGCAGCTGCCATTGCCCAGCAAGAAATCTGTTGTCACAGCACGATACCAGTGACCATGCTACAGCTTTTGCAGGACATGGTCTGTCCATGAGTGTCTTCCCTTGTTTAGAATACAACCAGTTCTAGTGAACAAAAAAAAATCATTCCCTTGACAAGACAGGCCATCGCCATTTTCTTACCTGACAAAAGACGGAAAAGGGTGATCTCTGTGTCTCTGCCGTAGTGAATGGAAAGGCTTTGAGAGGGGTTGGCAACATGAAATTAGGACCCATTTACTTTTTAGACTTGGGCACAATGGTGTAGGCAAAAGTCATTTTGGTGCAGACGCGTGAAGAGAGAAAACTGTGCCGTTCTTGTCTGCATTGGTGTAGGAGAGTAACGATGTCTTATAGAGCTAGTATTGTCTCGAAACTCACGTGCATACACACAGAGGAGGGAGGGAGGGAGGGGGGGGAGAGAGAGAGAGAGAGAGAAGAGAGAGAGAGAGAGAGAGAGAGAGAGAGAGAGAGAGAGATTCACCTCACAGAGGGATTATCGACAATGCTGATGGTAATAGTTCCATTGCAACAATATCTCCTCCTGGGAGGTAAAAAAAAATGTTATTGTACCAGCCAGTCCCCTCAAAATCCAAGGATGACATGTTCTTGCAGCTTGATTTCTTTGGATATTGATACTTTTTGAAATGGTATCCATCTGAATGTGGCTGGTTGTTGCCTCTCCTGTAAACAATGCATTACAAATACAATGCATGTTCCTGGAAGGGGAAGAAGGAGAAGCAGAAATGGACGGTGCTTATTGTGAATTGTAAGGGACAAAACATTGCCACTCTCGATCCTTTGAGGGTGTGTCGTTTCGAAGAATGTGGGGGAAGGGGGGAGAGAGTGAGTAACTATGTGTGTGTTTCTCTCTGACTGTGAGACAGAGCAGAATTTTTAGTGCATGTACACGTGTGATGCGTGCTCGCACAAATTGTTTGTATATATGTGTGTCTTTGTACGCGTGTAAATATTAAGTGTCTGTTTTTAGTGTTTGCTTGTTTAAACAATTGAAAATGATATCCTCTGCATTCCAGTCAGAGTGACTTTCTTTTGGCTCATGGATTGAACATGGACAACACCCTAGATTTTTTTTTTTTATATAAAACAAATGATATTTGTTTTTATTTACCTTTGTGGTGATAATTGAGTCATAATTACCTGACGGATTTTTTTTTTTTTTTTTTTTTCCAAGGGTTGGGTTGACAACTTGAATGGTCCCACTGGGTTGCTTTGTAGCTGTGAGTATATTCCACTATTTCCAGTAGTAGTGCCTTGAGTGTGTGTGTGTGTGTGTGTGTGTGTGTGTGTGTGTGTGTGTGTGTGTGTGTGTGCGTGCGCGCGCGCCTGCATGCCTACGTGCCTGCCTGCGTGCCTTCATACATGCCTACGTGTGTGTACCTGTGTGTGGCTGTTTGTCTGTGTATTATGATGGCATAAATCTTGGACTTTTGTTATTCATGTACATATTGTTTGTTGCTGTGTTTGTTTATTTACTTCTTTGCAAGTTCATTTATTTAGTAAACACATTGCTTGCTGAACTTTATTGAAAATCAGTCCACTTGTACAGGTTTGAAGGAGAAGAACTGTACAGCTTGCGGAGCTCCAAGTCTTGTACTGTTGGCAGCATGCTAAGGTTTAGTTTGACAGTGTGATGCTGTTACACTTTGGATGCACACACACACACACACACACACACACACACACACACACACACACACACACACACCCCCTCACCCTCCACACCCCCCCACACCCACCCACATGCACACACGCACGCATGAAAGAATAACTGACCACACTGAAACAGCTGATTGATGATACAGGAGAAATGAATTGGAAAAAAAAAAGAAAGCACCTACTGTGAAAATATTGAGGTTACTGTATGCTTCAGGAGAAATGAAACGTGTGTAAAAATGTTAGGTTAACTGAGGTTACGGGAGAAATGAAACAGCTGCTATGAGAATGGTTAGGGTAACTGATATCACAGAGGAAATGAAACAACCACTGTGAAGACAGTGAATTTAATTGATGATATGAGTGAATGAAACGACCCTATGAAATCGGTAAGTTCATTGGCATTACAGAAGAAACGAAACAATTACTGTGAAAATGGGTTCATCTCAGAAAACCAAAAAGTGCTGTTTTCTAGCTTGAGATCCCATCGCTAGATCTTGCCAGAAGAAGAAGATTGCAGGAAGCTTCAATAACAGTTATTCCAGATTGTTGTCGGTGCAAGTTCTGCTGCCGCCATCAGAAACAGCCACACTTGTGGCATTCACATGCTACACATAATATATTTAATTGTGAATTTTCTTTATTTTTCTAAGTAATGACAGAATCACTAGAGCAGTGATGAAACAGTGTAAAATGTTGTGCCTTTAAAGGTTTAGAAAATACTAAAATTCAGTGATTTGTTGTGAAGGAATATTGACATTAATGTAAAGAAATACTTAAAAAATTGATATGCAGAGGACTTTACATTCTTCATTTCATCAGACTTAAAATAGTCAAAAAAAAAAAAAAAAAGGAACGTTGGAAACTGCCATCAGTTTTCAGACAAAAGTCTCCATCTCTCTGCAGCTGTTGTAGTGAGTATTAAGTGTAAAACTCTTTTAAATTGCTGAAATGTTTCTTCTGTCATTCCCACTGAAAGTTTATTTACGTAATAATGTAAAGTACATTACTGCCAGTCATGTGTTCTGGGCGCAACAAGTTATACTGACACGCAACCAGTTATTCACTCAGTAGTCTACGTCTCTCAGTGATAACTGTGTTCATGCACACAAAAATGTATTTTAAGGCAAATTGATTTATACATTTCTGTTTAGAAGAGACAACAAAATGATACTTCATATACAGAAAAAGTTTGTTTTCAGCCGAGGGAGGGGGGAGGGGGTGAATTCTTCAAGTCCTTCTAGGGGGGGGGGGGGGGGGGGGGGGGTCCCCCTAGACCCTGGCCTTTCAGGTTTTGTAGTTTAAACAGTTTTCACCCATGTTCTTGACATGAACTTTCTTGGACAAATTCTATCTGCTCTTTATTTGTTTGTTTTTTGTGAACTGTTTGCATCTGAAGGATCTGAGGAGTAGATGGATGCAGAGCATTGTTGATTTTCATTCAGATTGGCAAGGGGCTGTTGAGATGTATGCACGGCAATTTTCATGGCACGGCCGACTTGATCCCGGTTGACATCGTCACCAATGCCATTATTGCTGTTGCCTGGTATACAGGGGTGGAAAGGGTCAGAGCTTGAGGTCATTTGTGTGTGTTTAGGAGATCAAGGTTTGACTGTCTAGAGATCAAGCCTTGAGTGTTTAGAAGTATGTCAGTTCACAATGTGAGTGTTGGTATATATAATCTTCATTACCTGGCAATAAATAATGTGACATGACTTCCTTTTTTTTTCTGTATAGTTTTTCTTTCTTTAATGTTTTCATTCATTCAGAATTCCTGATTTACTTTGTGTTTTATTTCAGTGCCACAATTTCACTGCTTGATTTTTGAGGAACATCTCAGATCCATGCCTTCATATCTGTAAATGTTTTTGTAATGTTGCCTTTTAATTGATTTCCAGTGATCATGACAGTTGCAAAGAAACATCATTGGAGCAGATACTTTGTTTTTATTCTGATTATTTTTGGATTAAAATGTTTCACTGAAATTGAGTTCTGTCTGGACAACCATGATTTCTGTTGATGTCAAGACTGCTCATCTGATAAGATTAAAAGCTTTGGGTGTTTGTTGAATAAAAGCAAGGGAAGCCCCATTAAACTTAAACAAGGAAAGAGTGTTTATTTGTGTTATTGCCTTGATTTCATAACATTCACTTTTGTTAGGGATGTTGTGGTCTAGACAATGAATGTGCAAATCCTTTACAGCCAAAGTTTACTACAATATTTGTATTAGAGTGTTTAGACATATGTGAATTATGCTTGTCTGTTACTATTGAGTTTGTTTATGCATGTGTGTGTGTGTGTGTGTGTGTGTGTGTGTGTGTGTGTGTGTGTGTGTGTGTGTGATGAACAGTACCATCAATATTTTATTGATACCATATTATTGTCTATGTGCAGACCCAGTACAACTTTAGTGTACAACTGCACAACTGGTCAGATGAATCGTGTGACGTGGGGGCAAATTGGTAAGTGCTGCTGCAGTGATAATTATTTTTTTTTTTTGATTAAGGGGTTTCGGTGTGAAAAACTTGTTTCCAAATTTTCAGGGGTCACAAAAATATTCAGGGGGTCACACTATAACTGCTTGTAAATGTTCTGAAAACCACATACACACACACACACAGAGACACACAGAGACACACACACACACACACACACACACACACACACACACACACACACTCACACACACACACACACACACACACACACACACACACACACACACACACACACATACAACGTAAAAAAAAACACAGAAAAAGAATTACATACAAATGGATAAGAGGTGCTATTGACATGCTAAACATTATTTATTTATATTTGTGTTCCAATGTTAATAAGTAGTTAACTAAAGTAAATAAGTGTAAACACCTACACTATCAGGATTTTAACAGTGAAACCTGATATGTGGGATGTCCTCTGCGATTATCATCACAGCATTTACACAACGTGAACCAATTCCATCAGTACTGAAACATTTTATTATTTGACCATATTCCGGTTGCCTTGTAATGATCATCGGGAGCCCAGTGACAAAAAAGAGGCGAGTGATGAATATTTGTGGAACATTTCACAAAAGTATGCAGGCTGGCCACCCTTGCACTCTGTGCTACACATTCCTATGTCCATAATCGAGCCATTTTTTTAATCTGAACTGGTTGTGTTGCATAGATCGCTTGACGTTTGTTCCATTTGTTGGATGATTACCTGCAAGCCACAGATGAACTGTAGATTTGGCCTCTGAAAAGCCGAATTATATACGAGTGTCCATGCAGTTTGCGCTTGGCCGATTCACTAGATCTTGTGGTCCAGTCATAGACTTGGTTGTCTCATTTGATGACTCTTGTTGGCTTTCAGCAGAGAAATGTTCTAAAGTGGAAGTTGTTCATCGATTCAGAACATTCTAAAACGTCGAGGAAAGTTACGTTTTTATCGACTTTGATCAAGGTGGATCAGAGGAAAGCGCTTTCATGTGATGCGCTGCTCGGAGTAGCAGTGCGTACAGGAGAAAATCATTGTGTCACAGTAAATTTTAGTATGTTTTAGTGAAGCACTGGACTGCCTTCCAGTGCGTCAGACAGGAATTTTATGCGTCAGATCTGCTCGTTTGTGTGTAAGAATTATCTCTGGCTGACAGGTACATGTGCTCCATAGTTGCATTCTTTCCCATGAATCTGTACAACATGTTGGTTTTTGTGCTGCTTGCTAGGAAGTGAAACTTTTATCCTTTGATTTAAAATCTTTACATTGAAAGTGATAATAGATACAAGGATTTAGGAATGTGTGTGTGTGTGTGTGTGTGTGTGTGTGTGTG
>JADBJO010001692.1:52500-70000 GCA_016801955.1 Conus betulinus | reverse complement strand
GGACAGGAAGGTGAGGGTTCTTATCTCAAATGTGCCTGCTTCTTTTTTTTTTTTTTTTTTTTTCAAATTTTCTGCTGACCTTCCCTTTCTCTTTTCTTTTAGATTGTGTTCATTTGTGAAAATGGTTGCAAGAAAGTAAACAAATGATGAGGAAATAGACAGATACAGAACACGAAAAGAGTATGAGTGTGGATACTTGCATCAAAACATGCACACAGAGCCTAGCCTGCATACATTCACACAGAGACAAGCATGCAAGTATGCATGCACACGCACACATGCATACGTGCACGGATGCACACACACACTCATACGTATGCACACAAAAGCACAAGAATACACATTCATACACAAAATCAGTGAGCGTGCATACACACACAAACTACTCACACAATGTGCACAATGAGTGTGCAGTTTCGCACACATCCACACGCATACCCACATACAAGAAAGCAAACACCTATACAAGACAGCAAACACCTATACACGACAGCAAACACCTATTTGCTTGCATCAGCATCCCCAGTTAAAGTATACTGAATGTATTGTCATGTACTAGCATCTCCATCTGAAATAATCTGTGGACCCATGCACTCTTAAACATTTGGAACGTTTTGTTCACCAGTTTACACAAAAAAGATTTACTTGATTCTCCAAACAACTATGAAATACATCTGTGAAGTATCTCAATAGTACAGATGACATTTAGTTTCTCAAGTTAACAACGTGTACGGAGGTTTTGCTTTCACCCATGTACTGTGGTTTGTTTGCCTGTCTGTAGGGTTGCATAGATATGACTACTAAACTGGTTTCTAAGAAACTTTTTTTGGAAGATGGAGTCCAAGAGAAAATTTGTTGCATTCAGGTGCAGATCTGGGTCAAATGGAAGGTCCGTTTTTCAGCATTTTCATAAATTTTTCAGTAAAAAAAAATGCATGGATTCTAACAACAAAAATTAAGGTTTATTACATATACTGTTGTCTGCTAGATTAAAAGATTTGATGTAGACTTAGATTCAGTAAACTAATTAATGACGTCATTTCGGGAGCTTGGGGGAGAGAGGGAATAGGAAGAAAAGATTGTTCAGTCTTGATGGAGGTCTCCATTCTCCTGAGTACCACTCTGGTTGTTTTTACATTTGATGTAAGAAAACTGACTTTCTTAGTATTGTACGATGAGATCAGCAAGAACGGTTTGCCACTGATTGTTTCAAGTTATCATGTGTTGGCAGTGAACTTTGAATCATGCTGAAACTGACGGAAAGAAAGACCTTAGCTCACAGTGAAGAATCTGTTGAGAGGTTTCCAAATTACACACATTTTTTCGTTTTATCAAAAAAGTGCTATGATTTGTTTTTGTTTTAATAAAAGTACCCCACCAGCAAATGTTAGGCACAGTGGTCTTGTTGCATGTGGTTGTATTTGTTAGCTTTCCTGCCTGATGTGTGGCTTTATGCGGCCATTGCAGATCTTCCCCTTTGACCCTCGCTGCATAGACTGGTCCAGGTACATGGAAAACTACTGTCTGGGTGCCAAGCAGTATGTTCTCAAAGAAGAGATCTCACACAGCTGCCCAAAGCTCGCATCGCACTGCAGAGGTAAGAAGGAAGCATTTGAAAGATGCTATTCACTGTTAGCTTTCAGGTGATTACGTTCACTGGTTTGAAACCTCTGATATATGATAAATGAGGAAGTGGTATGCCAGTGGACAATCCAGATATCGAGAACAAAGGATCCCCTCCCTCATGCTGCCCCAAGAAAAACACAGCAAGAGAACAAGAAAAAGAAAAATGAAAACTCCAAAAGCAAAGGGAAGATCATTAATTGACAGCTACATCAGCAGATAAGGGGATGTAGTTTTGACATAACCTTTCATGTGAAAATAACGGATTCTGGCAGATGATGCTGCGTGTAGTACTTATCTTTTTTAGTGGCAGTTGCTTTACTTTTTTTCATTCCACAGCACCTGGTGTCTTCACTCAAAAAGAATTTTGTTTGCTTTGAATCACAGAGTGCAACAGTGAATGATATGAACTTTAAACCTGAAGAGAATAGTGGAAAGTGAGCTCCTCTGCTCATAAGGTTGACTTGTTTACTAGGTTATGGGGATGTTGAATTGTACATTTCATGCACTATTTCACACCATCAGTAGTAAAAGATCTTGTTTAAGTTGATCATTGATACATCTGAGTAAAAAAAACATAAAAGAATGGAGATCTAAAAATGAGCCATTCAGCTCTTTGGCTGTCTGTCTTGTGCAGGTCAATGAAGAATATGTAGAAACTTTCTCATTCTGTCATTATGTGGTATTGCAGAAGGAATTATTCAGTGGTGCTGATTCATAATGCTGAAGTCACAAGATAACTCAGACCACTCTTACTTCCATTGTAGACCAAGTACAAAGGTGCTTGTACCATGGCACTATTCCTGTTCAGTTTCTCTGCTTAGTTTGGTTTCTCAGTTGAACACTTTACAGATAATCTAAGCATAATTGATTCAGTTTCAAACGCCTTCTGACAAAAAATTGAATTGGTCTGATCATCAGTCGTTTGAAGTGTTTCAGTTTGCCAGCCTAATTCAGACTACATCAACTGCTTGAAATATTGGTTCAGAGAATTTTCATAGAATAAGAGAATGTGAAGCGTGTAAAGTGTTTTTGAACAATTAGCCTGACTTTCAAGAACCCAGCTGAAATCTTGCTGTAAGCAGCTTTGTGATATTCAGGATTTTTCAGTCCATGTCAGAGAGCTCTGCTTTACTTCTTCATAATTTTTATTTCATAAACTGCAAAGTAATATGAAAAAACACAATTTGACTCAGTAATTTGATAGTGCATATGGAATAGAGGTGAGAACTGGGGGTGAAGGGAATGTTCATCATTAGTAACTTTGGAGGAAATCTTCTGTAATATTGTCGGGTTTTTGTGTGTGATGAGTGGTCTGCACTGTCTGCTAATCTGCAAAACTGTGTTGTATAGGTTAACATAATCAGCAACAACCAAAACATGAAATAAAAAGGATGTTGTCATTGTACCATGGTCAATGATATGAAGCCAGTGTGCTGTGTTGTTTCAGGTTACAACGAATACAGCAAGTCCTGAAGATAATGGGAGCTGTGTTGCTATGGCGACTTCTGGTGAAGCGAATCCCTGTGTGTCATACCTTGTGGAATCTGTTGCTGTCGTGGGTCCTCCAAATATTCCGCAAAGTCCCTCTCTTGATGCAGTCCTCATAACCTTGTTTTCAGCATCTTTCTCCTTTTGCAATCATTTTTTTTTTATCCTGCTTGTCTTCATATCTCTCCTTGGGCAGTCGTTTTTGCCCTGCGTTTCTTGATCTCGTTCCTTATGCAGTCATCTTTCATCTGCCTGTCTTCATCTGTCTCTCCGTGCAGTCACTTTTGCCCTACCTTTTGTCATCAGTCTTTCCATGCAGTCATTTTTTACCCTCCCTGTCTTCATCTGTCACTCCATGCAGTCATCTTTAAACCTCCCTTTCTTAATCTGTCTCCTGGTATTGTCATCTTTATCCTGCCATCCTTCCTTTATCTCCTGGTACAGTCTTCTTTATCCTGCCATCCTTCATTTATCTCCTGGTATAGTCTTCTCCATCCTGCCATCCTTCATGTATCTCCTGGTATAGTCTTCTCCATCCTGCTATCCATTATTTTCTCCTAGTGTAGTCTTCTTTTTCCTGTGATCCTTCATTTATCTCCTGGTATAGTCTTCTTCTTATCCTGCCATCTTTCATTTATCTCCTGGTATTGTCTTCTTTATCCTACCATCCTTCATTTATCTCCTGGTATAGTCTTCTCCATCCTACTATCCTTTATTTATCTCCTAGTGTAGTCTTCTTTTTTTTCCTGTGATCCTTCATTTATCTCCTGGTATAGTCTTCTTTATCCTGCCATCTTTCATTTATCTCCTGGTATTGTCTTCTTTATCCTACCATCCTTCATTTATCTCCTGGTATAGTCTTTGTCCTGCCATCCTTCATTTACCTCCTGGTATAGTGTTCTTTATTCTGCCATCCTTCATTTATCTTCTGGTGCAGTCATCTTTATTGTGCGTTCCTTCACCTCTTCCCTGCCTTCGTCTCTCTCCTGGTGTAGTCACCTTTACCCTCCCCAGGTTTACGTCTCTGTCCAAGTGTAGTCTTCTTTACCCTGCCTGTCTGTCCCTTCTTTACCCTGCATGTCTGTCCAGGTGTAGTCTTCTTTACTCTGTCTTACATACTGTCTCTCGACATGTAGTCACTTTTACACCTGCCTTCCTACCCTGCATTTTACACCTTTCTCCTTACCCTGCATTCCTACACCTTTCTCCAGATGCAGCCATCATGACCCTTCCTTCATGTATCTCTACCCTTCTTTAATCTCTCTCCTGGTGAGGTAGTCTTTACCCTTCCTTCACCTCTGCCCTGGTGAAGTAATTTCTACCCTGTGTTCCTTCATCTCTCTCCAGGTGTAGTCAGCTTGATCTTTGCCTTCCTTTGTCTCTCTCCTGGTTTTGTCATTGTCACCATGCCTTCTTTCATCTCTCTCTTGCATCCTGCCATCTTTCATCATCATTCTTTTGGTGTAGTCATCTTTATCCCGCCTTCATCTCTTTCCAGGTTTAGTCTCACCCCACCCTCCCTTCATCTCTGTGGGGAGAGGGAGGGGGGGGGGAGGGGATCATCTTCACCCTGTGATGTTTATTTCAGTTGCTTCATCTTTATCCCCTCCCCTACATCTTCCTCACCGGTTTTCTTTCGATTACATTCCTTTCAATGGCTGCAAACTCTGATTCTGTTAAGGAATAAAAAGTCTGCATGGCTGATCATTTGGAAGACACCCTCCCTCCCCCCCCCCCCCCCCCCAACTGTCCTTTCATTATTTGGAATGTGTGGCCTAAGGACTGCAAGGAGATCATACTCCTGAAGACCGGTCAGGTACTCGCTTTACGCCTGACAATTGTGCTTCAGTCACAAGACAAGTGTTGGTGGGGTTTTCGTGGCTCAAAGGCAGGCGATGCTTGGGTCTCGGCATCAAAGCCGCCCCCCCCCCCCCCCCCCCCTCCACCCACCTCTCTCCTCCATCCTGTCATGACTGGCTGTACACATCAAGGAAACAGAGACCTCCGATCTCAAACCTGCTGGACAGTGGTAGAGTTCCCGCTGAGACTCTTCGGGACCAGTAAAGACATTGACAAAGACTTTTTTTGGACCAGAAGACAATGAGATGGATGGTCGACCCAACCCTCAGGACTGCATTGAACCACTAGGCGTGGCCGGTCTAGGATGTCTGTGTGGCAGTTATTTTATTCATCTATCTGTTTTCCTGAATTAACTCTAGCTGATCAGTCTTTCTACACCATTTCTCCAAATACGTCACTGAACATCAGCATGGAAAACGTCTTTGATCAAGGATCCTAAAAAAAGCTTGTCGGCTGGGATTGTCCCAGTGGATCTCTGCTTGTCACAGATCCTAGTTTTACTGCGTTTTTCCATCAGATTCTGAGTGATGGCACACACATGTGGTGAGCGGTCATCTCCTTTTGTTCTTTTCTGTTCAGAGGTCATCTCATTCTGTTCTTTTCCATTCTTCCTCGCTATGCCATCCATGACTGTGCGTTCATTCTGAAAGTCTCTTGAGGAGGACAGAGCAAAAATGAGGGGAGAATTGCTTTTATTTATTTGTGAGATTGAGCTTCCAACTTGCCCCTCACAAGTTTCCTCAGAAGAGGGGAGTGCCAGTTTAGAAACGGAGGTGGAAAGGCACAGACTTTGAGGACAAGCTGGTCTGGACAGAGGGACAACGCAAGAAAGGAGGGAAGGCAGGAGCTAGTGCTGTGATATGACGGTAGAAGGAATTGGAGACAGAGTGAATCTGTTGTGATGTATTCAGAAATAGAGACAGTGGAGTGTGTGATATGGCACAGCAACGTGGTGAATGTGATACAGTATTCAAAGAGACGTGGGACGTGACAGAGTGAAACAACTGGTGTGTTACAGCAATAGAGACATACGCAGAGAGAGTGACTGAAAAGATGTACATGGTGCAGCAACAGAGATGCACACAGAGAAACAGACTGAAGTTGTTGGGATTGATGGAGAGGAAGATAGGATGGGGATGGAGGATCAGAGGATGGCAAGGGGGTGGGTGGGGGGGGGGGGTGAAAGGTGGGATATGTAGAATGAGGATAGGGGAGGGCAGGTGCATTATGCAGAGAAAAGAGGTGACAGATAAGATAAGCTGAGCAGAGGTGAAACAAGAAATGTGATCACATCTGTTCACAGACATTGAGAAAATTTGATGGTTTTTTTTGTGCTCTGCTTTAATTTAATCCTTTTGTTTGGGAATGGCTGAGCATTGGAATTTATCGCCTTTTTTTTTTTTTACTCTGAAGGATGTGCCTCTGTCCTTGAGATTTGAAGTAACAAAAAGATTTGGCAGAAAAAAATTTTTTTGAATGAAAAAAAAAAGATTATCAGTCTGTTACATCATTCGAAAGACGGACGCAAGAAGATGGATTGAGACAATCGATGTCAATGCAGCAAGAGACATAATGTGAATCTGTTCTGTGTGTGTGTGCATCAGCTGGTGCATGAGAATTTAGATTTTTTGTTTTTTTTGGTGTGATCTGGAGATATTCTGAAACAGGTAGTATGCATGGTCAGTTGGCAGTTTACGTGAATGCCATCAACATATTGACTGCCTCCACTTCTGCACTCAGAAGGCTCTGGCATAAGTGGGTGTTTTATTACATGCCGTTGTGTGCATCAGTGTGTAAATGCATACTTACGCTGATTCATATCCCTGTATATAAATCTGGTCAGATGCTTTATGTTTATGAAAGATTGAAGGTTCTGTACAGGTTAGTCCCACTGTTCTTACTCTCCTGCAGAGTGGGAGAACTTGTGACAGCGGAGACTTGTTCATGATGATGTGGAACATTCACTGAAAATGCCATCAAAGATTTTGCGTGCGATGTTTTAGATAAAGCAGCTGCTTGTGAAGGAACAGGACTCCGAAATGCCTAGTGACAAGTGGGCGTCAAGTCGTCCATGCACCTTGTGAAGATACAACCCAGTCACCCTGTAGGGCTGTGTATGACCTATGGTGTCGGTGAAGAAACAGCCTATTGCTTTGTCACTAGTGGGTGACCACTTCGTCCATTCTGTATATTTGTGAAAAAAAAATAACCCGCCATACTTTCTTTTGTGGGGAACCCATCTCCGTGAAGTAGTGGATGTCTGTAACACACACATCCCCCCCCCCCCCCCCCCTGAAACAACAACAACAGCAACTCCTCCCCCCCCCCAAAAAAAAAAAAAAAAAAAAAAAAAGAAAAACAAAAACAAAACAACCCCACTTTTGTTATGTATAATGGTTGTCTGTAACCCATTCTTGAGAAGAAACAACCACTGGCCATTAGATGGGTGTTCATAACCCATATTTCCTGTGAAGAAACAGCTTTTTCCATTATGTAGGTGTCTTAAACCGATTCTTGTTGTGGAGAAACGACCCATTGCTATGATATAGCACGTGTCCATAATCCATACTTCTTATGAAGAAACACCCCATTTCCATGATGAAGTGCGTGTCCATAACTTACACTTCTTATGAAGAAACAACCCACTTCTGTGATGTAGTGGGTGTTCACAACAGATTCTTTTCAGGAAGAAATTAGTCATTTCCCTGATGTAGTGGTGGTTCATAACCCATACTTCTGATGGAGAAACACCCATTTCCATGGTGAAGTGTGTGTCCATAACCCATACTTCTTATGAAGAAACAACCCATCTCTATGATGTAGTGGTGGTCCATGACCCATACTTCTGATGAAGAAACAACCCATTTCCAGTATTCATAACCTGTTCTGAAGAAGAAAAACCTGTTGCCATACCTAACTGCAATCCGTAAGTCAGACTTTTTGGGGGAGAAATGAACCATTGCATTGCTTATAGTGAATGTTGGTAACTATACTTCCTGTATAATAACAAGCTATCACCAGATGTAGATGGTGTCCATAACCCACATTAAAAAGACCCGGGCCTTTGTCTTAAAGTACTGGAGGTCCAGCAATGATGAGTGACCCAGACCCTTTCTCAAAGGGAAGAAATTTTGACTGTACGGTGTGTGTGTGTGTGTGTGTGTGTGTGTGTGTGTGTGTGTGAATTGAAATGGATCAAGGTGTTTTTTTAAGTGCTGATGTTAACAGTACTTTGCTGTCAGAGTCATTACATTTTGTGGAAGCATTCTGAAAACAAGTTATGAGGGAGTTAAATGCTTTGAAATTTGGAGTATGAAAAACGTGAAAATCACCTCTTTGGCCAAGCGAAGTTTTGTGGAGTACGATTTTGCTATTTCCGCTCAGCATTCAGGTAAGGCTTTGACAACATCGAGACATAACGTGAGCGAGACAGGAGATACTGCCGCTCTCAAGCTGAGCGTGATAAAACGTCGGAAGTGGTTGTGGCGTGAGGAGGGGAAAGATCAGTGAAACAGAAACAACAGTAAAGTCAGTAGGTGAGGAGATCACTCAGGATGTTGCGTGGTGGAAGTCTCCCTCAACCTCTGTCTCCCTCCTTGCACCCCACTTGGCCTGGCAGATATTGAGAATAAGTTGTCAAGACCTGTAAAATGTAGAGAACCATTTTCATCGGTCGCCTGCCTGTGGCTGAAGTCCCATGGCTCCGATGTTATAACAGGTTGTGATAGAAATCTGTGTTCCTCCTCTTTGTTTTTTCCATTAAGGTTTATTTTGGAACTGGCCATTACTATATTGACTTTGCCCGATTCATCATGAATGGGAACTTGTAAAAACTTGATTATGTTTGGAAGATAATCTCTCGATTTCTCTCACTCTCTCTTTTCGTGTATATGTATGTGCACACATACATACACACACATACTACAATATATTTAGATATATATACATGTGTATGTGTGTGTGTATGTGTGTATATATATATATATATATTGGGTCTAGCTTCTGTATTTTTGGTGCTCTTTCAGTATATCTCCATCTGTTCTTTCACTTGGTTGAAATTATGTATGCTCCTGTCTTGGTAGAATGTAATAATCATCGCAATACTTACGTAATTGTAAGTACCATACCTTTTTTTTGTTGTCAGAGTGATTGCAATTTGTCAGTGATCACACTTTTGAAGAAAGTATGAAATCTATTGTATTGAAAGCATCACAGAAAATGTTTATGGAAGGTTTGCGATCTTTACCATGTGGTTACATCTTCATGTAGATGATGGTTGGCAAGTTTTTTTTTTTTTTCTCATATTTATACCACCAAAAATTGGTTGTACTAGCATATGTGGTTGCCAAGAAAATGCCAGCATTATAGTTTACCAAACAGTTACACACAGAGATATATTCACAATCATACACCTGTAGACACATATACATGCATATAACACACTCGCACACACACATGCACACACACACACCATATCCACACACACATATGCATGCATACACATGTGCACGCATACGCACGACACAGACAGACAGACAGACAGACAGACACACACACACACAGACACACACACACACACATGTTAAATGAATCACACACACACACACACACACACACACACACACACACACACACACACACACACACACACACACACACTCTCTCTCTTTCTCTCTCACACAGAGATGTGAACAACTGAAACAGAATGGGTACTTAGACTAACTTCAGTAACAGCTTCAATCAAAAGTTGTTTGTTTCTCATTGTGAAAGGCCCATATCAACATATCACATGATTCGTCATTTATCGGTCATTTCTGTGGCATTCACCGGTGTGACCACTTTTCAGCATCGCAGTTATACTAATAGTTCCAGCTGCCACAGCAAATATCAGTGATGCAAAATGACATTGTTTCTCTGGACTTCTGAATTAAGTGATCATACGTAATATTGTATCGGCCATGAATCAAACTAGAAATCACATCATGTTATTCTGTCCGTTGTCAGCTTTTTTTTTTTTTTCCCCAGTGATATTTCAGTCGTGTGTGTGTGTGTGTGTGTGTGTGTGTGTGTGTGTGGTTTGACAGGCCTTGAGCATGTTGATTTGACAGTTTGATGTCCTTGATCTTTGATAGTCCCCTTGATATGGTCTGTTGTTTTGGGGCAGATCACTTCTGTGTACTGTTTTGAAAAAAAACAGTTCTTCCTCCATTCTGCGTTAATTGTTGCCAGTGATGAGTCCTCTTGGGGGAAAAAAAAGTGATGCGTTCAGATTGTTCATTCTTTTATTGGTGTTTTGCAGAGAGCATTATTCTATGCAGATTTGGTGCTCTTTTTTGATGGGCGCAGTTCAGAGCCCAGTGCCAATGTACGCAAGTGTGTGTGTGTGTGTGTGTGTGTGTGTGTGTGTGTGTGTGTGTGTGTGTGTGTGTGTGAGTACAGACTTGCTCACACATACTTGATGCATAACCTAGAATTTGAAAACCTTTTTCAAAGAGTGAGAACAATTACAAATGGTCAGTTGTATTAATGGATGTATCACATATGCACATACACATGCACACTTGCACAAACAGGGTGCAGGATTTTGTGTCAAAATGAGGTGGATGTGTTTACCTGCTACTTAGAATTTGGGGATGTCTTCCTACTACTGTAACAGTTGCCATTTTGTTCAAAGCACAGTGTTTTGCAGTTGTAAGGAAAGCGTGTTTGTAACCTCAAGTTTTACTTCTGACAAGTTAGATGTGAGATCCACGTGACATGTAAAATTTAGAGGAAAGGATTCTCGGCTTGGACCATGGCTTCTTTTCCCTATGGACAAGATTAAAGAGTAATACATACATCTCTTTTTCACAGTTTCTTGTTTATTAAGCCCCTTATCCTGGGGCATCAATTTGAATTTGGTTTTTGAACCTCAGAGAAATGTCAGCGCCATGGCATTCTTCACCTGCGCCATGAGAATGCCTGGTATTGCCATGTCGTTAGGACTGGTCCATTGCAAGTTAGGCATGTGGTAATTCTTCTCCATGAAACCCTCCTCCCCGAATCATTTTTATATTTTTATCAACTTCTTTATGTAACAAGCAGGCACCTCCATGCCCTGTCATCTCGTGGGCTGTAGTGTATATAGGATATTGGTGCTCACAGTGATGCCATTGTGATGACTCTAAAACTGAACCTGCTTGTACCACTAGCCATCATAAAGCCTAGATATAGGCCACTTTGTTTCCCTACGATGACCTGTCTTTCAGATAATGCTCTCAGACACTTTGTGAAATACTTTGAGGGCATAGGTGGGCGAGTGGGACTGAGTGTTGCTCTTTCACCCAAGGGTTCGTGGTTCAATCCCTGCTTTAGAGACATCCAGGCTGTAGGAGATTTTTCTCTTTAGAGAGTCATACCTGTGCAGTTTCTTAAAAGTCCTTTAAATGAGACTTTAAAACTGGTCTGTGAAAGCATACCCCCCCCCCCCCCCCCCCCCTCATATAAAAAGCTGTGCGTGTGTGTTAGATTCCATTCCATCTTTCATTGGAGGGAAGTTCATTGTGTTGTGACAGCATGGATGACACCAAAAGAAGTGAAAACAAAAAAGAACAAAACAAAACACACCCCAAAGGTGTTGTGCCCATGTGTCATCTGTATTGAATATGGTCCCCGTAGTGGTGGGATGAAAAATGGCTGTCTGCCAGTCCTGACTCAGAAAACCAAAGAAGTACCACACATTTGCATATCCTTTTAATAATTTTTCTGTTCGCGGTTCAAACACTTATAATGTCTTCATGTAGGTGATTTCCAATCAGTATTTATTTGAGGGAAACCCTGCACATGCATGCATGCATGCATGCACGCACGCACGCATACACACATGCAAGCACACACACACACACACACACACACACACACACACACACACACACACACACACACACACTTTAGGATGGCATGATGAAGAAAAATGTAATCCCAAGGATCTTTTGTTTTATGCATCACCAGTACAAACTGTTCCATGTATTGGTTACGATCAGGAGTGTATTTCCTGACATTTGCGGATAGGACTTGAGCAGAAATGTGTGATATCAAGTTCTCTGTTTTTAGGAACATAATTATGGTTGGGCAAGCGTTGGATCACAGTGTTCAAGAAGCAAACAGAGGGGTGCTATACTGGGTTTTTGGTCCCAAAGGCGGATGAGGTCTTAACAGTATTAACCAGATTGTATTGCTGTTTCGTGTGTATGCTAGTGTGTGTGTGTGTGGGGGGGGGGGGGGGTGGGGGGGGCGTGAGAGAGAGAGAGAGACCTTATGAAGCCATGTAAAGATTTGAAACAGAGTAACTTATTCCGTTTTCAGTGTGTACATATAAGAAGATGAATACAGTGATCAAATATGTTGAAAAATGTGATTTCTATAAACATCTGAACTGATCTTGCATCTTTATTCTGCAGTGAATGTGTGCCAGCATTTTTTGTTTCTTTCTTCTTTTTTTTAATTTTTTTGTATGCTTTTGTTCATTTGGGTACATTCATTTCTGGCTTGCAAGATGGAAGAGGGTCATTTATTCATTTCAGTAGAGAACATGGGATTTTTTTTTTTTTTTTTTAAACAGAGTCTGATGGTGACTTGTTGATATGGTGTGACTATAAAATGTCTGTGATAGGTGTGGATACTGTGATAGGAACACTGTGTGTTTGGTTGGCTAGTCCATAGGCCATCTTTTGTTTAGTTGCATGCTATTTATTCATCGGTACATTTGGTAACTTATTTTGCCATCATTCATTTTTTTTTAATTGATCCTGTTTTTTTTTTTTTTTTTTATTGTTACTGGTAGTAGTAGCTGTTGTTTGTTACATAACATAGTTTTGAATGTGAGCTAGCTTACTCACATGCAGAAATACGCTTGCACTGATGCATATTTGGTTTGTAAAATAAGTTAGATAAGCATGATATGCTTTAGCTGTCGCTTTGCTCAGTTTAGTTTCATCATTTTTCAGTAGTGTTTTTGGAATTTGATTTGAAACATTTTTCTTGAAAGATCATACACCATTCTCTCCACACAGTGTCTCCACAGTGCGGTTAAAACATAGGCTGCAGTTCTTGTTCATGAATAAAGACTGCTTTTGAGACAGAGGTGAAATAATGTTGTTGCCACAGTGTTGAATGTGTTTCTTTAAAAACGCTTTGTTTGAGGGCGTTAAAGTTATTTAGATGTTAAGAAACTTAATTATATTTGCATAATGTACAGTGCATCCTTATATGGTCAAGATTTCAGTGAGTGTTCTTTGTCTTTCAGGTTGTCACTATATTCTCTGTACTCCTTTTTCATGTTTTTTTTTCCCCCCCCCCCCCTATGTTTTGTTTTACCTCTTTAATGTCAGTCTCCACATAAAACGTTTACATTTATGCGACCACATCTTTTGAAGTACATTCTGACTAATCACAACAGAGCTTAATGTCCTGGTGTATATATATATACTGTGCTCTCTGTTTTACAGGAGCATGCTTACATGAGTGATGAGATGTAGAAGGAGGGAGGGAGAATGTGTGTGTGTGTGTGTGTGTGTGACAGAGAGAGAGAGAGAGAGAGAGAGTTATAAATTAACTCTTATAAAGAAATGTGGGCTCAGTGAAGAATACCTGTGAAATTGGGAGAAAACATGGCAACAGTACAAGCATTATATTTGGTACCATGTTTGGCTGGACCAAGTGAGTGTGTATGCAGATTTCTTCCTAGTTCTTGTATTGATATTGTGCATTCACCGTTTCTTACATTTTATGTAAAGGAAAAAAAAAAACAATCAAATTTTCAGACCCACCTTTTTTTTTTTGATAATCAGAGGGCCCCACAGGCAAATGATAGGAGTGTTTGACTGAAGAGCTGAAGGTCTTGAGTTTGAACACTGTTGGGGTAAGGTTTGTATGGGTTGAAACCCCTTTGTTGCCTAGTGGGTACTTGATTCAGTACAGGAAAGGCAAAGGTGGAAGAAGGAATGGTCTGGGCTTAGCCTTCAGTAGGATCATGCTGTGCCTTTTGACGAGCTGAACCTCTCAGAGTTCACTGCCCCTGCTACCATGAGGTGTTGGGATTTTAACCTTTGAACTATGTTGGCGTATGGGTACATAAACATTTCTCTGTGATATAGAGCTGCGTGTAGAGGACTTCAAGACACTGATCGGCAGGATTCACTGGTACATTTTGTTACCCCTTCCTTTGAAGGTCAGAATTTTAATCGTTCTCAAGTAGAGGTTTGAAAACTAGTTAAAAGCAATCATGTGTAGATGCATCTATTTTAAATCAGTAGACACACACACACACACACACACACACACACACACACACACACACACACACACACACACTCACACACAAATGATTACTGTTCCCCCACACTGTCAAATAGAACTGAAAGAAATTAAGGAGACTTTTGCAGTCGGTTGTCACATTCCAACTGGCTTTTGTTTCTGTCTCCAAGAGTTGTCCACTAGGCAATCAGAAGCAGGTCCGTCAGATCAGTGTTTTTTGAATAAAGTCGTTATGACTTGACATTCTGCTATCACACAGTCTTCACAGGGTGAAGAACCTTGAAAGAGTTAATGAAATTTGTGTTTACGTTTGTTCGCTTGTTTTTGTTGTTGTTGTTTCTTGTTTTTTGTCGTGTTACCAGAAGTAATCAACTTAAGATTGCTAAATCATTCTAAATGTTTGAAAAGTGAGTTGTTGAAACTTTTCTGGTTTCGTTTGACTTGACAAAAAATGAAAATGCCTAAGATCATCATATTTCTTGTCCTTTATTGGAGTTAGATTTTTGTCGGTGTTGATCAACTAGTTCCTTCTCTATTTCAGACATTTATGACAGAAGAGAAGAAGAAAGAAGATGTATCAGGTGAAAAAAAGCATGCCTTGGTTTTGACCTGTCACTATGATTTGATAGCTGATGAGATATTACAATGCTCTGTGTGTGTGTGTGTGTGTGTGTGTGTGTGTGTGTGTGTGTGTGTGTGTGACCTTCGTTAGAAGCTGCGTTAACAGCAGAATGTATTTATTGGACAAGGGCTTTTTCAAAGTAATTAATTTTGCCATACAAGATTGATGTATGTTGTTCAGTTACTGAATAAACTTTATGAGATAAACGTTGTGTGTGTGTGTGTGTGTGTGTGTGTGTGTGTGTGTGTGTGTGTGTGTGTGTGTGTGAATAATAGAGAAAGTGTGGGTGAGTACAAGTACAAACTTGTTGGCATCATCAGTGACTGATGTGTTGTAATGAATGGTTTAGTGGCGGGGCAAAGGGATTATTTCAACAAATAAAATCAGTGGATTGATGCTAGAAAGTTAAGTCCAGTGTAATTTATTATGTGTAGGTGTTGCTAGATGCACGCATTTTGATGAAGGTAGAGACAGTGATGCAACTGTGGTGGTCTCATATGGCTGAAAGTGCTTTACTTTTTGAAAGCTTTCTTAGAAGAACTTGGGGAAACTCTAGAAAAGGAAGTCAGCAGGCAAAAATGTCGTTCAGCAGGCTCCAAAACTGTACACTGTCAGACCGTCTCTATTGATTTCAACCATCTGAATGTATTCATACATTTTTTTGTGTGAAAGCTGCAAATCGTGTCCATAACGATTTTTGAGGAGAGTTTTTCATCGATTTGTCACCAAGTCTAAAAAAAAGTACCATGCTATAAACACACACACGCACGCACGCACGCACGCACACAAACACACACACACACACACACACACACACACACACACACACACACTCTCTCTCTCTCTCTCTCTCTCTCTCTCTCTCACAGACGCGCGCACGCGCGCACACACACACACACACACACACACACACACACACACACACACACACACACACACACACACACACACCAAAGACTATATTCAAGAAATCACATGGTAACCAAACCACAGAAATCTTCAAGGCTGATGGAACTTGGCCGCGCTGGTGCCATTTTCGCTTGATTTGTGGCCCGCATTTCCCCAACCCCAACCCCATACCTTCCAAAAAGGCGATGAAATAATGTAAAGAATCGTCTGGGCAAACAGACTGCAGAACAGACAATCAGTATCTGCTCAGAACAATGAAAACTCTACCTAATTGAAAATAGTCGCCAGTTTACAACAACAACAACAACAACAACAACAAAAGGAACATTATAAATTGTATCTGAAAAGTGAGAAGTGTTTAAAGATCTAACATGAACAACAACAACAGCGATGACGAGAAAGACAGAAAAAAATTGTCCACAAATGCAGAAAAAGGTAATAGAGATTAAAGAAAGAAAGGAAGACACAACGCAGAAACAGGTAATAGAGATTAAAGAAAGAAAGGAAGACACAACGCAGAAACAGGTAACGGAAATTAAAGAAAGAAAGAAGGGAAGTCACGATGCAAAAACAGGTAATTAAGATGAAAGAAAGGAAGAAAAAATGACGCAGGAAAATGCAATAGAGATGAAAGAAAGGAAGAAACAAACAACGCAGAAAAAGGTAATAGAGATGAAAGAAAGGAAGAAAGACACAACGCAGAAAAAAGGTAATAGAGATGAAAAAGAAAGAAGAAAGACACAACGCAGAAAAAGGTAATAGAGATTATAGAAGGGAAGAAAGACACAACGCAGAAAAAGTCAAAACACAACGCAGAGTCAAAACAGCGTGAAAAACAAGAGGAAGTAACTAGCAAAGAACTTGCACAGTCACAGGGGAAACAAGTGCAAAGCTCTCAGATAGGGATGTAGGGAGGGAGGGAGGGGGTGGGTGATGGGTCTTGATCTCATCATCTACGAGACTGAAAGAATGAGACAGAGCATACAGAAGAAGATAGGATAGATTGAGGTGGTATGTGTGCGTGCGTGCGCGTACGCGTGCGTGTGTGTAGGTTGTGTTCAAGTGTGGAAAGTTGTGCTTGCGTATGCACCTGATGATGAAGATGGTAATGGTAATATACTGGCGATAATGGTGATTATCATCTTGAATTCTTGTTGATAAATTGTAATTGTGTTCCCCCCCCCCCCCCCCCCCCCCCCCCCCAAGTTTATTTGTAACTGTATTCTTTTTCAAGAATTCGTTCAAGGTTTATGTATTCATATCTAGAAATGTGTGTTGTCTTACTTTCTTTTTATAATTAAGATAATGATAATGATAATAATACGAGAACAACAACAACAACAATAATAATAATAATTTATAATGATATCGATATGTATTATCAATACTACTACTCATCATTATTATTATTGCTTTTATTATAATTACTATCATTATTATTATTATTATCATTATTTGTAACAACATTACAAAAAAACAATGATAATAATGATGATAATAATAATGATGTCCTCTGAACAGCATTTCTATAAGAATAATTAGATGCAGAGACAGGCAGTCAGACACACACCACACGCGCGCGCGCACACACACACACACACACACGCACGCACGCACGCACGCACACACGCATAAACAGCAACCTTGCCAGCTACTGTCTGTCTGTTGGCTAGGATGTAATCAACAGAGTCATGACAGCTG
>JADBJO010001692.1:45000-47500 GCA_016801955.1 Conus betulinus | reverse complement strand
CACGACACGTACCACCCTCTACCCACCTCACAACACTCTTTCCCAGTCCACTTTTCTTCCGGATTTCTCAGCATGTTGACCCTGACCTTTCCCTGGGCGGCGCGCAAGGCTTACCGGGTAGCCTGTTCACGCGTTGCACGTGCCGATGGTAAGGACTATTGGCGATGACTTCCCCCCTACTTGCCTCTGCTACGGGCCTGACTGGATCAAGCATGATACGTGACATGGGTCCATGTCCTGTCTCTCTGGTGTCGCATGCCACACAGTCTGGGTGACTAAAGTAAGCTTTTGTACGCGCGCGCGCGCGTGTGTGGGTATGTGTGTGCATGTGAATGCACGAGAGAAATGGGCGTTGAAAAGCCAGTTCAGCAAAGAAGAAGTATGGGAGATTTCGTCGTGATGAATGCTATGTGTTTGGACTGCCTTTCGGGATACGGTGGTGAGTAGCCTAGACACCAACACATACAACAACAACAACAACATCATCAACAACAACACATACCAGTACACTTACAGGCCTAGGTGTCTTACACTAAATATGTACAGTTTCTTTCAACGAAACATAGGAAATAAGGCATAGACTTTTCAGAAAACAGAAGTGGTTTTTTATCATAGATCTCTCTCTCTCTCTCTCTCTCTCTCTCTCTGTCTCTCTCTCTCTCTCTCTGTCTGTCTGTCTGTCTGTGTGCCTGTATCTGCCTGTCTTACTGTGTGCCTGTGTGTGTGTGTGTCTGTGTGTATCTCTGTGTGTGTGTGTGTGTGTGTGTGTGTGTGTGTGCGCGCGCGTGTGTAAAAATAGCAACATAAATGAAAGATTAATGATAATTTCTTACATCAATGCACAACACTATATACACATATAGATGTAGCTATTCATATCATTTCTTTAAAGTGGGGTTCTCCGACAAGTTATTTCAATCCTTGTACATTTAACATCCCTGGTATCTAGCTGTATATTTCTGTATTTCAAACTTTCATTTGAAGAAAAAATTTGAGTCGATTATTTTATTCAAAATTCATATTTCCCCCCTCGGTGAGTGCTCTTATACCCTTATTTGAGACATTTTCACCATCACAGGAGGGTGAACTCGATCTTGGAAATTTTCTTTTCGCTTTTTTTTTTTTGGAGCTGCTTCTCGTCAGCAGGACACCAGGATCCAGTAGCGAGCCTGATGAGATCTTCACGGAGCGAAAACAATCGCCGCTTGCTGGTCCTACTGCCCTCCACTTTGGAAAAATACTAAAACCCACATGAAGCACTCACTGGAAAAAGATTACTCACATGTTTTCTTCCCCTTCAACGCAAGTTTTACTCGTCACTGAGCACACCATAAGCTATTTGCTTGCAGCTCCTTTAGTTTGAAAATTTGTTTATGTACATATATTTTAGCTATAAAAAAAAAAAAGTAAATAAAGGTTTGCCTGTTAAAGCCGTGTAAACTGACCGGGACGGAGTTTGATGTGTGCCCAAAGTCTGACTACTATTCACGTTTTTGCGTGTCCTGCATCACACTGTGATCCCTGCAGTCTTGTGGAGTGGTGTCCAGTTGTGTCAACGTTGGACTCTCTAGAAGTGATTGCGATCCTTCACATACCGTATTCCCCCAAACGCACTTCTGTCTTTGTGTAGTTCAAATGGGACGGAGTTCGTTCCCCTGACCATGTGGAAAGATGAGGCATCTGGGCCAAAGTTATATTATCATCTCTCTCTCTCTCTCTCTCTCTCTCTGTCTGTCCGTCTGTCTGTCCTAGTCTTCTCTCTAGATCTTCTCTCTCTCTCTCTCTCTCTCTCTCTCTCTCTCTCTCTCTCTGTGTCTCTAGATCTCTCTCTCTCTCTCTCTCTCTCTCTCTCTCTCTCTCTCTCTCTCTGTATGTCTGTCTGTCTATCTTTTGTCTGTATTTCTTTCTGTCTCACAATTCATAGTTAGGGAAAACAAGTTTATGTTGGCTAGCCGTGTCTGAAGAACGATCATCATCAGCTGGTTTTTCAATCTTTCGGAGAGCCAGTTCATGTCCGCGGGCTTTGTCGCGTTCTTCAGCATCACGTGCTTTTTCGCGCTCTGCGGCTTCATGCTGTCTAACCTTTTCACGCCCGGCCGCTTCCAGTTCAAGCTGTTGTTGCTTACTAGCCTCTTCGGCAGCTTTTTCTTTTTCAAATTGTGTAATGACTAACCCTTGACCAGAGAGGCCTAGGGATTCTCCCCACTCTTTGATCTCTCGCCTACGTGGCAAGTTGAGTGGACTCCCTCATGTCTGCTACTGTTAGTCAGATCTGGAGGCATGTCGATAGCGCCTGTTCAAAACTGGAGAAATGAAATGAATCCACATCCTTTTCCTTGGCACCTTATATCATAAGTCTGGGTTACTGTACATGTGTGTGTGTGTGTGTGTGTGTGTAGGTAAGAGGTAGAGGAACGGTGAACAAAAAGCTCAGCAAATTTTCAAACCAGGGCGAAAACAAGTTCAGCAAGTTCAAAATGGAGAGATGGACGGCACGAAT
>JADBJO010001692.1:30000-40000 GCA_016801955.1 Conus betulinus | reverse complement strand
AGATGGCTCGTTGCTTAAGGATGAACTGAAGAAAAATTCTGGCGTGGAAAGTTAAATCTTCGTTTGAGGATGAACCGATGAACTTCTGGTGTGGAAAGATGAATTGTCGTTTGCGGACGATATTGCTTGAGGATGAACCGATGAAATTCTGGTATGGAAAGATGGCTTGCTGCTTAAGGATGAACCGATGAAATTGTGGTGTGGAAAGATAAATTGTCGCTTGAGGATGAACCAATGAAATTCTGGTATGGAAAAATGAAATGTTGTTTGAGGATGAACGGACAAAATTCTGGTGTGGAGAGTTGACGCGAATCAAGCCGCAGATTCAGAATACTAGATGACATGTACAATAAACGTTATTCAACCGAACCCTCGCCCGCGCGCGCCCGCGCGCGCGAACACACACACACCACACACACACACACACACACACACACACACACACACACACACACACACACACACACACACACACACACATACGTACATACATGCATGCATACATACATACATACATACATATATACATACATACATAGTTACATATACACAGGCAGACAGACAGACAGACAGTGAGGCAGACAGACACTTTCTCTCTTCCTACACGCGCACACAAACATGTACGCATTCTCTCTCTGTGTTTCTGCCCCCCCCCTCTCTCTCTCTCTCTCTCTCTCTCTCTCTCTCTCTCTCTCTCTCTCTCTCTCTCTCTCTCTCTCTTTCTCCCTCTCTGTGTCTCTTTTTCACTGTCTCTGTCTCTGTCTTTCTTTCACACATACACACACAGACACAGACACAAACACACAGACACAGACAGACAGACAGACAGACACACACACACACACACACACACACACGCACGCACGCACACGCACGCACGCACGCACGCACGCACGCACACACTCACACTCACTCACACCCACCCATCCACCCACCCACCTACGTAATTTAGAGTACCCTTTACGCTACCATGACTGTGCAGGTACGGACCAGAAGCGTCCAGAACAGATTTTTGTTGTGGTGCCGTAACAGCTATGGGCTGCTTGCTTTCCCCTCAGCCAAACTGCCACTGACAAGTTGACTGCGGCGAACCTGACTTCACCGTACCATCCTGAACACGCTGAGAAGAAGAAGAAGAGAGAAGAAGAAGAATCAATTTAAAGCAGGCACCATGTTTACCGTTTGAGCTTTTGAGCTTGGGTGGCGAGAGATTGAGAAGAGGGAATTAGTCGCAGGAAGATCCGGAACACATGGCGCGCCTCTTTGTTGAAACGAAAGAGGAAAAAAAAAAAAAAAAAGGGGGGGGGGGGGGGGGGGGGGGGGGGGTGGGGGGGGGGGGGGGGGAAGGGAGGTGAGAGTGGAGCGGATCTCGATGAGGTTGGTCGGGGTGAGGTGGGATCAAGCGGGGGGGGGGGGGGAAGAGGGGGGGGGGGGGGGGGGGGGGGGGGGGGGGAGAATGTATATTAAGGAGGGAAAGGAGGGGAAAGGAGAGGTTGAGGCGAGAGTAGGGGGCAGAAGGGGGAGGCATGGATCGTACGTTATTGGCTTACTGTTCGAGGCTTCCTGGGAGGAAGTGTGGTTTGTTGTCGAAAAACAAACAAAAAAACGAAAAACAAAACAAAAAAAACCCCAATGATATAACGATGAAGATGACAAGATTTTATCAGCAACAGCAACAATATTAACCACAAAAGCACCACCACCACCACCACCAGCATGAAGAAGAAGGAGAAGCACACTGCTACTACTACTACTACTACTACTACTACTACTGACAAGAACAGCAACCACAACAACAATAATAATGCTACTACTACTACTACGACGACGACACGACAACAGCAACTACTATGTACACTTTTTTTTTTTTTTTTTAGATCAGAATTTTCAACTGTTCCCTACCAAGAGGAAGAGCAGTTGACGGGAATATTTTTTCTTTACTTTGTATCGCTAATTTCTATTAGTAATGGACATAAGTTATGCATGCATTAATACGAGCTGTCCACCTCCCCCCCCCCCCCCCCCACACACACACACTCTCTCTCTCTCTCTAAGAGTGCTCATCGTCGTTGGTACGTCTTCACTGTCTTCTGTCTCTTCGCTTCTGACTTTCTGTCGGTGGAGGTCTTCATTCTTCAGTACGGCGTTCTCTTCAGCAACAAGTTGAACCCGTCGTGGTGTGGGGGGTCGTGTCTTGGAAGGTCGAGTTCTTTCTTTCTTTTTTTTATTTTTTTTTTTATATCAAAGGCAAGGGATGTTCTGTGTTGTGGCTGTGCTCGCGTCAGTACCATGTGCGTTGGTTTTCCTTCCGGTTCGTGGCTGCTGTTCGCCTCACTTCCACTTTTCGTTCTCCTGCTGTTCCGAGCTGTAGCCGTTCGCTGTGATTCTCCGTGGCGTTTTATTTTTCCTTAAATCATTCATTCGTCATTTTGTTAGTCTGTATACTATGTACCTTTTAGTAATGGATTCCCTTTTTCAGCATCTCTCCTCTTTTTCCCTTCTTTTCTTTTCTTTCCCCAGCATGCACATGTCCCCAATACAGATCTATGACAAATCATTAGGTTCATGCATCATTCTCTCTCTCTCTCTCTCTCTCTCTCTCTCTCTCTCTCTCTCTCTCTCTGCTTTTTTTGTTTCTTATTCCTATTCAAACTTGGGATACTTCATATATTTCGTAAGCGTAGTTCAGTCTCAAATATCAGTTCCAGATATTTACACTTGCCATATGTAAACTTTGAAACAGAAAGTTTTGCAATTAATAGAACCATGTTCGCTTGTTTTTCTGGTTTATCTGTGAATACATCTGTTTTGGTAACGCCAAACAGAGCTGTTGTTACATTCATAGGGATCTGTATGTTGTAGCGTGTGAGAAAATACTGTTTTACTTGGTTCCAGAATGTGGATAATTTAGGGCAGGAACAGAAGGCATGCTCCATTAATCCATTTCTTGGCACCAGTGGCATTTATTTGTTTCCACTACACCCATTTTTTGTAACAATATGTTGGTGGGGTAAATGTTGTGAAGGAATTTGAAATGAAGGAGCCTCAGTCTAGATTCCTTTGTACATTCATACGCCAAGTTAAAGTAGTCTTGAATGTTGATGTTTAATTTACGCTTCCAAAAATGTCTCACGCATATTTCATGGTTTTGCTTTGGGGCAAAAAACTTTTCTGATTTGTGTATTTGATAGAGCTGTGAGGTTTCCTTCGTCTGTTGCAACATCAGTAGGGGGTTCGTCTTTGTGATCAATGTTAGCAAGTTGTTGCTTCCATGTGGATGGGATTGCGTTTGTCAGCGCATTGTATTCGAATGGAAGGTTTGGGGAAGTGCCCAGCTTTTCTTCTATTTCTAAAGGTCACTATACGTCCATTTCGCCATAGATCTTGAACGAGAAGGATACCAGCTTATACCATTTTGTAAAATGTAATGTATTTCCTTTGTATTTTATATTTCTGTTGTTCCACAGAGGTTCTGTTTTAACATTCTCTACTGGTCGGTCTTTGTTAAAGGTCGTGACCGCAATTATTACGTCTTTCCAAAAGACTGAGGTGACTTTTTGTAATCCTTGAATTTCTTTAGGATCAACATTACAGTTAAAAACGCAGTGGCTGTTCCGAAAAAGGTGCCGTGTTATTTTGCGCGAGGATGCTCCAGTGAGCTTTGGTTTGTTTGTTTGAGGAGTCGGGCCGCCCATACTACTACTACCACTACTACTACTATAGCTACTACTACTACTACCACCACCACTCAACCACCACCACCTCCACCACCACCACCACCACACTACTGCTACTATTACTACTACTGCTACCACCACCCGCCGCTGCCACCACTATTTCTACTACCACCACCACCAACACTACTCAACACTACTACTACTACTACCACAACTACCTACTACTACTACTACTACTACTACTACTACTACTACTACTACTACTACTATAACACGTTTGAGGGACCTGTGGGCCAACAGTCCAATGTTTACCTGGGGCACTGGTGGTCGTGGAAGTCGAACCACTCGTTGGGTCGTTGGAGTTTGAAGGCTTGAAAACTCGGTGCATTCAGGTGGAGAAGGGGTGGGCACCGCCTTCCATACTGCCGTGCCCCACGCACGGCGAACCTCGAACTGTTCGCCGCCCCACGACCGTAAGACCATGGGACATTTTTTTTTTTAAATTTCGTTTTTGATCTTATATTAATGGTTGAAAACAAGAACATCGACACAGACACGGCGAGCTCTAACTGTCCGCCGCCCCACGGCCGTAAGACCTTGGGACTTTAACTTCGTTTTTGATCTTAATAATGGTTAAAAAAAAACAAGAACCGACACAGACGGTCTTTCCGCTAATGCTGGATCATGCCTGTGTCTAGTGACTTATACTTTAGCTGAAGAAGTAAAGCCGTGACATGGCTTTGTTCTTTGTTTACTTCTTTGTTGATTTAAACTGAAGATTTTTTTTTTTGTACAGATGCCGGGGCAGTACTTCCTTGACAAAGTTATACCATTTTGTGGATAGACTGATTCAGTTATCAAGCGAAGTGTATTATATTATGGGTCGTATCATACCCACAATCTACTGTACAGGTTTCAATGCGGATGGTGGACGATGAAGAAGATTCCATGGCGTTCTATTCTGGAATGAAGATACGCGACAGGACTGTATCCTACTCTGTGCTACCTGTATATCAATATCCCAGCGTCAGTCACGCTCGGGGGGATACAGACACCTGCAGAGTGGTGATCATTTATTGAGCAACATTCTCAGGGACAGTCTGTGAAGAGGAGGAAACTCCATTGCGTGGTTCCAGACTTCTCACTGGAGCTCGTTCACCATCTCTGGGTAGGAGACAGGGGCCAGGACTTACCATGAAGATCTGCTTGGGATGGAACTAAGACCCAGTACTTGCCAGCCCTCAACTGGGCCTCGAAACAACAGTTGAAGTATGTATGAATAGGAAATACCAGAGGGCTATAACGGTTTTTCCCCATTATCTTCACCTAGATGCAGCAGAACCGAAAATGCTTTTCTTTCTTATTATGAATGTGGTTATTGCTGACGTCAAATTGATAATGTACATCATATCTTATTTAATATTTCTGGCCAGCTTTTGTTCTCCAGTAACAGCACATTGACCTCTGACCCCACACAGTCGTCCGGCGCTGTTTTTGCCGGAGTGAACGGCGGCGTGCAGGCCGTTAGCCCATCAGACGAGCCTCACGTGCACTGGTCTGTCAGTTAAAGAGTCCGACTCTCTGGCAACGCTGGTATTTACTTCTCTGCCTGTCTGTTGTTTACTTGTCTGGGGTGTGTGTGGGCTTCAAAGGAAGATGAGTGGCTATTAGCTGCATTCAGGTTTAACGACCACACGCAGGTCGCGTGATATAGCAGACAGGGAGTGAAGGGGGGGGGTGGGGGAACCAGATCCAGCATATCCGACACACTGGTACCACCAGAACATCAGCACGGACAAACTGGATGAAGAAGACGGCCAGTGTTTGTTTTGGGCGCCGGCAGAATTCGAACTCGAAACCTCCGACCGCGAACTCGGTCCTCGACCATGAGCCAGTGTGGCTCCCCAGAGAAGATGGTGTTCAGTGTTGAGGGTTGATTACTGCCAAGCGGACCACGGGGGAAGGGGAAGGGGTGGGTGGGTGGGTGGGGTGGGGGGTGCTCTTTGAGGTGTTCTTGCACTGTGAATTGAAAGAAGAAACAAATAACGAGGACGATTTTTCTTCTTTTCTAACACAATTTATCTCACCGTCTGTCTGTCTGTCTGTCTGTCTGTCTGTCTGTCTCTCTCTCTCGGTAGGTTTGTCTGTCTGTTCATCTGACTGTCTTTGTCGGTCTATGTGCCACTTCTAAATAAAGATTGAGTTTCCTCTGTGAACTGTGTGCTTGCTTTGATTACGACGTAGTCCCCAAAACAACACAGAAAAGTTGGCATGAAAATGTGATGAAAAACATGTGAAAGGTTTCCAGAAGGAAACCAGGTAGCCCGTTATTTTCAGAGGGCGGAAAAGAACATTTATAGTTTCCAGCATGACAGCTGTTTGTTCGTTGAACCTGGCTAATTGATGGATAACAATGTACAGACAGACAGACAGACAGACAGACAGACAGACAGACAGACACACACACACACACACACACACACACACACACACACACACACACACACACACACACACACACACACACGCACACAGAGGCACTGCGCGCGCACGCACTCAACCTCATACACAAATTCGTGTGGTGTGGTGTGTGTGTGTGTGTGTGTGTGTGTGTGTGTGTGTGTGTGTGTGTGTGTGTGTGTGTGTGTGTACCACTTTCCACTAATGCTATGAAACAGCTCCAATTGTTGAGAAACCTGCAGAGAGAGAGAGAGAGAGAGAGAGAGAGAGAGAGAGAGAGAGTAGAATGCCAAAATGTTAAGGTTAGCTGCGTTTGGAGCTGATGAGAGAGAGAGAGAGAGAGAGAGAGAGAGAGAGAGAGAGAGAGAGAGAGAGAGAGAGAGAGAGAGAGAGTATGCCAAAATGTCAAGGTTAGCTGCATTAAAGATGGCGCGACTCTCCGCAAGAGGAAGTACCCGTTGAGTAAGTCCAATGAAGAACACGTCATGCATGTAAACAAATTCGTAACTTGCTTCCTCTCGCCCCCCTCTCCCCCTGCCCCCTCCCCTCCCCCGCTTCGTCCCCACTCTCATCATCACCAGGGCCATTCCCCTATTTGTCCTCCCTCCCTTGCACATCCCGGTCTTACGTATCTCGTTTGTGTGTGTGTGTGTGTGTGTGTGTGTGTGTGTGTGTGTGTGTGCGCGCGCGCGCGCGCGTGTGTGTGTATTCGTGGGTGCGTTCCTGCGTACGTGCTTGCGTGCGTGTGTGTGTGTGCGTGCGTGCGTGTGTGCGTGCGTGCGTGTGCGTGTGCGTGTGTGTGTGTGTGTGTGGTTAGATCCTTACAGACTTTATGGACTGTACATCTGGTGTAAAACAGGGCGAGGTATGCAGCCCTGTACTGTTTTCTTTGTAGTAAACGAACTGCCCATAGAAGTAATCAATAATGGAAGGCGCGGTCCCGAGTTTCCTCTGTGACGCCTTTGGACTGTTCATTTTGTCGTTAGCAGACGATGTGATCTTGGTCTTGGAAACTTTTATTGGATTTACAGAAGCGATGGAACACTTTGCACGGGCCTGCTGCGTCGGTGCTGTCGAAAACCAACATGACTGAGAGCAGCATGGCTGCATTTCTAAAGGAAGATGCTGGGGGAAGGATGGGTGAAGGACATGGTTGCAATGCCAGTCATGCTAGTAGTTACGAATACTTTTTAACTAGACGTTTGAGGCTTATTTTTTTTTGTAAAGATCTCTCTCTCTCTCTCTCTCTCTCTCTCTCTCTCTCTCTCTCTCTCTCTCTCTCTCTCTCTCACAAAGACAAACATTTTTGCTTGTTATGAAGACTGTTATTGTTCAACAATACCCCACTAAAATTAAGAAAAAAAAACACAAACAAACAAACAAACAAAAAAAACAAGCTGTTATGCAAAATAGTGTTGAACTGAGGGGGCAAAACAAGGAAAGGTGACCGTTGACATTATGCACAGTTCTTTGCTTTAAACAAGATTTTTGATTAATATTATTATTATCATCATCATCATCATCATCATCATCATCATCATCATCATTATGATCATTATTATTATTGTTATCATTCTTCTTCTTCTTCTTCTTCTCATTATTATGATTATTATCATTTTTTCTTCTTCTTCTTATCATGATTATTATAATTATGATTATCATTACTGTAATTATAACTATTATCATTATGAATGCTTGTGTAGCGCCTATCCTCGGCTAGAGACCAAGCTGTAAGCGCTTTACAATCCACACTCGTTTATACAATATGCAATTTTATGGCGAGACAATACAGATACTCATTTATATGCCAATGCTGCCCTCTGGTGCATAGAATACTGGTTTAATGCCGCCGTTGTTGTTAGAGGAACACAAAATCACTTAGAAAATCACACGTAATGTTGTATGATTTCGACAGGGTCGCCCTGTCTTTTCAGCTCACTGTTGCTGTTGTGGCAGCGAGGCCTGGTGGGGCGACTGTTGTGTGGGGTGAACAGTTGTCAGGATGTGATTGTAGATAGGTGGAAGTTCAAAACCTTGATCTCTGTTCAGGCTGGGCGTCTGGTCTTGATTTCGATGGCTTCTTTAACTTTTTTTTTTTGTGAGGAAGGGCTCTGTAGATAAGATCTTGGTTTCTTGGGAGCTGAAACTGTGGTCTGTGGCTTGTAGGTGTTTGTGTATGGCAGAAGTAGATCGGTTTTGGTATTCCTGTAGACGGTTGGTGAGTGGTCTTGCTGGAAGAAGACAGGGCGACCCTGTCGAAATATTCTCAAAATAAGTTTTTGATTCTGAGTCTAACCACTTTTCTAATGTCGAATCCAGAATCCAGAAACCTATATTCTTACTTGTTCTTAATGTTGAATCTGAATTTCAGTCTCCAGTGTGCAATGACAAATGTCAGTTAGGAATAAAGCCTATAAAAGTATACTGTATCGATAAAGAAAGTGGAATTCTTCACACTTATTTTTTTTTCTTTTTTTTTTTTGTTTGCTATCCCATCTTCTGTGCCACCTCAGTGGCAGTGCACCCACGCCGCTCATTCCGACACCCCGTCCACAGCCGCAGCCCGGTCAGTCCCGCGGCAGCCACGGCACCGACAATCCACAGGAAACAGTCAATGTCAAGTCGTCAAGAGGCAACCCACCGGAGGAGACACTACACTGCTGCCGAGTCGCGTCGGTGGTGTTCAGTGACGCCTGTTCTGATCCAACATACGCAGGACACCACCTACTAAGCCCCTATGACGACAATGATTGTTTAGTCGCGGAGCCGGCGTGAGTGAGCTCTCCCCCTCGGAGGGCGCTACCACATCCTTCCAACGACAGCCCCCATGGACTCGCCGATAACGGTGACCCCGACGGAACCAAACCAAGGCCACAGACGTGGAGAGGACATCGAAACTGATGTCACCATGAGAGCAGGGCATGAAGAGCCACAGAATTTGAAACTTTTTTTTTTGTAATGCTGATCGATGAGAATGAGGATGATGGAGATGATATTACAGATTTCCATTCCGGTCTGAGACTGCATGGCAGGGCTGTACTCTACGCTTCCTTTCATAATACATCCCGGCGTCAACCAGGCCTGAGAGATACAGACACCTGCAGTGTTGGTCAGGAAATTTGAGCAACACTGTCAGAGACGCATCCATTAAGTGGATGAAACTCGACTGTATGGTCCCAGTCTTCCCAACTGAGCCCGTAGCAAACTCAACTCTGGGTAGGAGCTGGGCAAAGCAGGAAATCCCACATGATTCGATGGGAATCAAACCCACGACGTCCCAGCCGGGAGTTCGCGACACTAACCACTTCGACACTGCGGCTGGTCCTCCACACTTAAATTTGTCCCTTGTGTAATGAAGATACTGAAGATGAATTGCGATTCATTATGTCTATGAGACTATATCCTAGCCAAGTGTTATGGAGAACCATGCCTGTTTAATCTGGGTCTATTCATGCTGCTATCTACAAGATATGATGATGTGTGGAATTTTTCACTGTCTTTGTAGACAGCACTGTTGTTCAGAGAAACTGCGACATTGTGACATTGTATGACTGTTCTTTTAGTTTATATGGACAGTCTGGGTTTCCCCTTGTTTTGTTAATATCATGATGTTTTCGTTCACTTGCCCCTCAACGGGTGTGTGGGTGTGTGGGGATAGGGGCTTATGGCCAACAGTGAATAACGTAACGGTCAGTGTCATTCTCTGTCTGTCTGTCTGCCTGCATGACTGCCTGTCTGTCTGTCTGCCTGCCTACCTACTGTCTGTCTGTTTCTCTCTCTCTCTCTCTCTGTGTGTCTCTGTGTCTCTGTGTTAACTTCTGTGCGTTGAAATCTCACTAATTCATGTGTGTATGCATATGTGA
>JADBJO010001692.1:15000-20000 GCA_016801955.1 Conus betulinus | reverse complement strand
TACACGTTGTGTTCAGTTAACGTCCCTTTTTACTACACGTGTTGTTCAGTTAACGTCCCTTTTTACTACACGTGTTGTTCAGTTAACGTCCCTTTTTACTTCACGTGTTGTTCAGTTAACGTCCCTTTTTACTTCACATGTTCAGTTAACGTCCCTTTTTACTACACATGTTGTTCAGTTAACGTCCCTTTTTACTTCACGTGTTGTTCAGTTAACGTCCCTTTTTACTTCACATGTTCAGTTAACGTCCCTTTTTACTACACACATGTTGTTCAGTTAACGTCCCTTTTTTACTACACGTGTTGTTCAGTTAACGTCCCTTTTTACTTCACATGTTCAGTTAACGTCCCTTTTTAGTTCACGTGTTGTTCAGTTAACGTCCCTTTTTACTACACACGTGTTTTCAGTTAACGTCCCTTTTTACTTCACATGTTCAGTTAACGTCCCTTTTTTACTACACATGTTGTTCAGTTAACGTCCCTTTTTACTACACATGTGTTTCAGTTAACGTCCCTTTTTACTTCACGTGTTGTTCAGAAACGTCGTCCCTTTTTACTTCACATGTTCAGTTAACGTCCCTTTTTACTACACATGTTGTTCAGTTAACGTCCCTTTTTACTTCACGTGTTGTTCAGTTAACGTCCCTTTTTACTTCACGTGTTGTTCAGTTAACGTCCCTTTTTACTTCACGTGTTGTTCAGTTAACGTCCCTTTTTACTACACGTGTTGTTCAGTTAACGTCCCTTTTTACTTCACATGTTCAGTTAACGTCCCTTTTTACTTCACGTGTTGTTCAGTTAACGTCCCTTTTTACTTCACGTGTTGTTCAGTTAACGTCCCTTTTTACTACACGTGTTGTTCAGTTAACGTCCCTTTTTACTTCACGTGTTGTTCAGTTAACGTCCCTTTTTACTTCACATGTTGTTCAGTTAACGTCCCTTTTTACTACACGTGTTGTTCAGTTAACGTCCCTTTTACTTCACATGTTGTTCAGTTAACGTCCCTTTTTACTTCACGTGTTGTTCAGTTAACGTCCCTTTTTACTACACGTGTTGTTCAGTTAACGTCCCTTTTTACTACACGTGTTGTTCAGTTAACGTCCCTTTTTACTACACACGTGTTGTTCAGTTAACGTCCGTTTTTACTTCACGTGTTGTTCAGTTAACGTCCCTTTTTACTTCACATGTTGTTCAGTTAACGTCCCTTTTTACTACACGTGTTGTTCAGTTAACGTCCCTTTTTACTACACGTGTTGTTCAGTTAACGTCCCTTTTTACTTCACGTGTTGTTCAGTTAACGTCCCTTTTACTACACGTGTTGTTCAGTTAACGTCCCTTTTTACTACACGTGTTGTTCAGTTAACGTCCCTTTTTTACTACACGTGTTGTTCAGTTAACGTCCCTTTTACTTCACGTGTTGTTCAGTTAACGTCCCTTTTTACTTCACGTGTTGTTCAGTTAACGTCCCTTTTTACTACACGTGTTGTTCAGTTAACGTCCCTTTTTACTTCACGTGTTGTTCAGTTAACGCCCCTTTTTACTTCACATGTTCAGTTAACGTCCCTTTTTACTACACATGTTGTTCAGTTAACGTCCTTTTTTACTGCACGTGTCGGTCAGTTAGTGTAACTTTCGACAGCGTCAATTTTTACTCTGAATGTCGTTCAGACAGTGTCACTTTTTACTCCGTGTGTCATTCAGACAGCGTCACGTTTTACTCTGTGTGTCGTTCACAAAGCGTCGTTCTTTACTCCGTGTGTCATTTAGGCAGCATCACATTTTACTCTGTGTGTCGTTCACAAAGCGTCGTTCTTTACTCCGTGTGTCATTTAGGCAGCATCACATTTTACTCTGTGTGTCGTTCAGACAGCCTCACTTTTTACTCCATGTGTCATTCACATCATGTCACTTTTACACAGCATGTGTCGCTCAGATAGAGTCACTTTTTAGTACATGTGTCGTTCAGTCAGCGTCACTTTTTACTGCATGTGTCGTTCAGTCAGCGTCACATTTTTTTTCTACATGTGTCGTTCAGTCAGCGTCAGTTTTTACTACATGTGTCGTTCAGTCAGTGTCACTTTTTACTACACGTGTCGTTCAGACAGCGTCACTTTTTACTACACGTGTCGTTCAGTCAGCATCACTTTGTACTACATGTGTCGTTCAGACAGCGTCACTTTTTACTGTATGTGTCGTTTAGTCAGCGTCACTTTTTACATGTGTCGTTCAGTCAGTGTCACTTAATACTACATGTGTCGTTCAGACAGCATCACTTTTTACTACACGAGTCGTTCAGTCAGCATCACTTTTTACTCCATGTGTCTTTCAGACAGCGTCACTTTTTACTACATGTGTCATTCAGACAGCGTCACTTTTTACTGTATATGTGGTTCAGTTAGCGTCACTTTTAACTCCATGTGTCGTTCAGTCAGCATCACTTTTTATTACATGTGTCGTTCAGTCAGCGTCACTTTTTACTGTATGTGTCGTTCAGACAGCGTCAATTTTTACTGCATGTGTCGTTCAGACAGCGCGTCACTTTTTTACTGCATGTGTCGTTCAGTCAGCGTCACTTTTTTTACTGCATGTGTCGTTCAGACAGCGGCACTTTTTTACTGCATGTGTCGTTCAGTCAGCGTCACTTTTTTACTGCATGTGTCGTTCAGACAGCGGCACTTTTTACTGCATGTGTCGTTCAGACAGCGGCACTTTTTACTACACGTGTCGTTCAGACAGCGGCACTTTTTACTGCATGTGTCGTTTCAGACAGCGGCACTTTTTACAACACGTGTCGTTCAGACAGCGGCACTTTTTACTACACGTGTCGTTCAGACAGCGGCACTTTTTACTGCATGTGTCGTTCAGACAGCGGCACTTTTTACTACACGTGTCGTTCAGACAGCGGCACTTTTTACTACACGTGTCGTTCAGACAGCGTCACCTTTTACTACATGTGTCGTTCAGTCAGCGTCACTTTTTTTTTTAGTGCATGTGTCGTTCAGACAGCGTCACTTTTTGCAACACGTTTCGTTCAGACAGCGTCACTTTTTACTACATGTGTCGTTCATACAGCGTCACTTTTTACTACACGTGTCGTCAGACAGCGGCACTTTTAACTCCATGTGTCATTTAGATAGTGTCACTTTTTACTCCATGTGTCATTTAGATAGTGTCACTTTTTACTACATGTGTCGTTCAGTCAGCGCGTCACTTTTTACTGCATGTGTCGTTCAGACAGCGTCACTTTTTACTACACGTGTCGTTCAGACAGCGTCACTTTTTACTACATGTGTCGTTCAGTCAGCGTCACTTTTACTGCATGTGTCGTTCAGTCAGCGTCACTTTTTACTACACGTTTCGTTCAGACAGCGTCACTTTTACTACACGTGTCGTTCAGATAGCGTCACTTTTTACTACACGTGTCGTTCAGACAGCGTCACTTTTTACTACATGTGTCGTTCAGACAGCGTCACTTATTACTACACGTTGCGTTCAGACCCAGCGTCACTTTTTACTACACGTGTCGTTCAGACAGCGTCACTTTTAACTCCATGTGTCGTTTCGATAGTGTCACTTTTTACTCCTTTTTGTGTGTCATTTAGATAGTTTCACTTTTTACTCTGTGTCGTTTCAGTGAGCGTCACTTTTTACTACATGCGTCGTTCAGACGGCGTCACTTTTTTACTGCATGTGTCGTTCATCAGTGTCACTTTTTACTACATGTGTCGTTCAGACAGCAGCGTCACTTTTTACTACATGTGTCTTTCATACAGCGTCACTTTTTACTACATGTATCGTTCAGACAGCGTCACTTTTTACTACATGTGTCGTTCAGACAACGTCACTTGTTCGACCTACACTACATTTAAACAAACCAGCATCGTTCACATCTTCAACCATGTAGCTACAGCTTGCTTCGTTTCCGATATCACATCTTCAACCATAGCTGTAACGCTACAGCTTGTACTACTTCCACAAAGTGGCTCCGATTACTGTTCCACCTTTGGTCCTTGAGTGGCAGACGATCCGCGCAGGACACTCCATTGTATGCTCCTCTTCAGTCGGATCATAGCTTAAAGTAACGTTTCATGCTGCAGTAGTCCACCTGTACTACGACTTCCACAAAGCAAGAGATAAAATGGTTTCATATGAACAATCCATAGTGTGGAAACAGAGCGGATTTTTCATCCCCGTCACTGGATGGGTAGCCCAGTTAAAGCAAAGAAGAAAAAGAAACACCCGAAGGTGCTGGAAAAAATTGCTGTCTGGAAAGACACGCTCACGCTCTGGATAAGTAACATCAAGCTCATGAACCACACTGCCTCGATATCTAGCCCTGAAACTGGGTCGTCTGGAACTATTGAAACAAATCAGGAACATGAATTCAAGGTAACCGGCTCGGAAACTTGCTGCTTGGACGTGTGGTGTCCAACATAGAATCTTGCCGCGTGTGATGCCCGCTTTCTAGTCTCTGATCGCCACACTATGACGATCATACCGATACATTTTCTCGGTCATTTTTTTTTTTCTAGAGAAGCATGAATTGCACTTTTAACAGCCCGTCCTTGGAACCAACTGCCACGAAAACTAAAGTGAGTTCTGATTCAGATGCAGCTTTCACTAACGTTCACCGACGTTGCAGGCAATGGTATAAGAAGGTCGTTACTTCTTTGACACGTGTGTCATGCAGAAGATTTAAGATGCTTTCGCATTCGTTCTTAACACATGTGTACCCCAGGCGCAATAATAGACTGTACTTCCACAGAAGTGGTGTATTTCAGAATCCAGCAATTGCTGTGATTGACCCAGACCTTCTGCTTAGTCTTCTTTGGTCCAACTTTGTCCAGAATGTTCCTTTTGCTCTGCAGGTGTGTGTGTGTGTGTGTGTGTGTGTGTGTGTGTGTGTGTGTGTGTGTGTGTGTGTGTGTGTGTGTGTGTGCGCGTGTGTGTGTGTGTGTGTGTGTGAGTGCGTGTGTGCATGCGTGCGTGCGTGCGTGTGTG
>JADBJO010001692.1:2500-5000 GCA_016801955.1 Conus betulinus | reverse complement strand
TTTCTTTCCGTCATCTACATCATCTTCAATACAACGAAGATGAATGTTGTGTTTAAGTGTTAGTAGTCAAATGGAAATATGTTCGGAGGACGTTCAGTCATTGTATTTTCCTCATGCACAGATACACAAACGCGCGCACGCGCACACACACACACACACACACACACACATACACACACACACACACACACACACACACACACACACACACACACACATACACATGCACGCCCGCACAAGACGCACGAACGCGCGCGCGCGCGCACCCGCACACACACACACACACACACACACACACACACACACACACACACACACACACACACACACACACACACTCACAGACGCACATGCACGCACGTGCGCGGGCGAGGCGCACACACACACACACACACATACACACACGAACATATACACACAAGCACACACACACACACACACACACACACACACACACACACACACACACATTCTCAGATTGGCAAGAAGAGCCGTTAGATTTGTTTCTGTTCTCATCACCGCTGTTTGGCTGGACATGAATATACTAGTCATCATTCCAAGGCCGTTTCGCGTTGTCTGAAGTCATGAACTTTTCAGCGCCATTATCGCAAAAGCTGTGAACACAGCATGGACGCAACGCTGCACGCTTAAGACTTTCCCTACGTAAATGAAAATTACGTCCTATCATTTGCGGGAGATTTGTTTTTTCTTTCGGCATTCTGACACGTTTGCGTCAAGAATAAAAAAAACAACAACAACAACAACAACACAACCAACATCAAATCGCTGTAGATAAGGACCGGACAAAACAGCCGAACAAACATAGTTGGAATGCATACAACTGTTTCATGTTGGTTGGCTTTGTTGCGGTTTTTTATTCTTATTGTACCTACTCTTATTTGTCGTGACTTGCTCTGTCTGTTTCGCAGACAGAAAGACGAACAGACAAGACCGAACATGTTACCCTTTCTCTGCAATGCCAAAATCAAGGCACACGATGTTGTGTATCTGTATTATATCTTCAGCCATTGTGTGTCACTTCGTCTTCAGGACACTCTATGCTGGTCACTCTATGCTGGTCACTTCGTCTTCAGGACGCTCTATGCTGGTCACTCTATGCTGGTCACTTCGTCTTCAGGACACTCTATGCTGGTCACTCTATGCTGGTCACTTCGTCTTCAGGACACTCTATGCTTGCCACGTCGTCTTCAGGACACTCTATGCTGGTCACTTCGTCTTCAGGACACTCTATGCTGGTCACTTCGTCTTCAGGACACTCTATGCTCGTCACGTCGTCTTCAGGACACTCTATGCTGGTCACTTCGTCTTCAGGACACTCTATGCTTGCCACGTCGTCTTCAGAACACTCTATGCCTGTCGAGTCGTCTTCAGGACACTTTTTGCTTGTCACGTCGTCTTTCAGGACAATCTATGCTTGCCACGTCGTCTTCAGAACACTCTGTGCCTGTCGAGTCGTCTTCAGGACACTTTTTGCTTGTCACGTCGTCTTCAGGACAATCTATGCTTGTCACGTCGTCTTCAGGACAATCTGTGCTTGTCACGTCGTCTTCAGGACAATCTGTGCTTGTCACGTTGTCACGTCGTCTTCAGGACAATCTGTGCTTGTCACGTCGTCTCCAGAACACTCTGTGCTTGTCACGTCGTCTTCAGAACACTCTGTGCTTGTCACGTCGTCTTCGGGACATTCTGTGCTTGTCACATCGTCTTCAGAACAATCTGTGCTTGTCACGTCGTCTTCAGGACAATCTGTGCTTGTCACGTTGTCACGTCGTCTTCAAGACAATCTGTGCTTGTCACGTCGTCTTCAGAACACTCTATGCTTGTCACGTCGTCTCCAGAACACTCTGTGCTTGTCACGTCGTCTTCAGAACACTCTGTGTGTCACGTCGTCTTCGGGACATTCTGTGCTTGTCACATCGTCTTCAGAACACTCTGTGCTTGTCACGTCGTCTTCGGGACATTCTGTGCTTGTCACATCGTCTTCAGAACACTCTGTGCTTGTCACGTCGTCTTCGGGACATTCTGTGCTTGTCACATCGTCTTCAGAACACTCTGTGCTCGTCACGTCGTCATCAGGACACTCTGTGCTTGTCACGTCGTCTTCATGACACTCTGTGCTTGTCACGTCGTCTTCAGGGCACTCTGTGCTTGTCACGTCATCTTCATGCCATTCTATTCTCGTCACGTCGTCTTCAAGACACTATGTGCTTGCCACGTCGTCTTCTGTGTCCGTCTTTTTTTTTTCTAACAACAAATGACCTTCATAATTTCTATTTCCAATTTAATTCAAGGCAGAGAGAGAGAGAGAGAGAGAGAGAGAGAGAGAGAGAGAGAGAGAGAGAGAGAGAGAGAGAGGAGAGAGAGAGAGAGAGAGAGAGATACCCTGGCATGAAAAAGCACTGACAGAGGACTAAAACCATTTTCTGCTAGGCCCACGTGACACAACAGTTGGTGTCCGCGTGGCCCAGAGGTAGAATAC
>JADBJO010001691.1:375000-391017 GCA_016801955.1 Conus betulinus | reverse complement strand
GCGATGATGATGGAATAAAAAGCAAATTAATAAAAAACTGAAAGCATATTACATAAGTGAAAAAAAAGAGACAACAGACCTACAGACAATTCAACCAGTCGATGGACAATCTAACATACCACCACCATTCAACACCTCCCCCTCCCTCCTCCTCCATTCTAACACCATCATAGCACGAGGACTGCACGACCCCTGTGAAACAAGGAGCATTCGTTCTATCGCCCATCCTATCCCCCCTCCCTCCCTGCCCCCCAGGAGCCTGTGAATCCTGCGCAAGACATCACCCCCCTTGGCTTCATCCATCCATCCTCACCAACACGCCCACAGGCATCAAAAACGCCTTTGAAGCTGGGGGTCCCTATGCATCGCCCGTTAAAGATAGAAAAAAGATCAATTAACTTCATCGATCAATAAATGAATTAACTGAATGTTCGTATACATATAACTAAGGAAAACATCACATCCCCATGTACACATCGGCACACACGAGCGCGCACAGCACAGCACAGCACAGCACAGCACACACACACACACACACACACACACACAACACACATTTATTAACACTCCACATTACGCACTAGCATCACTTCATTGGTGCATTATCACTACGACACACACACACACACACACACACACACACACACACACACGCACGCACGCACGCACACACACACACACTCACCCACTCTCTCTCTCTCTCTCTCTCTCTCTCTCTCTCACACACACACACACACACACACACGCACGCACGCACGCACACACACACATCCACTCTCTCTCTCTCTCTCTCTCTCTCTCTCTCTCTCTCTCTCTCTCACACACACACACCACACACACACACACACACACACAACACACACACACACACACGCACACACACACATTCATTGACATTCCACATTGAACACCAGCATCACTTCATCGGTGCACAATCACAAGTATACCGCATGCGTTTGCAGTATTCTCCTTGGCTCCCCATCCCACCTCACCCCACAATTTTTCTTAATAAAGAGATTAATGCCTTTATGTTTCAGTTTGAACCATGCTATGTGATGTAAGTGGGACCACGAACAGTGGCCCATTCATATTGCCTCCTGTCTCCAAGGTCCAGCATGTCTTTTCAAAATCCCCTAAGTGCATCTAGCCTTGACCTTTATGGCACTCTTACGAAACCTGTTCTTACCGCGTTTTCAGTGTACAGCTCTTGTCTTTCACGGGTGGTTTCGCCAAGCTAAACTGGTCGCTGGACAATCATGTCTAAATTATATTCTTAGCATTATCTTGACGGATGAATGATATTTTCAAAAAAACAAGTCAATATTCCCAAGCTCTTCATGCCTCATAATGAACAGGAGATTCTGCATTCAATGACAACAGATATTTTTTAGTGTTTATAGAGAAATTATGACCAACGCACATGAGACGACAAATTCGGTAGAATTGTACCGTGAAGCGAGACCCAATACATCTGTCACCGGTAAGGATAAGTCAAAAGAGGGAGGGGTCAGATAGCGGAGATACATTGGCTGAATATGTACAAGGTTGTGTCCATCCATTGACTGACAGATCCTGACCCCCCCCCAGCTGCCAGGAGCCTGTCAGTCACTGGGTGGATTCTTGTAAAAGTCCACAGTTTGGTATCTGTTGAGGGTGAGTTACACACACTGATTACCAAGAAGACCTTCGAAGAGATGAGTCAGTCTTCAATTGTGGGATGATGAAAAAGACAGACCTCAAACACTGACAATCAAAACCTATCGAACCTTCACTCACCCCCTCCCACCACTCTCCAGCATTACACCTGAGAACCACATCTTCCACCTCCCTTTTCGCCTTCCTTACCTCCCCTCCTTCTCTCTCTCTCTCTCTCTCTCTCTCTCTCTCTCTCTCTCTCGGGGGCTGTGCGGTGGGATGGAGGGGGGGGGGGGGGGGGTCCTGAGACAGGATTGAAGAGGTTGGAGGGGAGGGGAGTGTGAGATTTGGAGGGAAAAGGAAACAAGCACAGCATGAACTGCACGAACAATATGAACACTGCTCAGATATGTGGGACGCCTGTCACAGATGGATTGGATTGCTAGGTACCGACTTGGGAGAAAGGTGTAGCTAACTGCACAGTCATTTGAAGCAATGCAATGACCCAGGGGTGGGTGGCCATTGACTAAGGTTTTTTGTCTGCAATCGTCAACTGACATGGTGGTGGCTTTGCTTTAAAAACATCGTGGGAGAAAGTTCGGTCACCTTTCTTTTCATATTTGTGGGCCTTAACGGGGTTTGACAGTGTTGAGAAGCATAAACCAGAGCACTGGATTTACTTCAATGATGTCATCTCACTCTTTCTGTTTCCAATGAGAGCAAGTTCTCACTGTTAAAGACAATGGGACTGAAAAGGCCATAAACATCCATCCCTCCACACAGCAGGAAATGGGCACTTGCACACAAGCCTGACTTAGTAATGTTCAAACAACAAAACGTATCATTCCAAGTGGCCCTGCGCCCGAGTTTGGAGGAAGAATGCTAGCCTACTGGACCTTAGCCAGAAGAAGTAGTTACCGCCCTGTTGTAAATCGTTGTCTGGTGAGTGATTTGGGGCATGATTCAGAAACGCCTCATCAATAAGACAGATGAATAGAGTGACTAGAGACAAGAGACTAACACACACTGACTGACTGACTGAAACCATTTACTGTCAGATTAACATAGTGTTGTACTCACACACACACACACACACACACACACACACGGATGGAGAGAGAGGGAGAGGGCTGATGATTTATTGTCAATAGGATATTGAAGCCCATGCACAAGGGACAAGAGGAAGGGAGAGGGACGAGGGAGAGAGGAGAAAAAGCAGAGGGTTGTGGTGGAGGTGGGACCGGGAAGGACTGTGACAGAGGCAGTAGGTACTGCAGAGAATGAACCTCAGAGGACAAGAGGGAAGGGGCAAGGATGGGGCTGATCAATCAGATGTCTGGAAATGAACGTAGAGAGCTCTTGCATGACTCCTAGTGACGCGAATGCCAGATCACAGAATGGTTTAAGAAACAACACCATCACATGGTGCCAGTTCACTTGTTCACTGATCACTGATGACGGAATAGAAAGAGTCACATAGAAAGAAACACATTGCGCATCAAAACAGCTACTTTTATCCTGCTCATTGCACATGAAAACAGCTACTTTATCCTGCACATTGTAGTATTATGAACGTCTGGTGCAAGATTCCTGTCTACACGAAGATTGCGATATTTCATTTGAGTCATGAAATAGTCTATTATGCTGATTTTGAAATCTATTATGTTTGGGTCACACCCACACACACACACACACACACACACACACACACACACACACACACACACACACACACACACACACAAGAGCGCACGCACAGAGAGAGACATAGACAGAGACAGACACACAGGCACACAGGGGAGAGCAATAACAGAGACATGCGAGCAGACAGACAGAGGACAACAGAGACAGGCAATAACAGTGGCACGTAGGCACACAGACAAGAGTGAGCACGAGACAAAGACAGTGAGAGTGGGAACTGGCCTAGTTGTTTGTTGGCGACCTTTTCAGACCCAATGCCTTAACAGAGAGAACCAGTTTTTTGTGTGGTAACATCGAGAATGATACGACGTCACCGAGCCATGGATGCTGCACTGGTCTATTTGGATGGTGATGATGAGCCATGCATGGTGCGCCATGACGATGAGCCATGGATGGTGCTCTCTGGTCTAATGATATGCGGTCACTGAGCCATGTATGGTGCACTGGTCTAATGATATGAGGTCACTGAGCCATGGATGGCACTCTGGTCTAATGATAAGAGGACACACCAAGCCATGGATGGTGCACTGGTCTTCTTGGTACTCTCATGCTCATGCTAAGGTTTGGCAAATCTGATTAAACCATGACGTATCCCATGAAACATGGATTTTTCGTGCAGTTCATGCAACGCTCAATAAAGCACTAACACAAGTAGGTCATATCTTAACATTATCTGTTATACATGACCTATGAGACCCAGCTGCAGCGCGATGGGAACACGTTGAAGACACCCCGTCCTGCTCTTCAGTCACAGGCAGGCTTTCGCCTGTGGCTATGTCACGATCACAAGTTTTCTGATGCTTGCACTCTTCTGGCGGAGTTGAGTCTATAAATAGCTGGGTGACATGCACGGCTGACATGTATTTTGAATTAATGAATGCAGCTGGTAGGAGAGAGGGAACAAGGAAGCCTAGCCACTGGATGGCAGTACCACGGACAGACATTTGTTCCAGACTCAGTTCTGTTTACGAAACATGAAATGGCTGTTGTTCCCGTAGGAGAGGGGTCGAGTAACAGCAGTTCAGCTCTACTCAGGCATATTGGCATATCGAACAGCGATAATTTACTGGCTGTCAGCTGGTTGAGAAACAAAATGTAGCTGACTGGTGCAGAACCACTGTGCAGATCTATAATAATAACTACAGCAACTAGTCTTTCTTTATGGCCCCTACTGACAAAAAAAAAATAGAACTGGGGAAAATCGAGTTGGGCAGAGGGAGAGGAAGGAGGGCTTTTACATCTGCACCAGAGTTTTCCTCAATGAAATAATGGGGCCGAAATAGTTTGTAAGCTTGTGCAGTGTGGTTATTTTCTCATGTAGTTATTTTTTCTATTTACTAGAGCAAAAAGAACAAGATGCAAAGCATATAAAAGTACTCTCAGTTTATCTTGAATACACGTGAGATATTCCATAAAGAAGAAAAACCGTTTGGGGCTATTATAGCCGTTAGTAACAGCTATTCTGGTAAAATAAAACATCAGCCATCATCTGTGACCCATAATGAACATGCCTACAAATATTCCAAAAGATCGGCCACGTACGTTCTAAGATATCCCATAAAGAAGAAAAAACCGTAAGGGGCCGTTATAACCGTTAGTAACGGAAGAAAAAACGTTTGGGGCCGTTATAGCCATTAGTAGTGGCTGTAACGGTAAAATAAAACATTGGGCATCATCCGTGACTCATACTGAACATACCTATAAATTTTCGGAAGGATCAGCCTAGTTCTTTCTGGGATATTCTATACAGAAGAAAAAACCGCTATGGGCCGTTATAGCCGTTAGTAACGGCTATAAAGGTAAAATTAAACATCGGCCATCATCCGTGACCAATAATGAACATACGTACAAATTTTCAGAAGATCAGCCCAGAAGTTTGTCTGGAGCGAGTGGAACACATTTTGACCACGGACAGACATACACACAGAAAGCATTTCTTCGTTCCCATTCTAAAGTACTCCCTGTTCTATAAGAACTGGGAGTACAAAAACGAGAAAATGCATCAAAAATCTAGAAGTAAAAGTATAGGGCCACCGAGCTGTAGTTTGCTGAATGTCACTGCTGCTCTATTACAACATACTTTGCTAAAAGATAATTTCTGCTCTAAACAACTTTGTTTTTCAATGGCTAGGTTAAGAACAAAGCTTTTGATGTATGGCAAGAATGTGGACTCACCCATACATTTTGGCTGAACAGGAGAAAATGCAATATCACGACTAACAAAGGGAAGATCAACAGTGTTGTGTGACCTAGATCCATATTTAGGCCTAACGACTATCAGCTCACATGACTGGGTCTTGTAACACACACGAAAAGTTCTGGGCTGAGAGGGGTGTGTATAGGCAACCCACTCGACTGACCGAAACACTGTGTTCTGCTGACCGTCATTGTTTGTGGCAGAGGGGGTGGGGCAGGGGGGTGGGGGTGGGGGAGGGGTTTGCATGGGCATTCAGTCTGACTGAGTTACGTTCTGCTGGTCAAAGATTTTGGGTCAAGACGGGTGGGTAAAGTAGAAATAGTCTGCAGAATCACCAATTCACACACACACACACACACACACACACACACACACACACACACACACACACACACAACATACATATTATTCCTGCACGGAATGTGATCATGTGTACAGGGAGGATAGGTGCAGAAGTCCTCATCACTGTTGTCACTGCAGTCCGGTCTGTGGTCACAAACTAATGGGAACGGCACGTGCTCTGACGTAGTCAAGCATTTCATGGAAGGCGGAGTGGCGTCATGGAAGCAGTGCAATCCACTGAAGATCCTCTTTTACGACCCCAGCAGTTACTGGTGACATCACAGGCCAGGAAAGTGTGAGTGTAGTGACCGGCAGGGCATTGGAATAAGGTCTGAAATTTTTTAAAAAGAAATCAACAACTCTCTCTCTCTCTCTCTCTCTCTCTCTCTCTCTCTCTTCTCTCTCTCCTCTCTCTCTCTCTCTCTCTCTCTCTCAAAATTTTTTTTAAGCACTGTTTGTTGAATTTATGAAGACCTTTTATACCATCGACCACAAATTCTAATAAAAAAAAAAAAAAAATTGCATTGCTTAACAAGAGAGGCGTTGTTAGCATTCCTACACAATCGTCAACAATTTTGTCTGTCTTAATTTCATCATCAACAATTTCTGCATGTCAGACATGAAATTCTCTCTGTCTCAGTTTAAGGTTCTCTCCCTATTTTCCGTTACTGCTAGACACTGACTGAGCCAATGCAAATTTAAGAAAGCCTTTATCAGCTCCACTTAAATCCTCGAGCCTAACAGAATTTGATTTAATTCAAATTTGAGTTTGACCTTTAAAGTAGTTGTTTGCTATCGATAAAGGAATGCCCATGCAAAAAAAAAAAGTAATGGCATCTGGAATAGTTTTGCAAACTATTTAATCTAAATCTAAGAGACTTCCAGCTTCCCATATCTAGAATTAACACACTTAATGAAAGCAAAACTTTGTTATGTTGATTCTCTTCTCTGGAACTTACTTCCACCTGCACTGAAATGTCATCGTAGCTCAGAATCTTACAGAAGAAGAATGTACATACAATTGATGTCTGGTGCATGTGATTTATTTCTATAGCATTACCATACAGTTTGCTTACTTTCCGAAAAATGATTGATTTTGTTTAAATCTTTAAAAAAAAAAAATTCGCTACTGCAAGTAATGGGATACGCAGGCAATGCATGCAAATGTCAATATTTTAAAGAGTTATGACGTACCCATACATTGCACATGAGTGAGCCAGCTCATTGCTCATATAAACATATGCACTTTTAGGGGGTGGGGAGTGTGGGGGTGGGGGGTGGAAATATGAAAAAAATGTGTTTTTTTTCCACCTTTCCTTTGGAAATATGAAAAAAATGTGTTTTTTTCCACCTTCCTTTCTCTCCCTCTTTCTTGTTATTTTTCCTTGCTTTCATGATATTAATCCATGCTTAAATGCTCTCTCTCTCTCTCTCTCTCTCTCTCTCTCTCTCTCTCTCTCTCTCTCTCTCTCTCTCTGCTCTCTCTCAAAATCTCTGCCTCTGACTCTCTTGAAAACCAAAATCCTGCATTATGATCTCTTGAAATATGAATCTCTAGCCAGCATTATTATGTCAAGAATGTTGAATATGAATTGATAGCCTTAGTGTTCTTTATGTTCAAAATAAATATGAACATCCAGCCTGAATATGAAATAGCCAGTGTTCTTTATGTTGATGTTGAACGAAATAGCCAGTGTTCTTTATGTTGACTCTGAAGAAATGCCAGTGTTCTTTATGTTGAATTTGAATAGATGCCAGTGTACTTTAGAAAATTCAATTATGCCAGTGTACTTTAGAAAAAATTCAGCCCTAAGACGGGGTCCTGACGTTCAAAATGCTGACGGCGGAAGAGACCCAGAACAGGACACTTCTCAACAAACTGATATACATTCAACTCTTCAAGTATCTGGACCTCTTCGCCATAGGGTGTTCTCACAGATTCATCTCCTACTCCCTTGTGCATTGTAAAAAAAACAGGTTGCAACCTCAAAGCAATGGTAAAATACAGTCTTCTATTATTGACGCCCATCTGTACACTCTGGAAACAGTATCAAGCAGAAGAAGAGGCCTTAATGCACTGAAGCATGGCAGGAATAGCTCACTGGTAGAGCGCTGGATTCGTAATCTTGGTGATCCTGGGGTTGCGGGTTCAAATCTCCGCCGCGCCGTTTCGGTACAGGGAATTTTCCCCCTCGGAGTTAACATTTGTTCTGACGCCATTCCCACACAGTACTTCGAATGAGACTATAAACCGAGGTTCCGTGTGTGAACACACGCATAACATCTTGCACACACGTAAAGTCCCATCACCAACTTTCGGAAGAGAAGGCCAGTTTGGCCGTTGGTATGGATGACACGTTCGTTACACATAGCATGCACCCTGCGTGAGAAATTGAAAGAATGAAGGAGGTAAAAGGAAATTGTGTGAACGAAACTGAATGATATAGACTGGATGACACGGAAACGACTGAATGAAGCGCAAGCTCGCAGCTCTTCAATCGGCACTACCCAGGTAGGCAGCCCGTTGTGTAACCGAGCGTGGATCGTAAAGCGCTTAGAGCTTGGTCTCTATCCGAGGATAGGCGCTATATAAGTATTCATTATGATATGATAAAGTCTCCAAATACAAGGAGAAATATCATCAGAGGTTTTAGGTCCTGAAAATCGACAAGACTGCAACCGTGATCCAAGTAGTAAAAAAAAGTAACTGTGTTTTCTGCAATCTCAACAGATGATCATTTGTTGAAATATAAATGGACCTAAAAAAAAAAAAAAGCACAATAGAAGATTATGCTGGTCAACTTGAACATGACTGCCTCAAGAATCAAAATTCATTCCTTCTCAGCCTGTTCTGATCACAGAAATAAAGAAAGAAAAAAGTGTTAGAAAAAAAATCCACAACACAAAAACAAACAAAAAAAAAATCAATCCCACCACCTCCCATAGTATTCCGGTGATCGAGGATTCTTATATCATCTTTTCCGTGTAGGAATCTTATGTACTGTCTGTCTGTCTGTCTGTCTGTCTGTCAATCTGTCTGTCTGTCTGTATCTCTCTCTCTCTCTCACTGTGTTTTTTTTTTCTTTTCTTTTAAATTCATCTACGCCTGAATGTTAACGGAGGGACAACTCATCAACTTTTTTAATGTGTTTTTTAAGATCTGTATGTTTGTTAAAAGTGTTTAAGTTTTAGTCACTAACCATGCTTAGTTAGTCCTTTACCGAGGCAAGGGCCGGATGAAAAAAAAGCATATGTTTGCTTGTCTGTTACCCTTGGAAAATAAAGATTATCGTCATCATCATCATCTGTGTGTGTGTGTGTGTGTGTGTGTGTGTGTGTGTGTGTGCGCGCGCGCGCGCGCATGCGGGCGTGTGTGTGTGTGTGTGTGTGTGTGTGTGTGTGTGTGTGTGTGTGTGTGTGTGTGTGTCTGTCTGTCTGTGTGTGTAGAGAGAGAGAGAGAGAGAGAGAGAGAGAGAGAGAGAGAGAGAGAGAGTGTGTGTATGCTTTTTCAACGGTAACAAGAGTCATCCTGTTCTTTTTACGGTTAGTTCCGTATTGTGAAATGGTGTTCTATCTTAGTAACCGTTTTCCCTGAAGGGACAAAGGCCAGATGCAATAGTAAGTCTTCTTGCTTATCTGCTATCCGTAGAAAAAAAAATCTTTGGTAGGCATCCTTCAGTTTCGGAAGACTATGGAGTTGCGCTCTAGGTGTCTATTCTGGTACAGTGTGCGTGTTACTTGCCCATATGAATAGGTACCTGTGTGTTGTTATTAAGGTAAAACATAACTGAAGGTTTTAGTAATATGAAAACCTCACTGACTTGGTTAGCAGGAGTTTGTGTTAAAGGCGGCAGGATGATCTTGGTTCTCTCCGTGGAGTTGAGGTCTTTCTGCCTTTCACAGAGCACGTGCGCTGGCAGCTGATAATCACAGTGAAAAATCGCCATTTCTGGATCAAACAAGTAAGCATTTGGAGTTCAGATTCCATGTTGGCTAATCAGAGTACGCTTTGAATATGTGGTCCAAGAACTTTAACCGAACGAACGAACCCTACTCCTACTCTCCCCCCTTCAACCCGTCTCTACCTAACGCATGTGTGTGTGTTGTGTGTGTGTGTGTGTGTGTGTGTGTGTGTGTGTGTGTGTGTGTGTGTGTGTGTGTGTGTGTGTGCGTGTGTGTCTGTGTGTGCGTGCACGCGCGCAAAAAAACACACACAGACACACCGAGAAGGCTGGAGGGAGAGAGAAAAAAAAAAACGGCATGATCACACAATTTTCATTTTGTAAGCTGCACAAATGAAACACTTCTAGTTCCAGTTGAAATTAATAAGCCGATAAACTTTTGTGTTTTAAAGATGTCTGGCAACTGATTTCATTTTTGTACATTGATTTGAATACATGTCTCTGTGTAATGCATTTTGTTTTTGTGTGATTATCGTCGACATGGTTGACTTGCTGCTTCAATGCATGCTGAAACACATAAAAAAAACTGATCCGTAGGATTTCTATTAAACAGTTTGTAAGCAGAAAACAGATCACCGATTGAAACCATTGCCACTTTATCTACTGAGTATAATGGTTGTAAATGCAGTAGGTTATTCACAACACAACGCCTTCCCCAAATAAACCAAAGAAAAACAAACACATAGACCCATGCCTGTTGTGAATAAATTGCAGAGATAACATAAATTGCAAACAGAGATAACATATCAATCAGTTATTAAATTTCTGAAACCATCAATGTCCATTTTTTCCTTTGGCGGCTTTCACTTTGATGTTATGTAAAAATATTAAGTTTAACTTAAAAGAAACCAACCATACGTTAAACCACCTTTCTTTTCATCACCAGCGTATAAACTTCTGAGGACTAAGTTTGATATTTCTCATACTCATGTAGAAAATGCTAACAGTGTAAATCTCTTAACAAGTCATGTCAAGCCGTACACTGAAGAAAAGTGTCCGGATCACCTAAATGTATACGCAGATGGATCAATCAGGTCAACTCCTAAATTGAAAACTCCTAAATGGGGGGGAAATTTGGGGGGGGAAAACAACATTCGATCTAGGACCATACATATATCAATGTTTTAAAGCATAACTTCTTTCGATTTTGATGACGTGAAGTGCTTTAAAGTTTTTAGGAGAGATTTGCTTAAACTTCGGTTCTGTATTAATTCAAGATGAGCTGTTAAGGCGTTACAATCTTCGTAATTTTTCAGGATTATCGAATTTAGTCATTTCTGTCATGTGTCATGTTTACGTGGTACAGAGATGACTTTCTGCCGTGTGTGTCATCTCACTGATCAATTATCTGTTATAGTAAAGTCGAACAAAGTAGCGAAAAGAGGAGCCAACTCTGTTCAGAATGAGTTCAGCTTCACCCTTCACCATCATAGCAAGGAAACTGTTCATAAGTGGAATCGAATGTCTAGATATAGTTTCAAAGCACGCTGAAAACGAAAGAAATAATCACAGAATGCTAAGCTAAAACAAACATTCAACATGCTCAAACAGAAAACGTTAACAGATAAATACTATGTCTCGTGTACATATTGAAAAACGACTCCTTCAGTCTAATGAAACCCTAGGGAGAACCTGACAGTGCTCTTCAGAAGGAGTCCCTTCAATTTTTTGTCCAGTTTGAAATATGACCTTGATGAATGAAACTATGGATTCAAATCTGAGGACTGAAACAGCGTTCATATTTTACCTTTAATCTTTGACGCTCAAAATTAAAAAATACGGCATTTATAACTTCGTCATTTCCTTGCGTAAAAATACAGGTGTCTTCCAAGACGTTTTCTTTCAGATGCTATTGACGCTCATCTTGGCAATATTTGACAACATTTTTCCCCTTTTATCATAAAATTCACCCCCCTTTTTTTGCTAACTTGTATATACTGGTGTGTAAAATTAATTGTAAAATAAGCGACAATACCTTAGGGAAATGAATTAATTGTACAATAAGCGACAATACCTTAGGGAAATGGTTATTATTTAGAATTATTTCGAGAATGACGTCGTTGGTGTTAATATTTCTTGCCTGCTACCGGCTAGCGAGAACTCAACTGATATGCAGCGTGGAAAACAATGCCAGTTTGGCGCCCAGCAATGCCAGAATTAAGAGGCTGGAGCCTCTTAAAATATTTGATATGATTAACCAATTAACGGACATGTGTGCAGTTTATGTATCTTGGATCGTAATCAAACCTCGAAAACCAAAGCGCTTTTTTTCTTTCTTTTAGTCAACGCTCTTTATTGTCATGAGTGTTGTTGATCAGTCAGCACTTCCTAGCATTGTCAGCTCATGTTTGACATTGAACACTGAGCTTGATTTTTTTTTCTACCAATGTCTGAGAGGTGGAAAGAGAGCCTGTCGCCCGTAATAATGGGAGACGAAGCAAAGCGTCACTAAAATGGATGTGGACGCACTGACAGCAGCACTTCGTCTTGTAATCAGAAATGATTCTATGGCATCCGGGGACTGTAGATGCATGCCACTCGCTGCCATTCCACACAGACCATAGGGAATCAGCGGCATCCAAATGGCACGATGGCAGATAGGAAATCAATGCATTCCCAAGTGAGCTTTCTGCAGCTCTCAAAAATCATCACGGTTCTCAAACTAGTATTTGACCACTTATGTGTCAATGGCTATCTTGGATGACTCTCAACATGTAGAAGAATCAGAACAAAGGTCCACCGAAATGTTAAAAAGAATTTTGGATTTTGCTCCAGCGGTTAGGATTTATTGCGTACAGAGTAAACCTACACAAGTGTGCATGTTTGATTTTTCGTGTCCTGCATCCCACGGCGCATGCATGATAACAACTCTTCTCCATCATGATCTTCGTGTCTGTCCCACGGTACACGATGGTACCTGTCTCCATGACGATTGTCGTGTCATCCATCCCGCTGCACACGTGCGCCAGTCTTCATCATCAGGTTGCACAGCGTGAATGCCTTTCTTTTTCATGCATGCGTTTACGCACGAGGCCTACGATCACGGTCTTATTCAAAGAAATAGACGTATGCATGCATGTTGATTCCAAAGAAAAACAAACTCTTCCAAGAAAGCAAAAGGAAACGTAGGATTAATTCTATGTCTGCATTTTGTCGCTAGAATTCTGCATCTGTTTTATCAAAATTGCCTTGCAAACAGGATGCACATTTAAAACAATTCAAATCTGAGACTGCTTACCATGCGGCTTACAGATACAGCTGACCGATTCCTACCAGTGTTCTTATGGTTTAGTTCGAATACTGTTTACCTATGCAATATGATTATGCATTATATATGCTTACTATATTCATAGCTTCACAAACTCAACGCTGAATGATCTTATAACTGTGTAAAATGCACCTGTGACACAGGACGATAACATCAACATTACCGTCTCTTTTTATGTTTCTCGCAGCTCCCCCACGTTACATATCTGGTGCTTTTGAGAAAGTCTGATGGGAGACCCCTTTGAATGCTGTAATGGGCAGTGCAGTCACGACCAGACACTCCTTCCCATATGGTCAGAGTCAAGCCATTTGTCCATCTGCCCAATGCCAGAAGTCCAAGTACCCATGGAGGGACACACACACACACCCACACCACAGAAGTCACACACCTTGCGGAGGGACACACACACACACACACACACATGCACACACACACACACACACACACACACACACACACACACACACACACACACACACACAAGTATAAGTTACATCCAAAATCCAAAGAAATTTGTAAGAATGGGGGAACACTGATCAAGGGAATAATGTAATCTGATTTAAAATTGTGTAGATGGGGGACTTTTTTTTCCTGAAAAGTATGTGTGGCTAAGCACAAAAATTAGGACAGCATTTCAAAATTTTCATGACGATGGCGGTTTCTCGTGGTTTGTGCTTGGTGGCAACGTTCACTTTCTGCCAGAGGTTTGAAGCGACGCGCCTCTTTAAAAGTGTTTGTTGCTTTCCTTGTGAAAGCACGCCACTGTGCTCTGTTTGTCGTCACACAAGATCAGCAGTGCAGATACTGCTCCACTGGAGGCTGTCTTTCAACCTGTCTTTGCAACGTCTGCGTGTGGCGGTCTTTCTTTCTGTAACCCTGGCTTAGCTCTCCAAACGTCAGGTGCTTTGCAATCCAATGGTTTTATACTCTTATGACGAGGTCAGACCAACAGAACTGTGACTTGAGGATCAACTCTCTAGAGAGAAAGACTTTACCTAGTCAAGGGCTTCAATGTTGGTCACCTTGTCTTGATACCAGATTTAAAGGGTGGAACACAGGGCCTGTTGGTGGAAACGCTCCAGCAATCTTCTGTATACTGTCCGTTTCCCAGCTCTATAGAAGTGTTGGGATAACAAATACATTATACACATTTAGCTTGGTACTCACTATGACACTGTGGTGATTAAGCACCTTGCGGTATAGTTGTCTTAGCGCTTGACTTGCTTTGCAGATTCTGGCGGCTATTCCCTTGTCCTGAGAGCCATCAGTTGAGATAACGCTGCCCGAATTCTTGACGTTGTCAATGTTTTTCAGTTCAGTGTCTTTTGCTGTGATTTTGGGCTGTGGTGGAAGCAGGTTGGAAAAGCACCTGTTTTCCCCAAGCTGACTGTGAAAGCAAACTGCTCAGAGACCTCAGAGAACTTGGTGAGCATTGACTGCAGGTCGTTCGACGTGTGGTCCAACAAAAAGCATGGTCATCTGTAAACAGGGGTTCTAGGTTGAGGCTGGATTGTGTTTTGATTTTTGCTCCCAGTCTGAACAGATAGAAGACGGAGCCGTTATATCGGTATCGTATGTAAACGCCGTCTTTGAGATGTAGCAAAGATTGTCTGAGGACACAGGTGAAGAAAAGGTTTAACAGGACTAGTGCCAGAATGCAGTCTTTGTTTAACACCATTTGAAATGTCAAAAGGCTCCAGCTGATCATCGTTAACGGGCACTTGCTCCACCATACTATCACGGAAGAGTTTGATGATGTCGATGAAATTGTAGGGGCAGCCATAACAGGCTAAAACAGCCATAACGGGCTAACACTGGAGAAAAGGTCTCTTTGTTGACAGTGTTGAATGCTTTGGTCAGATCAAGGAAGACGCAACGGAGGTCAAGGTTTTGCTCAATGCACTTCTGGGTCTGTCTGACTGTGAAAATCGTGTACCTTGTTCCGTGACCTGGGCGAAAATCACACCGTGCCTCCAGCAAGTTGTCTTCTGCTAACATGATGACACTGTTCAAGATCACCCTAGCGATTATTTTGCCTGTGATTAATAATAGGGAGATGCCCACATAGTTTCCACAGTCGGCTTTGCTGTCTTGTTTTCCTTGTTGTGTACATCGCTCTGATCACTGCATCTTGAAAGTCTTTTGACATCTCTTCTTTCCTGACTCCGAGCGGCAATATCCATCTGGTATCGAGCTGATTCCTCAGCAACAAGGGCAATTTCTCGTTCTAGTCATGTAGCGTTGCACCTGTCCATTGGAATTTGGACGTTCCAGGCTCCAGCTCGGAGCATCTTGAGTTTGTCTGTCTTGACTGATCGACCACAGGCGGATGAGTCTGTCGATCGCTGTACACTGACCAGACGGTAAAGGGCAAGTTGTGTTTGGGGTACCTTTTCTAACCGCTCCCTCGTATGAGGGTGGGCAGAGCATTACTGAAATGGGCTGCCCAGTCACCCCGGCTGCTGCCGATCGTCTTCAGTGCCCTGGTCAAAGAGGAGCGACCACTTGACCAAAGGCCGCCTGTGTTCATGTTTGTGACTACAACTGCCAGTGATCATTTTCACCTGTCCTTTTTGTCATTTGCCCAACGCCGCAGGACTTTAGCAGGGTTGGTTAATACTGCGCAGAATGATCTGTGCACGACAGGTTTTACAGTGGTAAGTTGCACGAGACGATCCCACTCTCTCGGCCAGGGACGTTGTCTGGCAATGGTACGATGAACCGTCACGTCTGTCAGCCTCCATGGCTGCAGGAGCTCGCTGGAAAGGAGGTGGAGGTCATCACCGGACCGCCTTCAGGGCTCCAGCTCCGGATTTTCCTCAGGGTTTACTCTCAAAGTCTTTCCTACGAGTGGGTAGAGTTGCAAGGCAATGGAGGTTCGGAATCAGTGTTTTCCTTGACCTAGGTGAGTT
>JADBJO010001691.1:360000-367500 GCA_016801955.1 Conus betulinus | reverse complement strand
GGATATCCAACGACAGTTCCTATGAACTTGCTGATAGCTTCGACCCCGGCAGAATGAAATCAAAGCCAAAGACATGGACAGGCAATCGAAACTGGGATCAGTATGAGAGCAGGGCATGAAGGGCCACAGAATTTAAACTTTTCTGAATTGACAGTCGATGGGTGAGAGAACAATCAAGACGATGCAACTGATTTCCATTCTTGTCCCAGGCTGCATGAGGGGGGCTGTACTCTAAGCTTACTTTCATGATTTATTCCGACTTCAACCAGATCCACGCCCGAGAAATAAAGACACCTGCAGTGTTGGTCAGGACATTTGCGTAACACTCTCCAAGACACATTCTGTAAGTGGACAAACCTGTGTGGGCCCAGTCTTCCCAACGAGCTCAGAGCAAACTTATTTCTAGATAGGAGCCGGATAGACAGAAGAATCCTACAAACAAATGACTCTGGTAAGAATCGAACCTACCATCTCCCAGCCGGGAATTAATGATGCTAACCACTTCTGTGGTGGCTGGTGGTGGCCACGCAGTGCCAACGTGTTTACCTGATTTTAAAAACTGAAGTCACGGAATAGACTTACCTGCCACTGTTAAGAGAACGCTGCTCGATTTATTGTAAAATGCTTATATACCCTTTGTAAGCAAACACTTTAATTTCTTGCGAAGAAGCACATTGTGACTGACCACTCTGCATCTTTATAACTATATCTTGTTATCATCTCAGATTGTACGTTTCCTAGCTCTCACTTTTCAGTAATCTATATTCTTAAATGAACATGGTCAGACAACAATTCATCTTTTTTTGTGTTTTTCCATACACAATTTTTTTCTAACAATACAGATGTAAAACGAAGGTCTGAGGCTGAAAGACTGTGAGTAGGAATATCAGGTCTACGATTGTTATCAAGGTGATTTAACAGCTGCAACATCACCTAATAATCTACTGCTCGACAGACATGTATCTTGTTGTCCCCAGATGGTGCGCTTTTGTCTTAGAGTCGCTACCAATGCACATTTTTTTTTTTGGGCTGTCCTATTTTCTGTGCCTCTTTAGTGGTTGTGCACCCAGGCCGCTCATTCCAACACCCCGTCCACAGCCACAGTCCGGCCAGTCCCGCCGCAGCCAGGCACCGGCAATCCACAGGGAGCAGACAGTGTCCAGTCGTCAAGAGGCAGCCCACCAGAGGAGACTCTGCACTGCTGCCGAGTCACTTCGGTGGTGTTCAGTGGCGCCTGTTCTGACCTAACATACGCAGGACACCACCTACTAAGCCCCCTACTGACGACAATAATTGCTTAGTCGCGGAGCTGGCGTGAGTAAGCTCTCCCTCCGGAGGGCGCCACTATGTCCGTCCAACATCTCCCATAGAAAAACGCCGATACTGGTGACCTCGACGGAATCAAATCAAGGCCACAGACGTGAAGTGGACATCGAAACTGAGGTTACCATAAGAACAGGGCATGGAAGGCACAGATTGTGAGACTTTTGTTTTATGCTGATTGATGAGAATGAGGATGACGAAGATGATGCTACGGATTCCCATTCCAGTCTGAGACTGATTGACAGGGCTGTACTCTACGCTTCCTTTTGTAACATATTCCGGCTTTAACAAGGCCTGATAGATACAGACACCTGCAGTGTTGGTCAGGAAATTTTAGCAATACTCTCAAAGACGCAACCAATAAGTGGATGAACAACTTCATGTACAAGATCGTTCATAGCACTGTGGACATAGCTCCAGACAATTTCCTCAAGAAAGGATTTACCAAAACAAGATCACATCACCGACACAAATTTGCCCACCTCGGCACCTCCTTGACCCATACAAGTTCAGTTCCTTCACGTCAACCATTCCCGCCTGGAACTCCCTGTCTGCCACAACAGCAGAGACTCCCTCTTTGCTATCATTCAAGATGGAGCTCAACAAAAATCCCAGCTTAGACCCCTCCCCAATTAGCCTCGTGGTAAATGAAGGATAGGGTTATGCCGGTCAAGGGTCTCGCCCTGGGGGTCGCTACGATTACCGAATAAGCCTCTACAGATACCAGGTTAGGCTAGTTGGGTCTCTCCCCCCCCCTCCCTCTCCCCCCATCCCCCCATCCCCTTTTTTTTTTTGTTTTTTTTTTTTGTTTTTGCCTGCCGCAACACTCTGTCCTGGAGCTGAACTCAGGGGTATGCAGTTGGGGTGCTGAGGCTATCTTAGATCCTCTGCTATATTTTTGTTGCCCCTAATAGACCTATGTTTATTTTCATATTACGCCTCTGGCCATACAGGTCAATAATAGTCAAAAATGACGGCTGACCTTTCAAATTGAAGATTGAAACTCGACTGTGTGGTCCCAGTCTTCCCAACTGAGCCTGTAGCAAACTCAATTTTGGGTAAGAGCCGGTCGGGGCATAAAAATCTCACATGATGATGGGAATCGAACCCACGACCTCCCAGCCGGAAGTTCGCGACGCTAACCACTTCACCACGGCGGCTGATTATTCATCCTGATCTTGGAAGAATGATGTCTAAATATCGAGTCATTTGGGACAACAATATACAGATGCAATGCTTGGACATCAAATATGATCATACTTTTGCCACAATCGGACTACATGATAGGACAATAGACGTGTGTGTGTTTGCGTGTGTCAGTGCGTACGTGCGTGAGGGCGTGCGTGTGTTTGTGTGTGTGCGTGTGTGTGTGTGTGCGTGCGTGCGTGTGTGTGTGTGTGTGTGTGTGTGTGTGTGTGTGTGTGTGTGTGTGTGTGTGTGTGTGTGTGTGTGTGTGTGAAGGAAAGAGATAGACAGACAGATAGACAGACAGACAGACGGACAGACAGACAGACAGACAGACTGCTATTCATACCCGACATATTGGATACGTAACGGATGTCCAGGTTAGGTGTGTCCTGTGGGATTGCTGTGAAATAAAAACGTAGGTCTGAGCTCAAGTGAGAGAAAGGTGATGCTAAAGATCAACAGATTCTCATAACCTTTCAGTACTGTAGGCCATGTCATATTTGACGTTTTGCACGACTCGAAAACCGGTGCAGGTCGGCTGTCAACGAACATAGAAAATAAGGGCGGGGAGGAATCACATTCTGGAGTGTTGAGAAATGTTATTCTGGGAACGGTGCCTTTCGGAAAAGTAATACCGAAAAGACAGCGGTAGACATCTCGTTTAGTGCACGATGTGACCAACGGGTCCAAGGCAGCTTTCCTGATCTCCACCTCCCCGCCCTGAGCTGCTAAATAACTGTGACGGTCAACGCCCTCCTGCTGAGCACAGTGGAAATAGTCCTCAGAGTTCACAACGAGGTAGGAGGATGAGTTCACACGCCCCCAAGGACCGCGTTTCAAGGGGAGAGTACCACAGGACGTAGATTGCTTCCCATGTGCTTGAGATGTCGTCGCGCTAGGTTCCGTGCCTGTTCCCTGCAAGGTGACTGTCAAGCGGCTCAAGCCTGGGGATGGAGAGGTTAGGCTGGGTGGCAAACTTGTACTGCGTGTAAACGTCATTCTGCTGGTATGTTTCTCTCTTGATTTGAAATCTAATAATCCTGAGAAAAAAATAATCATTTATTGTCTTTAGAATGTTTCTGGCAGGTGTTTCCTTGATAGCTTACCAAGGGTAAAGGTAATGTTGCTTACAGCCCAGCCGACCGCAAAGGGCCATATCAGGGCTGTCACCGCGTTGAAGTCAACTCACAAGTCAGTCATTCACACAACTCTTATCAACAGACTGGTATTACTTACCATCGTTTAGTGTTACAAACAGACTGATGGTGCTTAGCATCGTTTATTGATTCTGATCTGTATATTAGGATTTTACTTTTGATGTCCACATGATGCTAGTTACCAGAAGATGTAATTACACTTAATAAATCTGGAAGTTGCTTTAGAGTCCCAGAATCAAACTGAACGTGAAGATGTTTCCAGGGTTTCAGGAACTGTTTCAGAATGTCTCATTCATGTCACTGGTGGTACTGTACTGAATCATGATTCTCAATGGATCTGGCATATTTTGACAAATTGATCGGTTGTAATACGTCACGTTTTCTTAACTTTGCCGAAAATTCCCCGCATTTTATTGATTAGATCAAGTCTTAGTCTGGATTTTTCAGGTATATTCCAGTTTATTACTGGTTAAGCTGCACCATGTTTCTTTTATATTCGATCTGAGAAATAAACGAGGAGAAAAATACTTCGTTGGGACTGTAAAGGCGGTCATATGAAGTTTGATGTATGAATCTCCTGTTGAAAGGAAAGATTCCAACTTTTTGTTCAGCGTCGGACCACAGGTTGGCGCACACGAATTGTTATGGCAACCTGCGATCGGCAGAGATATCAGACATCAATCGTGGTTCAAATTTTGCAAATTCCACGCATAACAAATCCGTACATGGACAGCGTTTAGAAACTTCTTCCTTCTTGTGTCTTGTGCTACTTTGAGTGAGAGGATTTTGAAAAGTCTGGTTTGTATGTAGGTTAAAATGATGATCTTAGCTAATAACTCTAAAATATGAATATCAAAGTCATGTGATTGATCCACATAGTGCAATAAATCAACTTTGATTATGACACAAGTTTTATTTTCATTTTGTCACAAATGTGATAATACAATTAAACAGAATAAAAGTACAAATATAGTAATGGAGGATTGTTGGTTCCTATTTATCAAGGAACCGCGAATCACTGGTTGTTTTTTTACACGCAACGAAATTTCCATGTCATAGGTCAAATATATTTCTGCAGAAGTAAGCCCTTTTATATGCAAATCCTGAATTATGGCAGTGTCAGTAAATTAGTAGCAATCTTTTCAATTCGACAGCTATAAATTCCATGCCACTTTCAAAGCAGGAATCAAAACATGAAAATAGATGTTGAAGTGCAGTCTACAATATGCATTGTTATAATGAATTCAGTCTGTTGGTCTTCCTCAAGCAGGACAACAAACAGACAAACAAACAAACAAACAAAATAGAAAAAAAAAGAAAAAAAAAAACGAAAAGAAAGATATAGTGGAGGAAACCAGTTTATGGGAACAGGTTCTCATTCACTATGAAAAATACTGAACAGCACTGGTGTAGGGAGAACTGGGGAGAGGGCTGGAACTGACGTTCACATATGAACATTTCATGTTTTCACTGACTGCCGTGGAGATCACTGAGTTCCGTATTTTGAACAGAACCATTTGCTTATACCTGACTGGAGTCAGTGTCCTTGAGAACTTCGCAGTGGCCATGGCCTACTGCAGCTGGGGCACACAGTATCTGAAGTAGAGCATCTCTGTAAGTTCGTGGTGTTTCCTAACCCGCTGAAGAAAACATCTGATCCAACGAACTTCCAAGTTGACCAGTGAAAGACAAAAAGAGAGAAATGGAAGAAAACGATGTAACGAAAGAGGCCAAAATTGATCAAAATAAATGAATTCATTTAACCTTGTCGTCAGTATCGGCCTGTACTCTGTAACGATCAGATTTTTAAGTGAGATTAGAACTAGCTCTTGCCATTCTTTTTAGCATTCACTGTACTTAAACAGCACAAATTTGTTTTTTATGACATTAAGGGGATACTGAAACAAATCCTTGCACAGTGGCCAAGAAAGGAACGTACTTGAAATGTCGTGAGCAGACATAGTTGATTTTTTTTTTTTTTTTTTTTTTGGGGGGGGGGGGGGGGGGGGGGTCTTAATAAGATATTTCTTAATTAATTCTGAAATCAAGTTGGTCATAGACTTCTTGTCTCTGTGGGTGGGAGAAATGATAGAACAAGGGAGCTAGATGGTCTGGTAAGGACCATGTGACGATCTCTTGTTTGCTGTCCTAAATCCAGGAGTGAAGACTTCCTTGAAGGAAGGACCTCGGGCAGGTGTAAAGCTTGACTAGGATGTCTTATCTGGAGAGAACTATAAGTCCTCCTTTCAACGGAAAAGTAATAATAATAATAATAATAATAATAATAATGAATACTTATATAGCGCCTATTCTCGGCTAGAGACCAAGCTCTAAGCGCTTTACAAATAACACGCGTTTTTACAACGGGCTGCCTACCTGGGTATTGCCGACTGAAGAGCTGCCAGCTGGCGCTTCATTCAGTCGTTTCCCGTCTCATCCAGTCAGTATCTCATCCAGTTCAATATCGATCACTCATTTTCCTTACTTCCTTCATTCTTTCCATTTCTCACGCAGGGTGCATGCTATGTGTAACGTGTCATCCATACCAACGGCCACACTGGCCTACTCTTCCGAATGTTGGTGATGGGATTTTACGTGTGTGCAAGATGTTATGCGTGCATTCACACACGGAACCTCGGTTTATAGTCTCATTCGAAGGACTGTATGGGAAATGGAGTCAGAACCAATGTTAACTCCGAGGGAAAAATCCCCCTGTACCGAAACGCCCCAGCGGAGGTTCGAACCCGCAACCCCAGGATCACCAAGATTACGAGTCAGGCGCTCTACCAACTGAGCTATTCCGGCTCATAATAAGAGAGGAAATGATTTCTGAACCAAGGTGTGAGCAGAGCATCTGGGTCCCGTGCACCACCTGCAGAACCGGTTCACAAGTGTGCTAGGTCATCTGCACCAGTGTGTTCCTGTCAGACTGAGAAATACAGACAGAAGAAAGAAGAAAGAAGACCGCCCAACCCCCCAGACACATCTTTGGATGGATCATCTTGGCGTTGATACGTGAAAATCTGGGAGTGTGGATACTGGGCTGGGGGGATCTTTTGTGGAATACCATTCTTCATTATCCTTGTTTCCCAACTCCCCTGTCGAGTTCTACACCGTAGAGCCATTGGGGATTATTTGGATCTGATCAAACACTCCTCCATCGTCAAAGCCAACGTAATCTAATCAAACAGGGTGTCTCTGGGTGTGAGAGACAGATGTGGCTCCCATCAACAACTTGCTCTACAGCCTATTTTGTCGAGTAGACCTGTATTTAAACAACGTGTTGATTTCAAACAGCAAACATGCATCCTTGCAGATCCTGTATTAAAAGCACTCTTAAGTATAATAGTGGGGGCTTAAATGAGCCATTTGACAATCACATGCTTTAACAGAGAATCTCCTGCACACGGGGATGACAACGATGGATTGAAAATTCAGTGTCAACTGGTAGCCAAGAGCTCAGAAGTGGAATTGATGGGAGCCTCCACGCGGACAGTATGGACCAGGACCAATACATGATCAACGCTGTGGATGCCTAATTCAAGCTGTCTCCTCCCAAAACATATTTCAAGTTGATGGTGACAGAGAGAGGGTCATTCTTTTCCTCTAGCTCGTTCATCATCCATGCCTCATTGTTTGCGCAGAAGGTAAAACCAACCCCTGCCGTATCTCTGGGTGATGATAAGGCTCTGGAATGGGGTAGATGGGTAGATGTCAATAACCAGTGAATAGAGTCGAAATGAAGACCTTTGCCGTCCCCAAAAGCAGTGAAAGCGCTGTTGGGACAACCTCTTTCTCAGTCAGACTTCAACCAAGTTGTCATCATACAGCG
>JADBJO010001691.1:347500-355000 GCA_016801955.1 Conus betulinus | reverse complement strand
CTGCTTTGTGATACGTCCACAGGTGTCACACGCCTCGCCCAGTGTTTGACCTAACCCATGTACTCTCACAAGCAGGTGCACGCCCCACACAACAGGCTGTCGCCCAACGCTTCGTGTAGCATGGCATGAAGCGTGACTTTCGTAAATGGTGTAAGGAATGCCATGCGTGTCAGTCCTTTACGATTCATCCATACACACTGGCGACATTGGTGGAGCGCCTGTTTCCAACTGCCAGGTACAGCAGTCTACAAATGGACCTTGTCAGACCTCTGCCAGCCAGTCAAGGTATGACCTACCTGTTCACCATCATTGACCGCTTTACCAGGTAGCCAGAAAACCGTCCCACTTTTTTTTTTTTTTTTTTTTTTTTTTTTTTTGCTGTCCCAACGTCTGCGCCACCTCAGAGGCAGTGCACCCACGCCACTCATTCCGACACCCCGTTCACAGCCACAGCCCGGTCGACCCCGCCGCAACCCCGACACCGACAAACCACAGGGAGCAGTCAGTGTCAAGTCGTCAAGAGGCAACCCACCGGAGGAGACACTGCACTGCTGCCGAGTCACTTCGGTGGTGTTCAGTGGCGCCTGTTCTGATCTAACATACGCAGGACACACCACCTACTAAGCCCCCTACTGACGACAATAATTGCCTAGTCGCGGAGCCGGTGTGAGTGAGTTCTCCCTCCGGAGGGCGCCATCACGTCCGTCCAACGACAGCCCCCATGGACTTGATGATACCGGTGACCCCGACGGAACCAAACCAAGGCCACTGACATGGAGAGGACATCGAAATTGAGGTCACCATGAGAGCAGGGCATGAAGGGCTACAGTATTTGAGACTTTTTTTTTAATGCTGATCGATGAGAATGAGGATGATTAAGATGATGCTACGGATTTCCATTTCGGTCTGAGACTACATGACAGGGCTGTACTCTACGCTTCCTTTCATATAATATATCCCGGCGTCAACCAGGCCCGAGAGATACAGGCACCTGCAGTGTTGGTCAGGAAATTTGAGCAACACTCTCAGAAACGCATCCATTAAGTGGATGAAACTCGACTGTGTGGTCCCAGTCTTCCCAACTGAGTCCGCAGCAAACTCAACTCTGGGTAGGAGTCGGTCGGGGCAGAAAAGCCCACATGACTTTGATGGGATTCGAACCCACGATCTCCCAGACGGGAGTCCGCGACGCTAACCACTTCGCCACGGCGGCTGGTTCCACCCCACTTCTTGACGCCATGCCTCTACCTGTGCCGCAGCTCTAGTCCATCACTGGATTAACAGATTTGGTATACCTAGACATTACCTCCGATCGAGGTAGGCAATTCACCACAGTACTCTGCGCTGAGTGCAACAAACTCTGAGGAACTGAAATTTATATATCCAAAGCCTACCATTTACAGGCCAATGGCATGGTTGAACATTTCCACCGTCAACTGAAGGCAGCATTTAAAGCACGCATCACCACCCCTAATTGGTTGCAGAGCTGCCCTTGGTCCTGTTGGGGAAACGTTCTTCTTGGGCGGATAGACCCTGGATGTTCCGAACTTGTCTATGGCTCGACTCTCTGCCTACCTGGTGAAATTCTTCAGCCACTGGAACCAGACTCGATGTTCCTCAAACATCTCCAGCACACGTTGCGCACTGTACTGCCACCAGCCGAAACTGTTCACGGAAAACAGCCTGTCTGCATGCCTTCAAATCTGACCTCCACCAGGAACCTCTATTTCCTAAATGATGCCCACCGCTACCCACTCCAACGACCATCCATCCATCCATACATCTGTACATACATATCTTCATACATATATATGCATACAAGCATACATACAAGCACACTTGATGGATTCTCCCATCATCTCCAAAGGATGGGTAGGCAGGCAGGTCATCTGCTGATGTGGGTCCTCATGTGGGAATGAAGACCAATTCTTGAGACACAAAGTCGTCGATTAACGCTGCATGGAATGAAGTCCTGCGTAGATGGACCCATTTTCTTTTCCTGGATGGTGGCTGCTACGTTGCGCTTGAAAATCTTGTGCCCTGGGTACACTGTTGCTTCCACTGTATTCTGTCAAGGGCGACATCTTCCCAGGAAGTAGTGTCGGCGTTGAAGCTTCGGAGGTTGGCTTCCATGGTGTCTTTGTTTCTCTTGAGAAATCTTCCTGGACACGTCGTCCTTCCTGTAGAGCAGCAGTTTGGGGATTCTGCTGTCCTCTATACGGTTAACATGGCATGAGGATCGGAGCTGGCTTTTGATGAGTATTTACACTCAATGCTGGTTAGGCCACACATCTTCTGGACTTGAAAGTTGGAGACTCTAGCTCTGGGTTGCCATTTGATGCGGCAGATCTTGCACAAGCATTGTTGATGGAACTATCCGAGTTGGATATGTCGGTACGTGGTCAAGTGTCTCAACAGTAGAGGAGAGCATTCAGCACCAAAGCTCTGTACATGGCGACCTTTGTGCGCAATTACATGTCATGATCTTGCCACAGACTCTTCGAGAGTCTGCCAAAGGCAGAGCTGACCTTTGAGATGCGCAACATCACTTCTGCTTCCAGAGATCCGTGGCTGCTTACAGAGCTGCCTAAATAGCAGAACCTATCCACAGCTTTGATCTCTGTGTTGTTGATAAGGTGAGGGTGGAGCCCCATTGAATGCTGGCTGGAACATGACCTCGGTCTTACCAAGACTGCGTTGGCAGGCCCACGCAAAGCGATGTGTGACGCATAGGATGTCTTCTTGGGAGTGTGCCGAGAGTGCACAGTCATCAGCAAAAGGAACTCTCACAGAAGGGCATCAAATACTTTGGCATGAAGTTGTTGAAGGTTAAAGAGTTTGCCTTCTGAACGAAACTGGATGTATACCGCCCCGTCACAGTCCCGGATGCATCAGTCAGAATCGCAGCAAACAGATTAAAAGAGGGTGGGAGCTAAACGCATTCCTGTTTCAGTCCGCTTTTCACTGGGAATGGATCAGTGTATCTCCGTTTTCTTGCTTGCGCCCTCGCCTGCATGCCATCATGGAATGAAACGACTAGACAGATGAGCTTTTCCGGGCAACCAAACTTCAACAACCATTCCAATGCACGGTGCCGAAAGCCTTGGTAAGATCAACAATCACCACGTGGAGTTCCAGAATCTGCTCTCAACACTTCTCCTGTGGCTGGTGAACAGCAAATATTATGTTAGTTGTGCTCTGCCTGTGCGAAACCCGCACTGTGATCGTGGATGATTGACTTTCCTATGTGGGTGATGTGTCTGCTCAAGATGACCCTGGTAAGAAATTTTCCTAAGATGCACAAGAGGAAAATCCCCACGATGATTGTCACAGAACGCGTTATCACCCTTCCTCTTGTAGATGTGTACGATGGAGACGTCTTTGAAGTTTGGGGCACTTCTCCTTTTCCTCCTTTGGACTGGAAGAGGTTGGTTAGCTTTTTTCCAGGTGTACCTTGCCTCCAATCTTGCAGATGTCACCTGGAATTCCATCTGTTCTTGGTGCTTTCCTGGACGTGATCTTCTTCAGAGCTTTCGCAGTCTCTGCATCGGAGGGTGGATCTGCCAGAGACTCCTTCACTGGCAATTGGGGGGGAGCGCTGCGATTGCTTCTTCGGATATTGATGAGTCTCTATTCAAGAGACTGGAATATTCATCATCATCATATCATCATCATCACATTGGGTATTTATATAGTGCCTATCCTCAGTCACAGACCAAGTTCTAAGCGCTTTACAATAAACACACCACCTCACTCACTCAACGGTCTGCCTACCCAGGCCGAAGAGCAGCCTACTGACGCTTATTCAGTCGTTTCCCGTGCCATTCAAATATCATCACTCATTTACATTTATCTCATTTATTCCTCAGTTTCTCACATAGGATGCATGCGATGTTTATACGCGTCCTCTATTTCCACCGGTACATGATGGCACACAATAACAGTAAGTGACAATTTTTGTGGCTTGGTCAGAAATATCAGGCGGCTATCTTCAATCTACATCAATTTCGCCAGGGCAGCGGGGACCCCCCTGCTCTTTTCGATTTGCAACTGCCGTGGGTTCTTTAACGTGTGCAGGGGGCCAGGAATGCACACGGGTCTGACTCGCTTATAGTCCCCATCCGATGGACTTGACGTTCAGTTCGATTTGTCATTCAAACTGGGAAAGAAAGGGCGAGAAAGGCAGGGCTCGAACCCACGCACTTCTCACACATTGGATTGGCACGCGAACGTCTTAACCACTCTGCCACCTTTTTTTCTATGTTCAACCCAGTGAGTAAGGATGCCAGTCTAATCTGTCAGCAGTGTGGTCTGGTTAGGCGCACGAATGGGTGTTACCCAGTAATATTTGGTTCATAGATGAGGCGAAGGCCCTAGTGAGATGTCTTCATGTCATTAATGTCAGCCGCAGCTTGCAGAGTTTCTACGTTCTTTTCTACCAATTGTTCTTTATCTGCCACAGCTTCTGTTGAATGGGCTACGAGGCTCGCTGGTACTTCTCTTTCATTTTCTCGCAGGTTTTGTCGCTGAGGTGATCTTTGTGGGTTTGTGGGAGCATGTCTATGAGCTCGTTGATCTTTGGGTCGTTTTCGTCAAACCGGTCCTTATGTTTGTGTTCAACAAAGCCCAGGGTGTCATCAGCAGCGTTGTGTAGAGATTCCTTAAAGGCTTTCCATTCCTTTCGAGGTCTTCTCCAGTGATTCCTGGATCCTTTCTTGTGGAATGTCTCTGCTGGTACACAGGCGAGCAATCTTCAGCCTTGTCGGGGACTTGTCTGTGCTCGATGTGTTTTTCAGGGTGGCTGAATGCTGATTTTGCTCCTGATCAGGCGGTGACTGGACCAGCAGTCAGCTCCTCTCGTGCAGAATATAATGAGGACATCACTTGTGTCCCTCTGACAAACAATAACATAGTCAAGCGTGCGCCATTGCTTGGAGCAGGGGTACATAGCACGTGTTGTTGAACTTGTCTGCCTGCTGAAAGATAGTGTTGATGATTGAAAGTACATGATGTGCACCCAGTGAAAACATCAGCAGACCATTGGACATGCACTTTCTAGTGACGCCACGCGCAAAAACGTTGGGCCAAGTGGGGTGGTCCCTTTCCACACGAGCGTTAATGATGAGTTTGTCCTTGCGGTTGACTCAGTGATGACACGGTTCAGCTATTCATTGAAGGTTCCTTTCATGTCATCTGGGTTTGTCATTGTTGGAGCGTAGGCGCTGACGATGGTGGCAACGCAGTCCTCAAGCTGCAGTGCCATTAGGCGATCACCAATGCCACGCGGCAGGCTGTCGAGCTTCCCAGCAAGATTTGTGCTAATGGCAAATCCAGCACCAGAAGTTCTTGAGTTTTTTTCTGTCAAGCTTCCCACTCCCGTAAAAGCTGGAGCCTCCTCCATGTTCTTCAAGCCGTCTGTCGCCCACAAGTCTTGTTTGACTCAGAGCCACGAAGTCAGAACATCCTAGCATCCTGGTACTCAGAGAGGTACGATGTTCTGGTCTGTCGTCTCTGTTCAGTAGAGGTCGGACTTTCCATGCCCCAAATGTCAGAGGCATGTGTATTTTCTTGTGCTTTGTCTTTCAATCGCCATGTTGGATAACCAGGCATGCGCGCTCACCTGTCAGGTACTGTGAAAGGCAGGCTTTGTTTAGGGATGTTTTATCTCCCCCTCCCCCCTGTGGGGAAAGCAGTGTTATCCCTGCGTAGGGCTGCTCTGTAGCTGTAGGAAGAAACGAGCACTGCATCTGCCCTGGTGTACGATGAACGACCATGCATACATGCATGCATACATACATACATACATACATACATACATACATACATATTAATACATTAATACAAATGCATACAACAGACACACATACATATATTCATACATGCATGCATGCATACATACATTCATACATACATACACATACACTCATGCATACATACACATACACACATACATACATGCATACGTACGTACATACATACATACATACATACATACATACATACATGTGTGCATGCATATACACTTATACACATATGTGCATAAAGGGAAGGTCCATTAAAATATCTGAGAACATCTTGACATTAAAAACAAACCTTTTCAACCATCTGAACAAAGCATGCATCCATTGTCAACAACTGAACGGTTGAGAACCTGAGTATGCATGCTCAACTATTCAAATGGGCCAGCGGACCTTACGAAAACATCATGCATTGCGCCTGTTGTCCGCGAACGTTGCGTACTTTATTCCCAACTCGAAGATCACTCGTGCCCGATCTTATAGCAGTCAGTTCCAAGCAAACGACGTAGCAGGGATTAACGATGTTCAGAAATAAAATGACGGGATTGACGCTCTTTTTTTTTTTTTCACGTGCGTATGCGTACGAGTAATTGAATTCTTTCCTTGGAACTTTGATAACCGCTTTTGAGAGAGACGTTGTGTCGAACAGAACTGCAATCGGTCTCACACACACACACACACACACACACACACCAATGGTAGATAGGTATTCAAGGTCTGACCAGCGCGTTGGGCTAATGCGTAGGTCAGACATCCGCTGAGTCGTAGCCACGAGACCCTCTTTCTCAATAATGGTCTCATCTTTTGTTGTTAATTCATATATCCACCAGCTTCAAATCATGCGTAGTGTGGTCTCAAAACTTAGCGGACGTGGCGTAGAGTATATGGACTGGTCCGCACGCAGTGACGCCTCCTTGATGAAACTGACACTGAAACTGAAATCGGTCACAAATACATCATCTGTGTGCAGGTTAAATCAAAAGCTGCGTATTGTTGAAGCACAGTTCTAAAAGAAAGGAGGTTCTGTGCAATATGAAAATGTGTTACCGAGCCCTTCCTGTACACAGAGTTGTAAGTCTAAATCCTATCAGTGGTGACATGTCTAAGAGACGAGTGAATTTCTTCACGAACGAACATGTATACTTCTTCTGAACGAACATGTATACATATGAGTTTTCTTAAGACAAAAACACTGAATCTACGCTCAGTGTTAAAGCGCAAGCATACACACACACACACACACACACACACACACACACACACACACACACACACACACACACAATCTCTCTCTCATTCACTCCCTTTCGCACAAGCACACACACACGCGCGCGCTTGCGCTCGCGCGTGCGCGCGCACGCACGCACACACACACACACACACACACACACACACACACACACGCACGCACGCACGCACACACACACACACACACACACACACACACACACACACACACACACACACACACACACACACACGCACACAGATGTGAGGTTGATGAAGACGCTCGATTACGCTCGTAAGTATAACCTGACTGCACTGACAGTTCTTCCTCGGTCTGTTCTTGTGCAATAAATCATCTCTGTTTAATGGAACACACACACACACACACACACACACACACACACACACACACACACACACACACACGCACGCATTCACACACACACACACACACACACACACACACACACACACA
>JADBJO010001691.1:305000-342500 GCA_016801955.1 Conus betulinus | reverse complement strand
AAAAAGCATTGAAAGAAGTACTTGGAAAACATGTATATGGAAACTGTACCAGCAACAGGTGTTTGCTGCTGGAGTTTCTGCATGCAGCAGCAACGGGTGTTTGCTGCTGGGGTTTTTGCTGCTGGAGTTCTGCATGCAGCAGCAACGGGTGTTTGCTGCTGGAGTTTTGCATGCAGCAGCAACGGGTGTTTGCTGCTGGAGTTCTGCATGCAGCAGCAACGGGTGTTTGCTGCTGGAGTTCTGCATGCAGCAGCAATTCGTCATCACAGACATCATCTTCCAGCAGAAAGATAGTCTGAAAACAACATGGATTCATCCTCGGTCCAAACATTGGTACACTAATGATTGCATACGAGTGTACCAGCGTGACCTGAAAGATGTCTTGCAGACCAAATGCCCAGTGCAGGATGTCACATCGACCATCGGCTCGTTGCTGCAAACTGAAGCTGCATTTCAAACCCACAGTAAAGAATAGACGGTCACCCCATAAAAACTCAAAGCGGACAGATTTCTAATCCATAGATTGACTTTGAAATCAGAGGTTTCCAACTCCTAGGCTGGTTGCCAAGCCAGGCTGCCGAGCCCAGCTTGTCCATTCAGTTATACCACAGGACCCCCTTTTGCACCATGACAGCAACTCACTGTGCCATCAACGACAACTTAAACCTGCGACGGTGTCAGAATAGACCCCTTCCTTGACACTGACAAAGCTCGAAAAACACAGACTGTTACCATGTTTTGGACGTTTTTACAGGCAGTCCTGTCCTGGCTTGTAGTGTTAGTCCCTATCGCATTGTAGTGTTAGTCCCTATCGCATTGTAGTGTTAGACCCTACCGCATTGTAGTGTTAGTCCATATCGCATTGTAGTGTTAGTCCATATCGCATTGTAGTGTTAGTCCATATCGCATTGTAGTGTTACTCCCTATCGCATTGTAGTGTTAGTCCATATCGCATTGTAGTGTTAGTCCATATCGCATTGTAGTGTTAGTCCCTATCGCATTGTAGTGTTAGTCCCTATCGCATTGTAGTGTTAGTCCCTATCGCATTGTAGTGTTAGTCCATATCGCATTGTAGTGTTAGTCCCTATCGCATTGTAGTGTTAGTCCATATCGCATTGTAGTGCTACTCCCTATCGCATTGTAGTGCTACTCCCTATCGCATTGTAGTGTTAGTCCATATCGCATTGTAGTGTTACTCGCTATCGCATTGTAGTGTTAGTCCCTATCGCATTGTAGTGTTAGTCCATATCGCATTGTAGTGTTAGTCCATATCGCATTGTAGTGTTAGTCCATATCGCATTGTAGTGTTAGTCCATATCGCATTGTAGTGTTAGTCCATATCGCATTGTAGTGTTAGTCCATATCGCATTGTAGTGTTAGTCCATATCGCATTGTAGTATCGCATTGTAGTGTTAGTCCGTATCGCATTGTAGTGTTAGTCCATATCGCATTGTAGTGTTAGTCCATATCGCATTGTAGTGTTAGTCCATATCGCATTGTAGTATCGCATTGTAGTGTTAGTCCATATCGCATTGTAGTGTTAGTCCATATCGCATTGTAGTGTTAGTCCATATCGCATTGTAGTGTTAGTCCATATCGCATTGTAGTGTTAGTCCATATCGCATTGTAGTGCTACTCCCTATCGCATTGTAGTGCTACTCCCTATCGCATTGTAGTGTTAGTCCATATCGCATTGTAGTGTTACTCCCTATCGCATTGTAGTGTTAGTCCATATCGCATTGTAGTGTTAGTCCATATCGCATTGTAGTGTTAGTCCATATCGCATTGTAGTGTTAGTCCATATCGCATTGTAGTGTTAGTCCATATCGCATTGTAGTATCGCATTGTAGTGTTAGTCCATATCGCATTGTAGTGTTAGTCCATATCGCATTGTAGTGTTAGTCCATATCGCATTGTAGTATCGCATTGTAGTGTTAGTCCCTATCGCATTGTAGTGTTAGTCCATATCGCATTGTAGTGTTACTCCCTATCGCATTGTAGTGTTAGTCCATATCGCATTGTAGTGTTAGTCCATATCGCATTGTAGTGTTACTCCCTATCGCATTGTAGTGTTAGTCCCTATCGCATTGTAGTGTTAGTCCCTATCGCATTGTAGTGTTAGTCCCTATCGCATTGTAGTGTTAGTCCATATCGCATTGTAGTGTTAGTCCCTATCGCATTGTAGTGTTAGTCCCTATCGCATTGTAGTGTTAGTCCGTATCGCATTGTAGTGTTAGTCCATATCGCATTGTAGTGTTAGTCCATATCGCATTGTAGTGTTAGTCCCTATCGCATTGTAGTGTTAGTCCGTATCGCATTGTAGTGTTAGTCCATATCGCATTGTAATGCTACTCCCTATCGCATTGTAGTGCTACTCCCTATCGCATTGTAGTGTTAGTCCATATCGCATTGTAGTGTTACTCCCTATCGCATTGTAGTGTTAGTCCCTATCGCATTGTAGTGTTAGTCCATATCGCATTGTAGTGTTACTCCCTATCGCATTGTAGTGTTAGTCCATATCGCATTGTAGTGTTAGTCCATATCGCATTGTAGTGTTAGTCCCTATCGCATTGTAGTGTTAGTCCATATCGCATTGTAGTGTTAGTCCATATCGCATTGTAGTGTTAGTCCCTATCGCATTGTAGTGTTAGTCCATATCGCATTGTAGTGTTAGTCGCATTGTAGTGTTAGTCCATATCGCATTGTAGTGTTAGTCCATATCGCATTGTAGTGTTAGTCCCTATCGCATTGTAGTGTTAGTCCATATCGCATTGTAGTGTTAGTCCATATCGCATTGTAGTGTTAGTCCATATCGCATTGTAGTGTTAGTTCATATCGCATTGTAGTGTTAGTCCATATCGCATTGTAGTGTTAGTCCATATCGCATTGTAGTGTTAGTCCCTATCGCATTGTAGTGTTAGTCCCTATCGCATTGTAGTGTTAGTCCATATCGCATTGTAGTGTTAGTCCATATCGCATTGTAGTGTTAGTCCATATCGCATTGTAGTGCTACTCCCTATCGCATTGTAGTGTTAGTCCATATCGCATTGTAGTATCGCATTGTAGTGTTAGTCCATATCGCATTGTAGGTTAGTCCCCTATCGGATTGTAGTGTGAGTCCATATCGCATTGTTTTGTTAGTCCATATCGCATTGTAGTGTTAGTCCATATCGCATTGTAGTGTTAGTCCATATCGCATTGTAGTGTTAGTTCATATCGCATTGTAGTGTTAGTCCATATCGCATTGTAGTGTTAGTCCATATCGCATTGTAGTGTTAGTCCTATCGCATTGTAGTGTTAGTCCATATCGCATTGTAGTGTTAGTCCATATCGCATTGTAGTGTTAGTCCCTATCGCATTGTAGTGTTAGTCCATATCGCATTGTAGTGTTAGTCCCTATCGCATTGTAGTGTTAGTCCATATCGCATTGTAGTGTTAGTCCATATCGCATTGTAGTGTTAGTCCATATCGCATTGTAGTATCGCATTGTAGTGTTAGTCCATATCGCATTGTAGTGTTAGTCCATATCGCATTGTAGTGTTAGTCCATATCGCATTGTAGTGTTAGTCCCTATCGCATTATTTAGGTCCACGATATGTCTGTCAGATATAACCGTTGTACGCTTTTCAATAAGACAAGCTGTTGAAAAAGAAGTTCACCTAATGTTAAGTATGGAGGAGTGTTACTGAACAGCCTGTTGTTTCTCAGTTTTGTTCCTCTATTTTCCTTGTATCTAAACCCAACGTATTGAATACAGCAAGTTAAACAGTGTCACTGTTTTTGACTTCGATCATTCTTGACATGAACAAACTGTTTGCGCAAATATGTCAGGCTCAACATTTGATGAAAATAGGCTTAGCAAAATGAAACTGTCAAACACCTTTTGAGTCAAACAGATAAACATAGAATTGCTATTCTAACGCCAGTTTGCTTGTTTCAAATAAATCAGAATGCCTTTTGGATTGCAGAATGTGGTGCTTCTTTTGCAAGAAGAATGCACGAGCTGAATCAGAAAATTCAACTGTCAATTTGTTTTTACATTTGGATGGGTTATAAATGTGTTGATCTGAACTGGTGGGCTGTTCGAAAATAATTTTACAAAAAACACTGAGGCGTTTTGGACTGACTACCAGACTCACAAAAATGAATACAGATTTCACTAAATTGAACGTTCTAGCACAAACTTTGCCAGCAGATTTTTGAAACATGAACAAGAAATTTTTCAAAGAAAAAAAGTCGCCAATCTGTCATACAAAGCGACAAGTACGTACACTCATTGGTCTTTTTAAGTTGCTATCGTCAATGTGTGACTTCCCTTGCCATTATTGTTGCCCATGTCGGTGATATTAGCAAAGCCAAAATAGCTTAGTTTTCATCATCACGTGGACAGATGGATGTCGGTAAGCTTTGCGGCAACTCCTGTGGATTCTTACGTCTTATCATATCCCGATTCCTGACTCGCAGCAGGATTTCGACGTCTGAACCGAAGCCAGCTCTTGCTTACTGATTATTGCCCACCCCACCTTTTCGCAAACCTCAGAGCAAAAAGCAAACCACCGACTTTTGCTGTGGTCTGCGATGCTTCGGGGGGAGGGGGGGGGGGGGTGACCTCCTTGAAGAAGTCTCAGTCATCACAGAAGTTGCTGCCATAGACAAGAAAAATGGCAAAGCCCCTCACATGCTAATATCTTTGGCACTGGGATACCTGATGAGCAGTACAACCTCAGTGAGCGAATGCCAGTGTTCCCGAATGGATCCTCAAAGGGAGCAGCGAAGAGTGGGGCAGCAGCATCTTCAACAAATACACTAATGGGAGACTGATCCCCAGAGCCTTTCCGACTGGGACAAAAAAAAATCCTCCAACTACACAGCAGAGTCAGCAGGTCTGTTTTATGTTGTACAAGGGTTCAGAAAGTCAAACAAGCCCCCATCGAAGATTGCTCTCTTCACTGACTGCAGGTCTCTGCTGCAGGCACTTCAAAGCAACAGACGCGAACAGCAGCTAAAACAAAAACATTTTTTTAAAAAAAGCCCTCCATGGTCTTTCAAGACGATCCAGCATTGTACTCCAGTGGATTCCACCCCACTGTTAGATCACTGGGAATGGGAAGGCTGATATCTCTGTCCAAGGCAGGCAGCACTAGGGGGCAGTTCAGGCACCCAGGGACCTACAGAGAGGCCAAAACTATCATCCACAACCAATACTAAAACCAGTGGAAGAGAAGTCTGGATACAGACGGTGGTGTAGATCCAATTCATGATCTCCTGGGATACCAGCAAACAGTTCTCTTCAGACTGAGAACTGGCCACTTGCCGACTGCTAGCCACCTATGTCCAATTAAGGTTGCCCACGCAGATGAATGCTCGTGCGGCACTGAATCTCAGACCCCAGAGCTCATCCTCCAACTGTCCAGCCCATGGTGTTCTGCGGCGTCAAACTGGGCCAGAAGGCGCAGAGCTGCAAAAGCAGCTTTGGAGCAGCCGTCAAGACCTCAAGGATTCGTCGTAGCGACAGAATTGAAGACATGACGCAGCCAATGAAATTCGACCGCAAAAAGAAGATGTAGAAGAAGTAGAAGCATTCATATCAGAAAACTGTTACCAGATTACAGATTCATCTAAACAACTTGCAACGAGCTGCTTCCTCATTTCAGTTTAAGGCGAATTTGGGAGAAAAGCAGGATAACAGGGATTTATTTGCCTGCAATAGACAAATGGGCATATAATGGAAGTCTTATGTTGTATTAGATGCGTATAGATGTTTATCAATTTCAACTCGAGTGTCACTTTGACATGTAAAAACCTTCCCAGACGAGCGAATATGCCCTTTTCTTTACAACGAATAAACTGTTGATAAATAATGGATCATTAAAAGCATTGTTAAGAACATTTGATGTTTAAATACAGCCTATATTATAATACGGATGGTATCTGCAATAAATGTACTGTGAATCGTTTTTGTGCTTTAATTAAAGACAATGCTTTGAATTCATTACAAATACCTGATGATCAAATTTGGAGCAATCAATCTTATACAGACGTCAATACATTATGTAGGAGTGTCAAAAATAGTTTGCAATGCTTTTTCAGTCAAACGTGGCAACATGACATTGAAACTAGCAGCCAATGTTTTTCTACACATGTTATAAATATAAAATGATATTTGAAAAGAAGAAAGGTTATGTAATAAATATGATATGTCTGCAATAGATGATGACTTTCTTTCTATCATGGAATGTCCATCATGCAAAATGTATTTGCCAAAAAGATTTCTCTCTCCCCAAATCTGTCTAAAATTTTGTCAAATGATGTCGTCTACTTATCGAAAACAAAAGCTTCTATTGTCAAAGTACATTAGATTATCTCGAGTGTTGTAAATTTTTGGTCACTTTCAGCATTGACGCGCAATTCATTTTTTATTTAGCTGTTTTGTTTTCCTTTTCCTGTTATTGCTTTAAACTCACCCTTTCTCCATCCCCAAAAGGGGCAAAAGGAATAAATATTGCTTTTGTTCGTGCGTCCGTGCGTGCGTCCGTGCGTGCGTGCGTGCGTGCGTGTGTGTGTGTGTGTGTGTGTGTGTGTGTGTGTGTGTGTGTGTGTGTGTGTGCGTGCGTGTGTGCGTGCGCGCGCGCATAGGTGTGTGTGTGTGTGTGTGTGTGTGTGTGTGTGTGTGCGTGCGTGCGTGCGTGTGTGTGTGTGTGTGTGTGTGTGTGTGTGTGTGTGTGTGTGTGTGTGTGTGTGTGTGTGCGTGTGCGTGTGCGTGTGTGTGTGTGTGTGTGCAGAGAGAGAGAGAGAGAGAGAGAGAGAGAGAGAGAGAGAGAGAGAGAGAGAGAGAGAGATCTAACTTTGTTACTGTTTTGCACATTTTGTTGTCTTTATAAGGTATCATCAAAGCTGGCTGTGGAATGACGCACGGGTTGCTCACACAATACACCGTGAACAATATATTGGACAGGATGAGTCTTGCATAAAAATTTACTTTGATTATACTAACTACAAGAATCCTGACCCGCGAACTTTGCTTCTAGTTGCTCCCTGCTTTTTTCCGACTTATATTAGTTCATATTTCGTCATCATGTGTGAAACATTTACTCATGGTGGAAGATTTGTCGGCCCTACAATGGAGACTAAAATCCAGATCCAAAATGTCGAGACGCCGCTGCTGAATCGACGGTATGTCAGATGTCCAGCCAAGCATTTCACTCTTAGCTTCATGGCGTGTGACGTCCGTACTTCTTGTTGGGCCCATGAACAAAGTACAGGCATCCAGTGTAATTACCCAGTGACACCACATCCGCCGTCCTTTGTCTGCACCAATCGAAATGGGCGTGTGCCGTACAGTCTTGTGTGTGACCACCGGAAAGACTGTCAGGACGGAAGTGACGAATCGTTTTGTCACTTTGAACCCTGTCGTCATCTTCAAGAACATGAATGCACAAACCACCAAGTAAAAATGGATGTGTACCTGTATAATAAAATCGACGAGTAGTTATTCACCTTAACACACAGAAGTATCAGTTCTGTAGAACACACATAGCTGCTATGTAATTATGCACGTATTATGGTGGAGCTGTTCACTCTCACCGCTTTTATTCATCCATGGACATGCCACACGTAATTACAGTAAAAAGAATTGAATAGTGGTGATGATGACGGTGATGCCGACGCTGATGATAAAGCTGATTGGTTGCAGTAGTAGTCACAGCAGCAGTAAATAGCTGCTGTTGTCGTTGTAGAAGTAGCAATAGTAGTAGTATGTTCATGTAAGCAGCGTTTTAGCCACTGCACACACAAGCAATCATTCCATGTCCATATTATATGAACAAGCCTAGAATCTGCCATTGATACACCTATGCAACTTATACATTCAGGCAAAGATATCTGTGTTTCTCCCTCTTGTCTATAGTAAGAGTCACAGCACTGAAGAATTGTGTAGCAGATTCCTCCAGATCACCGACTGTGCGCAAGCGTTTGGGTGTCTGAATCGTAAGAGTGATTTTTGTTTGTCTTTTCCACCCCCTCTCGTCATCTCCATAACAGTCTCCCGGTGGAATATCTCATCAAGACCACTGGATCTTATATACAATGCATATAAAACAACAACGACTTAATTTAACTCCTGAACTGTACAAGTCAGATAGGGTTGAGAGTGCAATAAGAACCAGGGCCTGCAAAATGCAGTTAGCTTTACCTCTTGTGAAGGACGCCTTCAGGTGGGAATACAACAACAGCGTTAACAACACAGTTTTTTTTTGTGTGTGTGGGGGGGGGGGGGGGGGGGGGGGGGGGGGTGACACTCTCCAAACGAAAAAAATATCTCGCTGTTACTGTCAACTCCCGGTCAAATACCTATATTTTGAAATCTGATCGATAGTTTTCACTGTTCTCGAAGAGTCCTCGATTCACTGTTCTGCCTTCAGGTTTTTAAGCACAATGCTATCCCAGAAAAAGGCTGGTGCGCAATACCATAGAATGCTTGTTGAATTTTCAAAAAAAACAGCTATAGATCCTACCTAAGAAGCAAAGAAAACTATGAAACAGCAAAATTACCTACATATTCTTGTGAAAAATAGAAAATATAAAAAAGATAACGTCTTAAGACACAAGTGCTGAGGGCCAGTTCTTGGAATGAATCCGCAAGGGACTGAATAACAATAAACTAATAAATTCCAAGGATAAGTAACTGAGCACCATATATAGTCCCCAAAAGGAAAAACCTGGCAAGGGATATACGGTAATGCGCCCTTTTCTACCCCTCTGTCTCTCTCCACACACACGTGTGTGTGTGTGTGTGTGTGTGTGTGTGTGTTTACATATAAAAGATAGCTGTATAGATCTATATCAATTTACTGGTGCGTGTCTGTAAATAGAAGTATGGATATGAGTACATCTTATACATATTTAGGAATTTACATGTGTTTGTTTCCACGTAAATTTCACCAAGAGTGAATATCAATAAAATGGGGGAAAAAAATGAAGTGAATACTTGTTGTTCGTTTAAAGCATAATGATGGTAACGTTAGAAATTCCATAAGATGTGTGTCTGACAAGCAGGCTGGCCCTATTCCATCTTCTGCATGAAGAGATGGCTCACAATGAAGCTATATTCATCGTTTCTTCTGTGTTCACAGTGTGTGCCATTTGACAAGAGATGTGACCGAGCTATCGACTGTATTGACCAGTCAGATGAAGAACGCTGCGAACTGTCGGAGACTCAAGGAGTCACTATAGAGTATCTGAGCCTCACCATTCTTGGTCCCCAGGTATACGTTACAATGAACCCTTTAGGTTTTCTGAATCCGTCCACCGTGGACGCCAACTTCTCCTGTCCTCATACACACTTCTGGTGCCCAGGTTGGTTGGTTGCGCGGCACGATGTACAATAACGAAATAGATGTTAAGAACTGTTGAACTCAAATGAAATAGTATGGCAACATATTTTGTTTTAGATAGATATATAGATGGATAGACAGACAGAGAGATAGATAGTGAAAGAGAGAGAGAGAGAGGGAGATAAAGATGTGTGTGTATGTGTGTGTATATATATGTGCGTGTGTGTGTGCGCGCGCGTGTGTGTGTGTGTGTGTGAGAGAGAGAGAGAGAGAGGGGGGGGGGGGGGAACACAGGGTTGAAACTCAAACTGGCGGAGACTTCCACACTCTTAGTAAGAACACTAAGTTCGTTGTAGCTCTCCAAAAGCTGAGAAGTGTGTGATTCAATAATTACGGTCTGCACGTGCACGAGATGACTTCAATTGCTGATTCTGCCCTTCTGATCTTCAAAACGCCATGCCGACTATTTTTTGCTTTAAAGCTTCCACGCTACATTCGTGACGTTCACATTGGCTCAAAGGTACCTTAGTAGCACAGGTTTGAAAAATTGCACGCCTGTTTCGGACAATCTGTGCCAGCACCACTGGTCGTCTTGAGTCTGGTCAGAGTCAAGATCAACTGACGTGGCACAGACTACTGTTAGCAAACTTTGGAACCGACTTCAAAGACCAGCCCAACCAACGACAGGACATGATGGAAAGTCCCAAGGGTCACAACTCCACCCCAGGATCGCTATATCCGACTTTGTCATTGGTGGGATCACTTCCTGTCCGCCTCGTCAACTGCTCAGAATGTGTCCGAACATTAACTTGTCAAACAACACAATACGGAATCGCCTCTGAGAAAATGGGTTATACATTCGAAGATTTGTCAAGGGTTGTTCATTGACCCAATATCACTTTGTGAACAGGTGCTTTAGCAACTGAGCATCACTCATGGTATATGTACAGACAGTGACACGAGTAGTTTTTCGAGAAGTTTTTTTTTTTTTTTTTTCTGCGAAGCCATGATGGATAAAAGCGATTCTGATGAAGACTTGATGAATGTTTTACTTTAACTACATAGATCAAGTAACTTTACATGGTGACAGAATCATGATGGCGTGTGTGTCATTTTTCTGACTGTAGAAGCGACCTGGTGGTGGTGGGAGGCATCATCATGACCAAAGTCTTATCAACAGGCTCACGAGATTCCTCTCCTAATAGCAGACTTTGACCTTCCAGATCACCTGCATTTCATCCCATAGAAAATGTGTGCGATGTTTTCGACAGACGTGTCCAAAACACGCCCTTAAGAGAAATGGGCAGCCATTGCAACTGACACTGTCTGACGTCTCACTCTGCCCATGGAAGATGTCAGGAAGCTATGGATGCCAGAGGTGGTCATTCATGTTGATGACTTAATCTGTATAATGCGAGGTCCATATAACTGATTGTTAACACAATTAAACAAAATATCATTATCATTATGAATACTTATATGGCACCTATCCTCGGCTAGAGACCAAGCTGTATGTGCTTTACAATCCACACTCGTTTACACAACAGGATGCCTATCTGGGTAGTGTCGACTGAAAAGCTGCCAGCTGGCGCTTCATTCAGTCGTTTCCCTTGTCATGCAGTCAATATCGTTCAATATCGTTCACTCCATTTCCTTACTTCCTTCATTCTTTCCATTTTTCACGTAGGGTGCATGCTATGTGTAATGTGTCATCCATACCAACGGCCAAACTGGCCTTCTCTCTTCCGAAAATTAGTGATGGGATTTTACATGTGTGCAAGATGTTATGCTGTTCACATACGGAACCTCGCTTTATAGTCTCATTCGAATTATATCCGTATTTCTGATTTTTGTTGATTTGTTTGGACTTCATCATTTTTTTTTTCTTGATTCAACGAAGCGAAAAATATTAAAATTAAAAACCCACGGCTCAAAAACAGCTGTGTTTTTTTTCTCTTTTTTTTTTCATTTTCGGACCCTATATATCAAGCTGTATGATGTCTCGATTTGTTCATAAGCTGGACGTTCCCGCCTTTAAGATTGTATGCATGCATCTAGAAAGAGAACTCTAGATCCTATTCCATATGTGTTAATATTAACAGCTTTGCGACTTTGGTCATTAGCAAGTGAGGGGATGGGGAGAAAACTGGTCAAAATTGTCCCTGTGCTGGTCAGGGGGACAGGTCTGCCAGAATCAAGAAAGGTGCTACTAACCATTCATTGTTCAAGTCAAAGGTTAATGGAAAAGTGGTGACAGAAACAAGCATAGAGCTCTGCTAGAAATTTAAAGCCACAACTCTGTAGTTAGACGAGTGTGTGTGTGTGTGATGGTTGTCCACGATATACCGTGGTCGAATTTATGCCTAGACGAGTGTTTGTGTGATGGTTGTCCACGATATACCGTGGTCGAATTTATGCCTATAGCACACCAGAACAATGTAGCAGCACACCTTTTGGAGATAGCACTACACTCCACGCACAGGGAGTGGGAGGTGAAAGTGGCACTAGATAGAGCCATGACTGCTGGGGTATCCATCCATGCATTCAGAACACTATTCACACGACTGTGGGAAGGCCAGTTAGAACTGACATCTCACTCTGTTCATTGGCAGCTGTTCTTTTCCCCCACCTTGCCCCTAAATCCCTGACAACCCCCCACCCTCACCCACACCCCACCCGTTAGCTTCTTTCTTTCGTAAACTGTTGTGAACTGCTCTGGGTTCCCAAAGTGTCTGGTGACTCCTATAGAATAGGCTTCCGGACTTCCAGACTTATCCGAGAGCTACACCAGTCGTCAGTCGGTAACGGTAGGACTTACGCTTCCTGACGCCATCAGTGGTCGAGGGCTTCCCTGCTGTCTTTGCTTGATGTTGCACTTGAACTGTACCGAGTTAGTACCACAGCTGAAATGGATAAGTCTCAGTCTGGCACCAGAGTCTGCAGTCTGTGCTGTTTCTTGGTGTGGCTCTGTATCCTCGTATTTGAAGTTGCATCTGCCTCACGCGTATTGCTGTTAGGCGTCAGGTCTGTTGACGACCTGCTGTTGTGATGAAGTTTGGTGGAAAAAAATAGGCGTACACCTAAGTACTCACTACACATATACATTAGCGCATTTTAAGGTTCTGAATGTAGGTATCGCCAGCTAGTAAGATCCTCAGCTGCGCTGAGGAAGGAAGTTTTCAGCACAACAAATTTGAAAGAGAACTTATAGTACTACTGGCTGAATTGTATGTGTGGATGGCAATACACACGTAAATGTCCGCGGAAGTTTGGTGGAAAAAGAATATAATTTGGACTTACAGTCAAGGAACACCGTAGGTGTAGGAATAAAATAATGTGCGTTTTCTGATGTACGTTGATGCAGACAGGTGGATTAGCTACAGTGGTATTGATGTGCTAAGACATATGTTGATGTACTTTGTAGTGGTCGTAGGTGTACAGAAATATTGTTTTCAAGTTTAGTAAGACTGGTTATTTTCTGTGAGTGTAGGTTGGTGTCGGAGGACCGAAACTTTTAGTATTAAAAGAGACGAGTCTGTCACGCAGCGCGTGGCGGGTGCAAAGGGTAGACTGCATGCGCGGTGTCCGTGTGTGTGTGAGGTTTATCGATCGATAGGTGACGGGTGGTGGTACCTCGGGTAGACACGTCTTGCAGCGTTTCACTTTTGGTGTTTGAGCGTGGAACCAAACTGGGTTGGATGGATGGAAAGGTAAATTAGGGATTATGAAAGTTTTTTTCTAATTATTATTAAATATATGCAGTTGAATTAATGATTATGTTAAATGCAATAGTAGTATCGGTTAGATTATTTAGTATAGTGTATCACAATTGAAATAAAAGAGAGAAATAGCAGATGATAATAAAGATGTTTCAGATACTTCCGAACTGTGCCTCAGAAGTCTACTCATGGCATATATATATATATATATATATATATATATATATATATATATATATATATATATATATATATATATATGGATAGATAGATACATAGATAGATAGATAGATGGTTCTTGTTTTAGTCGACGGGGGTGTGCGCCAGTATTCAAAAAGTTTTTCTCAGCATCGTGGTGTCGGTAGGCAACGTTTAGGACAATGTATAGCAGCGCTCGGAAATCCTTGTCGAGCTTACGTAATTGGTAATTGTCATAACGCTTGATAATTTCCGATGACATTTGCGAGAGTATGATTGTTCCTGCTAGGAAATTAGGGATACCCGGGTTCAATTCTATTATTTTGTTGTGCTTGAGATGTGTTTGATGATTCTATTAAGCATGTTATTGGGTAATAGGCCCTGAACTGCGACTGGTACTGGTAGCCACTAACGGTCGATTGCTCGTTGGAGTAAAACTGATTTATGATCTTGCTGAATCATTGTGTCTTGGAGACTTCGATGGGGACTGAAGTCGTAGAAACATAACTCGTACGGTATAATCACTGTCTTGAAGGAACGGTTACAGTTATGTTCGCGGCCATTGATGGAAATGGAAATTCAATGGAGTCTGACGGTACAAAGTGTCCGCAGGAACAAAGATTCCGCACGCGGACACTTTGTTCCCTGCGGACACTTTGTACCGTGAACTGACATTCAAAGTGTCCGCAGAAATCCTGCGGACACTTTGTTCCGCGAGGTGACATATAACTTACAAAAAAAGCGGAACAAGTGTCCGCAGCCGTTTACAGCCTCTGTGAGTGGGTGAATGTGCACGTACACATGTGCGTGCGTGTGTGCGTACGCACGCGGGCGTGCGCGCGCGCGCGCGCGCGTGTGTGTGTGTGTGTGTGTGTGTGTGTGTGTGTGTGTGTGTGTGTGTGTGTGTGTGTGTGTGCGCGCGCGCGCGCGCGCGCGCATCTTAATTAAAATAAAGTTTAAAATTTGTTGACTACTTTTTTGTGCAACAGCGCACACACACACGCACCCACACACGCACGAATGCACGCGAATGGAGTGTACGTGCACATTCACCCACTCACACTGAGGCTGAAACGGCTGCGGACACTTTGTTCCGCTTTTTGTAAGTTATACGTCACCTCGCGGAACAAAGTGTCCGCAGGATTTCTGCGGACACTTTGAATGTCAGTTCACGGTACAAAGTGTCCGCAGGGAACAAAGTGTCCGCGTGCGGACACTTTGTTCCCTGCGGACACTTTGTACCGTCACAGGCCCGCTGCGGTACATCATTTGCGTGTGAATTGTGAGTGGTGTAGCTGGTGCCTGTAGGTAGGGGGGGGCCGGACTTCTCTATACATCACTACTTTATTCCAGCTGCTTCGTCTCAAACGCTTCAGTGCGGGTCTTTTTTTGTGTGTGTGTGGTCCATTGATGCGAGGGCATGGTGAATCAGAGACAGACTTTTACCTGGTGACATTGAAAAACACTTACTGTATTGCCGGGTATTTTTTGTTTGTTTTTTTTTTTTGTTTTTTTTGTTTTTTGCTCTGTGCATGTGTCGAATGTCCAGCAGGGACAGAGCAGTGAGTGAGATACTTAAAGTGCAAGATTGAACAATTTAAATGCTGTGATTAATATTTGGGGGGGATTGTGTATGGGTGTAGGGATAGCCTGACACCAGTAGAAAAAAAAATTCGTATGAGTACAGTTTGGGAGGAGGGTGTACGCCAAAGCGTCGCGTGGGCATCTCGAGTCCTATGGGATATCAACCTTGTTTGATGTTTCAGCCCGGGATTACCAGGTGATGTAGCTCTTCACCCTTGTCCTCTCTGGTGTTGGCCTTCAGTGGGCTGAGGTAGGTGTGTGTGTGTGTGTGTGTGTGTGTGTGTGTGTCTCGGGGAAAGGTCATTACATATGAATGCGCATCACGTGCGTGCACAGTTATGCACAAGGGGCCATGTGATGATGGACGCGCATTGGTGTTATTAGTTTAGTTGGATTCCTTTTGCTTTGTTTTTTTTTTTTCTATTCCGTGTGGGGAAAACTGCACGTGTGTGTTGGATGTAAAGATCTTGATGTTTGCATCTGCCATTCTGTTGGTGAGACTGCGTGTGTGAATGCAAATAAACCCGTCTGGTTGTTGTGCACCATATTTCCGTTTGTGTGTTTGTTGTACGGCGTTCGTACTCTTAGGTAAAAGAGGAGGGTGGTTATAAAGGTGGGTATATTCATACATATATCCCTGTCTACTGTCTTATACAGTGACAATGAATGTTTAGGCTCCACGTGTCAGTGTGAAATGAAATTAAAAAAAACATCTGTATTCTGTAATTTGTAATTATTTAGAACATTTTGACATGTTTGGAAATTATGGGGAACGTCCAGTTTATAACACAGGGACTGGTCTGACGGAAATGATAAGATCAACAAAATCATCGACAAGATGCAGAGACACGTTATTGACCAAACCTGCAAACAGAAAGAGGCCTACCAGAAAGCAAGGCTGTGCCTATATCAGAAGCTTAGGCAGACAAAGAACTAACAGCAGAGAAGCAAAACTAAAGGTCTGCAAGCTGCTGCTGATGCCAGCATGTAAAACAAAGATCCACGATGGCCTTCACACTGTACAGGGATCTCAGGCATCTGCCTCGACTCCCGTGCGTTCTGCTGAGAACGAGGACTGACATACCTGCGTACTGGGCACAACACTTCAAAGCACTCCTGAACAGAGAGTCGCCCACATCAGAAAAGGCCGTTGCAGCATTCCCACGACTACGTGTGAAGAAACCTCTAACAGACCCATCTTAGATTGCTGAGATTAAGACAGCACTAAAACGCATCATTGTTAAGGCTTCTGCAGCCAATGGCATTTGGAGACATTGACGACCTGGTTCCAGATCATCTTGGAAAATGGCGAGTAGAATAAAAACTTCAAGGATATCTTCATGCACATGTCTACAAGAGGAAAGGGATTTTTCACTTGTGTATTGTAGAAAACTGTTTGCCAGAACCATTCAAGATAGAATCAAAATCCCTACTGCCGACAGCATTGTCCCTGCATGCAAAGGTAGGTTTTTCAAGTATGCAAGGGCACCAGTGGCACGGCAGTTACCGTTTGCCAGCTGCATGAGAATTGACACAAGCAGAGCCAGAACTTCAGCTGGTGCTTGTTGATGTGACGAAAGGCGTATGCAGGGTGAGCTTTACAAAGTCCGGTGCCTTGGGTATGCTGAAAAACTCGTCGCACTGACCTCATTCGCCATAAGGTGACAGCGTGCTGGCTGCACACTCCAGTAATGACATCTAGTCCATGGCAGTCTGGTTTGCTATGCTACGGTCTGTTAATCAGCATGTTCCAACCCTTACCATCAATGACAAGCAGCACTCCACATACACGTCCTGTTGTTATCAACAGCCCAGTGATGAAGACCACGAGCAAGTGTTGCTATCTAGGCAGCACTGAGAACAGTGGAAACATCTCTGCACATGGAGGCTACACTGTAAACCACAACAGCCACTGTCACCTTCGGTAGTCTCACAAAGAGTTTACGGAAAGTCATGTCATGAAATTCTTCACACACAACTGCACTGTTGACGCAGTGGTTATCAGTGTTCTGCTGTACCGTTGAGGCCTGGATCACCTTCTGACTACACCCCGAACAGCTGGAACGAGTCCATCAGCGTCCCTTGCACAAGATCTGCAACATCAGGTGGTAAGAAATGTCCAACCTTTAAGTTCTGGAAAGTGTGGATTTCCCAGCATCGAGTGTCTCTACTTATGAAGAGTCAGCTGCAGTGGGTGTGACATGTCGTTACCATGGATGAAAACAGGGTCCCTAAAATGCCCCCTGTATGACCACATGAAGCAAGAGCAGTGTGACCAAGGTGGACTGTTCACGTGGTACAATGACACTCAGATGACACATTCAAGAGTGGTACCATGGATACAGTCAGTTGGGAACACAGCATCCTTCACAGGTCCTGCTAGAGATCTCTGTGCCATCAGGGCACCCAAGTTCTCAGGATGAACAAAGTGACTGATGTTCAGGCAAGCAGAAACACAAGGGAGCAGAGTTACACTTCGCTGAATTCCTCGGAATGTCTGTGGTCGTTAGTGTGCCTCAAATGCAGGCGTCCATTTTCATAAATAAACCATTCTGGCCAATGACCTGCATGACAGACATCATTAAAGTCAACAGGAGAGTCCAGCCTTGCATATTACGCCTGCTTATTTGTTTAACAACAGGGACACATAACGTTGCGTATGAATGACTTTTAGTAGAAATCCACTTTTATTCTTCATTACTTAAACTTTTCTGTAGTATTTTTTTTTTGCGCACAAGGGTCTGTCTTCCTGTTACTTAAAAGTAGTAATACCTCACTTTGTGTGACTGCTTACTAGTAATAGAGGGCCACTCGTTTCATGTTGTCAGATAACACATTCTGTCTACCTGTGTACCTACGCTGTAACGGGGTGGCGGATTGCCCAGGAAGTGAGGATGAGGCAGGGTGTGACAGCTACACCTGTCCCGGGTACTATAGTTGTCGTGGTCTTGCTGCCTGCCTTCCTGTCACTCTTCTATGTGATGGACTGTACCAGTGTCCACAGTGGGATGACGAGCTCTTGTGTGGATTCACACCTGTCCTCACCACTGTACTTGTTACGGCAATGCGTTCTTTTGTCATGGCACATTTTTGGCGGGGAATTTCCTTCAGTTACGTTTCCTTGATGGGCAGAACTCCAATCTGACATCTGCTGATCTTGTGAACAACACGATGCTGGTGCATCTTAGTCTGAGGTACTGTAATCTAAAAAATCTCAACACTTTAAACCTTCCTAATCTTCTGTTCTTAGATTTGAGTAACAATGCCATCAAACAGATCAATAGTGAGAACATCAAAAAGGTCTAGTAAGTCTTCATACACTTGTTTTAGCGTCAAATCCAGTACGTGGTCGTTTCATTACCGGCAGTAAGAAGGCTGCTTTTGGATCCATAAAAATATTAGACCTCTCCAGCACACACGGAAAAGACTTCAACACTGAGATGCTGACTTTCTTTCCTTCATTGACAAGTCTCAATCTTTCATACAGTGGTGTAGAGAGCATCTTGGGAGGGGGATTCCAGTCTCTGTCACAGCTGGAAGTGCTGGACCTTCGTGGTTGTCCCATGATCCAGTTTCCTCGGGAGTTGTTCCAGGGACTAGAAATTCTACAGGAAGTTCAGGCTGACAACTACAAACTCTGTTGTCCCAGCCATGTTGCCCAAAGGCTTCAACACTGCACACTGCAGTGCACCAGAGGATGAAGTGTCGTCCTGTGAGACTTTATTGAGGTCATCAGTTTACCGTGTGTCTTTCTGTCTGTCTTTGCTGTGTGCACGTTGCTTGGAAACATGATCAGTATCATGTACAGACTATGTATCAATAAATCGACGAGTAAAGGCAGTTTCAGTATCTTTGTCACTCATCTCTGTGTGGGCGATTTCCTTATGGGTATCTACCTGGCTATTATTGGTATTGCAGATCATATTTTTAAAGGCAGCTACCTTTGGAAAGATGTATTATGGACTACGAGTGCAGGATGCATGTCTGCTGGCTTTCTGTCCATGCTGTCCAGTGAAATTTCTGTGTGCTTTATTGGTTTATCACACTTGACCGTTTTATTGTCATCCATTTTCCTTTTACAACTCGTCGCTTTAGATCTCGATCTGCTCAAATGGCCAGTGCTGTTGTGTGGGTGACAGGTCTTCTTCTTGCTGCTGTTCCTCTATTTCCAGCCATGTCTTACTGGAACTTTTACAGCGAAACAGGTATTTGCATTCCTCTGCTATCACCAGGAAAAAAATTTCCAGGTCAGAGCTATTCTTTTGGCGTCATGATCGTTTTAAATTTTGCTTATTCTTAATGATCGGCTCAGGCCAAGGACTGATTTATAATCCCATTGTGGAATCCAGAATGACCAACAGTGACACCACAAAAATGTCCAAAGATGTGACCATCGCTCGTCGATTGCTGACGGTTGTGATGTCAGATTTTATGTGCTGGTTTCCCATTGGTTTGCTTGGTCTTCTGGCCGCCAATGATATCCCAGTCCCCGGAGAACTGAACGTGGCCTTAGCAATTTTTGTGCTGCCCATCAATTCAGCATTGAACCCCTTTCTCTACACCATTAATACACTGATGGAGAAGTCACAACAGCGTACTGAGGAGAAGTTACAACAGCAACTCATGGCAGAATTCAATGATGCAGAAATAAAAGCTGGTTAAACATTTTGGAGCTGTATGTGAGTTAGGTTGACGCTGATATACAAGGAGATATTGATCAGGTCGACAAAAAATGGATATGTTTAACAAACAAAAAGAAAACAGTATAATACCGCATTTCGCAATAGTTACGCTATCTAAATATTTGAAGTCAGAAATAGTAGTACAGACCTCGGTTATGAAACAGAGAAACGTCTAGTCAGAACTGTGCCATTGATGTCCTGTTTTCAAAGCCATCGTGCTTTTAAAAAGTCATTTCTTGTGTAGATGAAATCTGGAATGTTGCTTGCTATGTTAGCGCAAAGTGCAATATGCTGTCGCAATGTCAACAGTATCAATGTGTGTTTGAATTTTTTTCAAGTATGTCGGTTTGTCATATGCCCTTTGCTCTCTCTATCCCTGTCAATGTTTGCCTTTGCGTTTAGGGGCATGTCGCAGTGAAAATCAATGTTTCACCTTCACAACGAGAGGGACGGATTCACCTCAAATTGGGGTTAATGACGTCTACGTATTAGAGCGATTTAAATCTTCATAAACATGAGTAAATGGTCTCTACGTACTATTTAGAGCGATGTTTACCGAACAAAAATGAAAATAAAAAAAAAAAATACAGAGGTACTACTAGACTGATTAAATGAAGACATATAGACGTAATTAGAAATCGTCATACTTCTTTTTTTTTTCCCTTCATTTTGGCCTTAATAAAAAGTCTGTTTTGTTTTCTTTGTTTTGTTCTTCTGCAACAAGGTCCACAGACAACCTCACATTTAGGTTAAAGTAACAGTCATGGCACACAATGCCGCAGGTGGGTTAGATAATTGTGAATGGCACACAATGTAACCCATCGAGCCAAGTTACGGTACAGTGTCATTGCTGGGTTAGATCAAACGATTGTTCGTGACACAGTGTCACTCCTGGATTAACATAGATCTTGTTTACGGCACACAAGGTCACATCAGGGTCAGGTACAAATTACGGCACACAACGTTACAGCTGGGTTAGATAATTCATAATGGCACACGACGTCACCACTGGGTTAAAATCAATATTTGTTCATGGCACACAATGTCCCGTCTGAGCGAGTTGACTGATGACACGCAGTACTACATCTGGGGTTAGACTAAACGATTATTCATAACATACAGTGTTCCAGCGAAGTTAGATGAAATAAACTATTCTTGGCACGTAATGTCACAGTTGGGTTACATCACTGTTTATGGCACGTAATGTCACAGTTGGGTTACATCATTGTTCATGGCACACAACGTCACAGCTAGGTTACATCATTGTTCATGGCATGTAATGTCACAGCTGGGTTACGTCATTGTTCATGGCATGTAATGTCACAGCTGGGTTACATCATTGTTCATGGCATGTAATGTCACAGCTGGGTTACATCATTGTTCATGGCATGTAATGTCACAGTTGGGTCACATCATTGTTCATGGCATGTAATGTCACGGTCACATCATTGTTCATGGCATGTTATGTCACAGCTGGGTTAGGTTATATACGTGTTTATGGCACACGATGCCAAGCTAGGTTCTGTCTTGTGATTCGTTTGTCGACATTTTTAGGTGGAGCTATAAGTCATTTTGCAAACTAAGTTAGATTAGATGATTGTCCAATACCACAGCTTGGTTGAATTTTTACTTTTGAACCGTCATCGTTAAGTAGCTCATCAGAAAAAGGAGGCGACTGCTGCTTTACGAAGCAACTTTCAAAGAACGAAGTTGTGATGGTGAAGGTCCAGCTTCCTGTCAGCTTCTGATGCTTCCCCATCTTTAGAATGGAACAGACGGCTCCCTTCAGGATATCATCCACACCACCAGACCCCGACTGCAGTTGATGGAAAGAAGATTGACGAGAGGGGATCTGGCATTCTGTGAAATCGACCAAGCCCCGACCAGAGGTTCTCAGCACAGACATCAGCCAGCAGCCCATGCCTTGTCACAACGCAGACTGGAAGAAACGAACGAACCTCACCAAGAACTAAGTTCTGGGCGCAGTGTCAAGCACTGCACAGTGTGAGAATCGCAGTTTCAAGAGGACCGTTCACTTCCAAGCAGACAACTCCTGTGAACAGAGAGTCTCCACTGCTTCTGGGAACAGTGGCTCGATTTAACCGTTCCCACTTTCTTCTTGCGCAGCCATTGATCTGTTTCAACGCCCCTTGCGTAATGAACCAGGTCAAGCCGATTTAACGAATAGGAATCAGTCTAACAGTGTAGGCTACCGGCCACACACACGGCTTGAAACAACACAACCTTCTCAGCCAGAAGGCAAAAGGTGACTGCTGTTCTGCTGTTAAGTATCCCCCAGCTTCTGGAAGTGAGCAGTCTATTTCTTGAGCGTCCACTGTTGAATTTAGTTGAAATTGAAATGAAACAACTCGTAGGCCTTGTCGAATATTTTCACTTAATATGTCCGTTCGACATTTTCCCAAATCCTGTAACTTAGCTTTTACCCATCCTAGACGTTGTAACAGCAAAATCAAAACACAAGACCACACGCAGCAAAACTGACTGTGGTAGAGAAAAAAAGGAGAAAGGATCAGCCATAGTCACATATCCATTTTTATTCAGATTGTATTCTTTCACTTAAAAGATATATATATATATATATATATGTGTGTGTGTGTGTGTGTGTGTGTGTGTGTGTGTGTGTGTGTGTGTGTATGCGCGCGCGCGTTTGTGTGTGTATGTGCGTTCGCGCGCGCGCGCGCGCGTGTGTGTTGTGTGTGTATGTGTGTGTGTGTGTGTGTGTGTGTGTGTGTGTGTGTGTGTGTGTGTGTGTGTGTGTGTGTGTGCATCGATGTAGGCATGTCTATGCTGATACTTAATGTATGTAACGCCTTCCTAGCATACTTCCCTACCTATATTGCCAAACACATTCTCGTTCATTAAAATATCTATTAAACGAAGAGAGATATATGATTCTGATCTTATGTGTAACGTTGTAGTAAAGACAGACAGCGACGTTAGTTGCTATGAAGATGGGAGAGAAGCATATTGACAGATTCCAGGTAGAGTGTAGAACCACTCTCCCACGGTGCCTTGCAAAAGCACGGATTCTGTCAAACGCCTTCTTGAAATCTATGAAGACGTCATGGAACATTCTCTGGTGTTGAAGATACATTTGGTAAAGAGTTCATAGTCGAAAGTATGTTCGATTGTGCTTCAGCTTTTGTGGCTTCCAGCCTGTTCTTCAGCAATTAAGGCGCCTCCTTTGTACTGTGTGTTGCAGAAGTCAGCGCGATATTTAATACACCATTCCACTATGTCTTTTTCCTCTCTGTGAAAGTTTCCTTTTTCGCTCAGAATGGTGTTGCCTTGACTTTGCTCTTGTTAAGTCAAGTCTGTCACAAATTTAAAAAGTTTTCGTTGAGTCGTTGTTGTGTATTTTCATCACACTTGTTTAATTTCGATTTTCCTTTGGTGTCTCCATTTTTCTCACAGATCTTCTTGTCTATAGCACGGTATTTTCCCTATCTGCCTTTTCTAGCGGTTTCAAACTCCTTCTAGTGTCAAACGTTTCGGAGATAATGCTTGTGATCCATGGCTTTTGATTTCCGTCAGTTTATTCTTAGGACCTTACTCGTGGTTTCAGTCGCTGGGTTGAAATATTTGTGACGGTTTCAAGGAGAAATCTAGCAGTAGTAGTGGGGAGAGGTTTTCCTTCTACTGTGACTTGGAATTGTTCAACGATGTGAGGATCCTGATGTCCTTCACATTATTTTAAAGTTCACCATGACAAGGTTGTGGTCACAACCGAACGTCAGCAGCCAGAAATATCCTTGTCTAGCCTTTGTTGGTGCCAGGTTTCTTCTGGTTCTTCACAAGATATGGTCCATCTGGTTGTGATACAAACCATTTGGTTTTGAAACGAACTGACCAATGAGACGAATGGAGGAATCTCACGACATTCTTGGTCTGAAAGTTAGATAGGAGAACAATGGCAGATACAGAGGAAAGAAGGGCATGTCTTCGACTTAACTGGAGAAGGAAACCATATACATAAGGAAACCATATACATAAGGAAAGATATACATAAGGAAAACATATACACAGAATGGGAGGATTATTGACAAGAACACTGGGAATGCTGTGCTAGCAGCCGCATCATGGTCATCTGCCTGCGAGCAAGACAATTTATCACCACAACAGTGCAAATGATTATATGCTCCTATATCAGACTATGGTGATGGCCAGATTGCAGAGTTTCCATGCACATCTCCAAATGGTCATCAACATTGTTGAGGGCGGCTAGAATGTCAAGGCTAGTACAGATGTCCAAGACTGGAAGCATTTCAGCAGCGCCTACTGTAATAAGACCAGCAATGATATGGAGACACATGCTAGAACCTACCTGTGGCAGTGACTGTGTCCTTGCCCACATTCTCAATAACCATGAGAATTCCAAAATGGCATTCTCCAAATGGTCATATCCTGTCTACTCTGTAGTGAGTGAGTCACTAAGACTGTTTTGTGAACCAAGAGTTTTTTTGTCAAAGTAACTTCAAAATCTGGAACTGGTCTGAAGAGTTTGTCATCGTCTGTCTATCCTATGTAAAATAGATTGGCAAAATGTTCGGATATTCCACTAAAGTCTCCATCATTGATCTGTTTGATAGACACCCCCACCCTCCCCATGTTGAGAACAGTACTGCCCATTTGAAAAAGGTCTCCATTGTTTGATTTCTTCAGGCTTTCTTAAGCAGAATTAAATGTTAACATTCATTTTTGAGTTTTCTGTTGTGTCTGTTATTGCCCCTTCCAATCTATCAGGACTCAAGCACGCACACACTCCACAGCATCTTCTTTGCTCTGAATCTAATGCACGTCTGGTTGAGATCAAAGCACATGGCGAGAACACTTTACATTTAAATCAAGCTCTATCAGCCCTGTCAGACCCCAGTTTAATCAGTGACACTCTGATGTGATATGCTCCTTCAAATCTGGTCTGTTTCAACAAGACTGACTGCTCTAGGGCCACGTCCTTTATGAGCAGCGCTTTAAATTTTCTTGCAGTTGCACGATAGAGAGTGCAAGATCGTGTTACAGTGGAGACAACCTTACCATAAGCAATACTTGCACGGATGTTGCTAGTGTCGAGAGACGATAATGTTTTCTATAATTATCGTCGCTCACTGCTCGCACTAGCCGAGCGGTTATGACTCGTGGCGTGGCCGTCTTCACTCTAGCTGATGGCATCCTTCTCATCACGGGCTGGGGCTGTTACCACTATCTAAAATGGCTTTCGGTATTGGTCATCTACCATTCACAGCTCAAAGCTCACCCGCTGCTTGTCTAAAGTGTGGTTTGCAGTGCAACCTAAGATCACAGCGTGGCCTCAGCCCTTTGAGTGATGCTGGGACATCACCTAAACGTATCAGCAGGGCTCACTTAAGAAACAGCCCCCATACGGTTTGAATCCAGGCTATGATTGGCCTTTGGGTTGTATCCCTTTTTACGGGTGAATAATCATATAATTATAATACGTAACAAGGAAAGCTAGATGCATTCATTCCTCACCTCTGCCTGAGCTTCCATATTAAATCATTCACACACTATTCACGCCACACACACATTCTTCAGTCATGCGCATTTTTTAATGAAGCCTTGAAGGTTGACCAAAGACTGATCGCCAAGACGGTGTGCGTAACGACGACGACGTGTATGACGATGACAAGAACAACAATGCTGCAGATGAAGCAATGAAGACGTCGGTGATCACCGTGATGACAGCAACACATGCAGAGGGAAGAAGACAACAATGATGACAAAAAGGACATGGAGGTGCGTGGTTTGTGCGTGTGCTCGTTCAGTAGAGAAGACAATTTCATGGAACCCACAAACAAGACGTACTACTAACACAGTACTTAACGATGAGACTCTGATCACATATACAAACAAACAGAATACTGTTACGACCACCCTTCCACACATACCCACACAAACACAACGCCACACAATGCATGGCAGAGCATTATTCATACAACACATTAATCACACCATGCACAAAACTCACAAGATCCCAAACGTCATTGGACACAACATTATCTTCAGATCAGCTCATGTCGTTTGTAGCCCACATATCATAACTGCATTGAACAATACTGAACCAGCCCTGCGGTCAGTACCAAGCGGCAGAACATCGGAAAAAAGAACCACAGGAGCCATCAAGGACACCGGCTGCAGAAGACGATCCTTGTCCTTGGACTAACAAAACCTCATCGACATGTACGTTGAGACCAAACTCTGGACTACAAACGCCTGAATGCCTCCAGAGCAATAACTGATTGCTCATAGACTTGAAGACAAAATCAACAACAGACTACAATTTACGTATGCACACCCCATTGGATGAGGTGTCAAGACACTTCACAGTAGTAGCAGAGTGAACGGGCTCTTTTGTGCTGAATTGCAGTTTGTCTTTATTTTTACCTCGATGAAAGCAAACTTGTGTATGGTAATATCTATGCTAGTGTTTTGCTTTACCTCAGGTGATGAGAGTTCCTTCCTCCACACTTTGATCACGATAATTATGTTATGGTCATGATAGAGTAAGAGAAACCATCTCCAGTGATTCAATTATGAAACACCATATGGATGGATCTTACTTCCTTTTTTGTGCTCTAGCCTCCTGTTTTTTTTTTTTTTACATTGAAAAGATCTTTGAGCATTTTTTCCCCTTTCCGTTAAGGTAGGGCCTACATCTTCCTCTTTTTCCCCCCACCTTGTTTTCTCCGTCATTACAACCATGCGCACCATGCACGTCTGAATGTTCTGTTACTAATGGACATTCTCTGGTGGACTTTCAGTGTTTTGGCGTTTGATACAAAGTGTCAGGATTTGGGGCTCAGCTACACCAAGAGAGCGAAGAGAGGTGACCAGCAGCTCAGCTCACAAGCTTTCCAGAGCCTGTTTCACACAACTGGCTCCTCAAGCTGAGACAGAGCGGGGTCGTGAATGGTGTAGCGAATATCACTCTTGCCACTGTGTGTGTGTGTTCATAGCTCCGTGCATCATTTATTGAAAACTTTTACGCGAATCTTGTGCGTTTAAAGTTTCTGATGTGTGCGAATAAAATCATCATACAAAATGTTTATTGTAACCCTACTAATTGTGTCAGATTTCACCTCTCTCTTTATCATGCCAATGTTACCTAGAATGACAGACAGAGAGACAGATAGACAGACAGACAGACAAAACGATACAGACACACAGACACAGAGAGAGAGAGAGAGAGAGAGATTGCATGCTGAGTAAAATAGACAGCAGGTATTCAGAAAACATTTCTGAGATAGTTACTGCATAGATGACACTATTTCAAGATTGTTTAGAGTGCTTCTGTGATTCTAATGTCAATGGAATATTAAAGCTGCACAGCCAAAGACTTTCTGAAGTTTGAAAATATATGAAGTAAGGGTCAGATTAGTGCAGGAGGCACTTCTCTCACTCTGTCTCTCTCTCTCTCTCTCTCTCTCTCTCTCTCTCTCTCTCTCTCTCTCTCTCTCTCTCTCTCACACACACACACACACACACACACACACACACACACACACACACACACACACACACACACACACACACATATCAGAACGATATGTCCTGGCCTCTCTGACTACCTCCAGCAAGTTGACGATGCCAAGAAAATAGCCATCATCGACCGACCGCGAATTGACGAGGTTCACTACTGACATTGCCGCGCTGTAACAGAAAAGACTTCCCTACAGCAGCAGCCCCAGGCTCAAGGACTACACGTTCTTTTGGCAACAACTGCAGCTAGAGGAGCACCGACTGCATGGCGTCGGATTGGCAGAGCCAAGCTCTTTCCTATTCTCGGTTGAACTACCTTCCAAATGGACAGCGCGAATCCTCCCTCTCTGGCTCACAGCATCTTCTGAACCAACAAGCATCCTTGAAGAGCTGGAAGCCAAGATCAGAGACGTAGCTGCAAAATGACACATGTTCCAGGTCGGGGAAATTCAACGCCCGGATTGATATAGACCAGAGCTCCTGGTCCCGCTGCATCGGCCGTTTTGACATCGGCAAGCTTAGCGAAAATGGACAGCAGCTACTTGAATCTTTGCTCCAAGACTTCTGAATTACGAACATCTCCCCCACCAAGCCATACCACAGAATGTCCTGGAGGCTAAGTCAAAAAATGTGCGAAATAGAGGCAACCTCAAGCACTAAGATGAAAGTGTACCAAGCCTGCGTGCTCAGCACTCTTCTATACGGAAGCGAGAATACAGACTGAACGTCTTTTTCTTCCCCGAAGATGGAGTATGGCTGCCTTAATGGCGGGATAAAAAGAAAACGGTCATACACAAATCTCGATCCACTCCCTTTGTTGGGTAAAAAGGGATTGATACTTGCCTGTCCATATAAGAGCGTTCGCAGGAGTATCAGCCTCCGTACGCAGAAGAAGAATGTCTTTTGTCTGCGCTGCCTGAGAAGACTCCTTGGCATCACTTGGCAGGACCGCATCACCAACAAAGACGTCCTGGCCCAGGCAGGGATGCACGTTCGATATGCTAACATCGCCTGCGCTGGCTTGGCCATGTCAGCTGCATGGACCACGGTCGCATCACAAAGAAACATGCTCTACGGTGAGCTGGCTACAGGCTCCAGACCCACAGGACAACCCGCCCTACACTACAAGGATGTATGCAAACGCGATCTGAGGACAGGCAGCCTCGACCCAGCAGACCTGGAGAAATCAGCTTCAGACTGGGTCAGCTGGTGGTCCACCATCAAGATAGGCCTCAAGCAAGCACAGCAGAGGAGAGAGGCCCAGTGGGATGAAACGGAGGCGCCGCAGACGGCAAAGAATTGCGTCGGCACCAACAAACACTCCTAACCGAAACTTCACCTGCAGCAACTGCAACAGAGTCTGCTGGTCAAGGATCAGGCTCTTCACAGACAGACAGACAGACAGACAGACAGACAGACACAGCACTGTGATATATTTCTATGTTGCAACAAATCATCAGATCCGAAAAATAAATCATGCCCAACAGTCATACTCGAGCAGGTATGGTACTGATTCTATGAAAGTTACCCTAGAATCCGTCTTGCTTTTATTTTTGACAAGATAATTTTCTTCAAGCGTTCCTCTCGTTCTTTCTTTTTGTGTTTCCATGACAACATTGAAAGTATATAAAAAGGGGTTCAGCGCTGAATTCATTGGTAGCAAGAAGATAGTTAGGGGCAACGTTTAACATAGTGGAGAGTGTAAGTCCATTATAATCAAGCACAAAAAATAAACCAGTAATAATCCAGCAGAGAACATCAGTCATCACGACAGAGAGAAAACGGCGCGTGAGAAGAATGTGAAACGTCTTTGCCGTGTTGTGCACGACAGACAGTGACATTGTCATGCGGATGGTGTGGTAGAGCAACAGCTGACCAGTTCCGGTCACTGACGCTATTAGAAAATTGAAGATGATGATGAGACCTAGCCTGTAACCATCACCTGGTCCACTATTGTCGAGGGGAAGTGGAACACACAGGCTGCTGCCTTTGTTCAACTGCAAGTCAGAGAGATTTGGTAATAAAGGGAGTGACGAAAGTAAGGTGCTTAAAACCCAAACAGACACGCTGGCAGAAACTACCCACCTCCTGCTGTGACTGGCTGAATCAATGGAAGAAAATAACGTTATCACACGCTCCAAGTGATGAAGAAAAGAAGCATCAATGAAGATTCACTGGACAGCAGAGCCAGAGAACCAGCCACCTGACAAGCCACACTATTCCTCCATGACGTGTCGTGCCACACATAGCTGCCTTGGAACAGCAGGTCAGCAACGGCTGGGATGGACAATGCCAGGCCCATGAAGATGTTGGACACACACAACTGCAACATCAGCAGACCAACGACTGTGTTTCCTAAGTCACTCTGGAAAGTCAAGTGGTATATGACATAAACTATGTTTCCAGTTAGTGCCATGGCACAATAGATGCCAATTACCACTTTGTAAACGGGGAAACCAAGCAAAGCATTGCAAGTGGATACACTATCTTCTCTGGTGCTGAGCACATTGCCGTGTTAAACCCATCTGGTAGAACAGCTGGACAACAGAGCTTGTAATTGTCAGCTGACAGTGAGCGCAGATTACTTAGGCCTTGGAAGATATCTGTTCGGTACTGTGTCAATGGACAACCTCGCAAGTCAAGATCTGTGAGCTGTTTGAGTGACTGGAATCCATCTCCAACAATTTTTATCTACACCACTGTGTGACAAGTTCAACACTCTGACCGCAGGGAAGTATTTCAACATTTTTGGATGGATTTCTCGTATGTAAGTGTACGACATATCCAGACTGATGATAGAACTGAAAGTGATATTAGTTTTACCAACAATGAATTGGTCAGATAGTGGGTTTGAGGCTACTATAAGAGTGTGAAGATTGGATAGATTTCTGAACATGGTCACTGTCTATTTGAAATAATAGATTTTCACTGATATCCAGTACGAGAAGATTAGGGGTGTGTCATATTTGAAAGATGGGTGAGGCCACATCGAGCCAAACTGAGATGTACCAGCCTCATATTCCTGGTAAGGTCTGCAGGTCTAATGCCAGAGTCACGACCATCCAAAAAACGCAGCTGAGGGAACTTTTCAGCTGCAAACAGACCCTGACAATAAAAAGACGAATAGTAACAAGTACAGTTCTCTGTGCAGTTCATCTTGGGCAGCTCATCATCAAATTGTGGGCAGTTGTTTGTTCCATCACTTAGAAAACTAGGATGAAGGCAAATTGTAGAGCCTCTACAACGGTAATAACCAGGACATGTGAAACTGTCACAGCCTTCCTCGTCCTCACGGCCTGGGCAGTCAATGACGTCATTACAGACGGTGAAGACAGGGAGGCAGTAGCCATTTCCAGGACACTGGAAATGAGTGCCAGGACACTGGTTGTTCTGCAGCTTTATAAAACGCTCATGATGCTTTCTAAAGTAAACGCTCACTGGATACGGGGGTAGCTCAATGTGTTCTGACAAAGACTGTTTGTCACACGACATTAAGTCTGAACCATCAGGACATTCTTGGGTCCCATCACATCTTTCACGACGATGAATACACTGTGGATCATCATTATCAGTATTATCATTATGGTTATCACTGTGCTTGTATACAACAGTTCATTTCAATGCTACTCCTGATGCGTCTTGTTTTCAACATTATTAAATGTATCGCTTTGTTAATGGATATGCACATTATGCATTACTTTGTGTTCAGATCGGTCGCTTTGGCTGTTTCTGGATAATCTGGGTCCCCCAACTCTCTCTCTCTCTCTCTCTCTCTCTCTCTCTCTCTGAAGAATCTATAGTTCTGCCTTTATTTAAAAAGGGAGAAGTCAATGATGTGAACAATTACAGGGGTATTTCTTTGAGTAATATTTGTAGTAAGTTGTATAGTTCTGTTATTAATAGTAGGTTGTGTGAATAAGTACGCTTGAATGATATAACTGGGGAACATCAAGCTGGGTTTAAAAAAGGTACTCAACAACTAACCATATATTTACGCTACTAGCTACCATGCAGAAACACTTTGTGAATAATCAGAAGCTACATGTTGCCTTTGTTGATTTTGAAAAGGCTTTTGATTCAATCTCTCGTAAACTTTTATGGCCTATTTTGATCCAAAATGGAGTTAAAGGTAAATTATTTCGTTGCGTAAAAATATGTACAGTGAAGTGAAAGCAAGAATGCGACCAGGAGCAAAATTATCTGATTTTTTTATGTGTTCTCGTGGTGTTAAACAGGGTGATGTCTCTAGCCCCGTGTTGTTTTCGTTGTTCATAAACGAGCTAGCCCTGGAAATAATTGAAAATGGTAGGCATGGAGTAACTTTTGATTTCTTAGAATTGTTTATTTTTGCTGTTTGCTGATGATATTGTATTATTGTCCACGGCAGTAATTGGTCTCCAACGGCAACTTAATTCTTTATACTCTGCAGCCAAAGGACTTGAATTACATGTTAACATGAAGAAGACTTACATTGTTGTTTTTCGTAAGGTGGGTACTTGGCAAAAGTTGAGAGATGGACCTATGGAAACGAGAGAGTCGTTGTAGTGATTGCGTATAAATATCTAGGACTATACTTTACAACTAAACTCAGTTTTAATTATGCTTGTCAAGATATCGCAAACAGAGCAAAGAGAGCAATTGTAGTTATTCTTCATATTTTGTACAAATTGGACTGTAATTCATTTAGTATTTTTACGAAGCTGTTTAACTCACAAGTTCAACCAATTCTACAGTATGGAGCTGAAATCTGGGCTTTCGAAAAAAGTATGGTCATAGAGAAAGTTCACCTGTATGCATTGAGGCGTTTCTTAAATGTTGATATGAGAACTCCAAATGATATGATTTATGGAGAACTTGGAAGATATCCAATTTACCTGAACTCCTATGTAAAATGTATTAAACATTGGCTGAAGTTAACTAGAATGCATGAAGATAGGTTACCCTTTAAGACATACAAAATGTTGATGTTCTTGGATAATAATGGAAAGAAAACATGGGCTTCTAGTGTGCGACTATGTTTGAATTCATATGGTTTTGGGTTTGTTTGGGATAATCAGGGCGTTCAAAACATATCTCGATTTTTTAAATGTTTTAAAGACAGAATTATTGACTGTAGATGGCAAAACTGGCATGATCATGTGATCATAGTGGTAGATTCTTACAGTATAGATTCTTTAAGACAACGCATGAGCTAGAGCCATATGTCAATGTTAAAATGAATCGTTATGTTATGAGCACATTAGCAAAGTTTAGATTTGGTGTTTCTATCGCTTGTCATCGTTTCAGATACTACAACTATGCCGAAGGTGAATTTATGTGCCGTTTATGTGGTTTAGCCAAAGAGGATGAAGTTCATTGTTTGTTGCGCTGTCCTGTATTACATGATCTTAGAACCAAGTTTATTCAACCTAAGTATTTTACTGAACCATGTCATTTCAAGGCAATGTTACTGTTGTCGACAAGAAAAGAAAACATTATCTGCAATCTGGCCATGTAGATTTATGAAGGACAAAAAAGACTGCGTGCCGTTGTACATTAACTTCATTCTACTATGTATATTTTCATTGTTGCAGTGAAAAGGTTCATTATCTATTGTCTTAGGCGTAAGTTGTATTGTATAATGGTGTAAATGCCCCCCCCCCCCCCCCCCCCCCCCCCCCCCTTCAGTATGGGGCCATGGCCTTAAATCTGAATAAATATTCGTATTCTCTCTCTCTCTCTCTCTCTCTCTCTCTCTCTCTCTCTCTCTCTCTCTCTCTCTCTCTCTCTCTCTCTCTCTCTGTGTGTGTGTGTGTGTGTGTGTGTGTGTGTGTGTGTGTGTGTGTGTGTGTGTGTGTGTGTGTGTGTGTTATTGCAAGATGTACGATTCTAAGTTTACACAAAAAGGCAAAAGCCTAACCATGCATAATGCCAGTTTGTTTATTTGCCACAGTAAAGAATAAAGTAATGTTTGCTCTCAGCGAAAAAAAGCAAACACGGACCAGAACTTCCATCCAATGCAGCTGATATTACCCTGTTGGCAAGCATGGAAGTTCACACCAGGTTCCGATAAGGAACAGTAAAATTTATCTCCAAAGAGATTATCTAAACTTTTGCTTTAATGCTTAAAATGGAATGAGGATGATGAGGATTATTCCATTCTCAGACTGTTTGACAGGGCTGTACTTTAGCTTACTTTCATAGTATATCCCAGCGTCAACCAGCCCTGAGAGAAACAGACACCTGCAGTGTTGGTCAGGAAATTTGAGCCACAGTCTCAGTGAGGCATCCATTTTGTGGCTGAAACTCGACTGTGTGGTCCAAGTCTTCCCAAATGAGCCCGTAGCAAACTCAACTGTGGGTAGGACCAGTCGGGACAAAAAAAATCCCACGTGGTTCTAATGGTATCGAACCCACGACCTCTTGCTAAGAATCTGTGACGCTAACCACTTCGCCATGGTGGCTGGTCTGATAGCTTTCTTCTGGTCATTACTTCCTCGAACGAAGTGAAGACGTTCTGTGAATGCACTGAGTGATGAACCATTCAAATGTTCTTCTTGAGTCTTAGGATTTCCGTGATAACAGAAATGCACCTGCGTGTTATTAAGATTTCGTGCCGAAATTGTTCCAAGATGTCTCACCTCGTGTGCTCTCATTCGGTTTCTAAGCAAAGTGAATCTTATATTCTATTTTGCTTGATGTGTGGATCGCGAAGAGCTTTTCACTTCTTCCAGTTTCTGGAATCATCTTGAATGTTTACCTTTTTTTCAAATGTAAATATGATATAATCATCAGCCGATATGATTTTTTTTCAGACTTATAACTGATATGTATTTATGTGCTAAATCACTGGCATCGACAATACAAATTTACATGGGAAAATGATATTGATATGCCTTTGCTATTATTCCGTAGTTGTAGAATTTATATTCTTGAAGAAACGGTGAAATCTCTTTGTGTCTAAGTTACCCGAGACTGGATGCAAACAATCCACCTCGGATGCTTAGCCTGCTCGTGCAAATAGATAAAGAACGTGAATTATATGAAGGGCGGTGATTCGTACAGTGTATATCAAACAAACATGGTGATTTGGTTCAAATTCCCAATCACTGAGACATCAAATCAAATGTACATAATAAATATATAACAATAATTATTATTATTATAATAATAAATATATCCTATTGTCAAGGGAGAGAAATCTCTCACAAAGGGCCTTAAGCTCTTTAGAGGAAAAGAATGCCGCGCATGGTGGAGATATAGGTAATGGGCCGATTTGCAGTAGACCCTCACCCAGCGCATACGGTCAAATTGTGTCAAGGGGTTGAAGTGGTCAGGTAGGTATTGTCACGTGACAGAGGGCGTCTAAGGTAGTGAGGACCCACCCGAGTTTGAACCTTCCCGATAGCTAAAGGGAGGAAAATGTAACCACTAGGACCTCGGAGAATCAAGTGGGCGCTAAATACTGAGTCAGCTGAAGTTGCTTTGTAGACAGACCTTGAAGAGCAGGCGTCTTGGGCTTGTTCAGATGGTATTGCCATGGGGCACTGTGCTGATGCTTCGTCAGGCTGGTTGAATGCGTGTGGACGTTGTTGTCGTAGCTTTCTCTAGGATGATTACTGTGTTAAAGTGGCTCCTGGAGTCAGCGGGGATTTTTATGTCCATTTGGTGCCACGTGGCTGTTTCCTAAGCAATTAGATAGGGAGGTGTGTAAATGTGATGTGTGGAAGAATGTAGTGAAAGGGGAATTCAGTGTACTTGTGGTGGAGAAGCAACATGGACAAAGGCATGGCCCAAAGTGAAATCCTTTGTAACGGGGTGGTAATAGGTGATGACCATCCATATGTAAACTGAGGGAGAACAATGTGACAGGAGAAGAACACCACGAGAAGGAGAAGAAAAGAGGAGAAAGAAGAGAGAAGAGTGACAGGACAGACTAGGGTTGAGAGAAATGTGGTCCGGGAGACAGAAGTGACAGCAAGGTCTTAGGGTAAAAGACGAAGCTTAAAGGGAAAAGACTGAGTGTGAAGCCTAGAGGTGGGTGAAAGAGACGAAGAAGAAGATTTCTACGTCGAGTTCCCAGAGATGACCACAAAGACCCAGTCCTGAAGTCTGGAGCCAGTCAATCAAGGGCGTCACCATCACCCAGTGCTGAAGACAACTTTAAGTGACTTGTTCGTTACCTAGCCTAGCCATGTTTTCCACACACACACACACACACACACACACACACACACACACACACACACACACACAACACACGCACGCACGCACGCACGCACGCACACACACACACACACACACACACATACAAATTTATCCCTGCACGGAATGTGATCATGTGTACACGGAGGATAGGTGCAGAAGTCCTCATCACTGTGGTCACACTGCAGTCCGTCTGTGGTCACAAACTAATGGGAACGGCACGTGCTCTGACGTAGTCAAGCATTTCATGGAAGGCGGAAGTGGCGTCATGGAAACAGTGCAGTCCACTGAAGATCCTCGTTTACGACCCCAGCAGTTACTGGTGACATCACAGGCGGAAAGGAAAGTGTGAGTGTAGTGACCAGCGGGGCACTGGAGGAAGATCTGAAATTGGAAAAATTACATCTGAAATTGTCTGTCTGTCTCTCTCTTGTCTGTCTGTCTGTCTCTCTCTGTCTGTCTGTCTCTCTCTCTCTCTCTCTCTCTCTCTCTCTCTCTCTCTCTCTCTCTCTCTCTCTCTCTCTCTCTCTCTCTCTCCCTTCTTAAGTGAGTGTATCCATAATTGTACTATCTAAACCTGAGTAAGCTGCTGACGTATACTGTGAACATTCTTTTTTCTTCTTCTCGTACGTTTTCAGTTTCCTAAAAATTGTAATTGTGTGCATAACCCAGCTCCATTTTATCTCTCTTTTTATGTGCTCTTCTTCAACTCCTTGATTGTACAAACCTTCTGTCAGTAGTGTCGTCATCACCTATTACCACCCCGTTAAAAATAGCTAGGGATGAACAGATACGAAAAGGACTCGAGTCTTTCATTTTAATACTCAACATACAGTGAACAAGTCTTCAGATGCATCAACAATGATTTAGAATCATGGAAAACAATTCCATATTTTAGGGTTCTCTTAATCAAGATCAGTCGAACGTAATAGTGACAAGGACGTACAGATTCCAGGATATAACACTATCCAAAAAGATCATAGCAAGCGAAAGAGAAGATTCTTCTTCTCTACGCCAGTGAAACTCTTAGCTTCAAACAACTTATACATACCTAGAACAAGACGGTGTTGAGTCAGTTTGGAGAGAGGTTAAGCTGAAAAGAGCTTCCATTTTACTTGGTTTCTGTTACAGGAACCCATCTGAAAGTGTAAACTGTGTAGACAAATTTATTACTATGGCGGTCACAGTCTCGCTAGAATCCAAGCAAATTGCTAAGCCTATTTGGAGATTTTTAACATAGAACTTCTAACAGTGCAAAACGAAAGACCCAGACAGCCAGTTTTATTTAATCTGCATCAGCTCATCGAATCTCCAACCTAAGTCACGCTTAATTCAAAGACACACATTGACCACATCTATATTTCGGATAAAACTAGCATATCAGAACTCAATGTTCTCATCTACATTCAACATAACTGATCCAGACCTAGCTGTCGAGTTTTGGATCAAAAACATTTACAGAAATATGTAATTACTACGCTTCTCTAAAAACGATTAGAATGTGACATATTCTTACCAGCATGGTACGCAAAAGGGTTACAGGAGGCAGGTTGTCTTAGAGGTGTACTTAGAAACATAGCTATGACGAGGTATCTAGAATACTGAAGAATGCAATACATTCACAGAGGCGCAGACAAAAACTAAATATTATTGAGATCTAAAATAATCAAACTGCGACCCAAAATGCTTTGGAGAGCTGTAAATGGGCTTAAAGATAATCAATCTTCATCAATGTCAACTGTAATCAAAGACATCTCTGAACTACACCTAGTAATGTTGTCACAACGGATTCCTCTTTACCTAGCACTTCAAGAACTGAAACACACGTTTTTCAATATTAAAACATCACGTCTGAACTTTATATTCCACCGATGACTGTATTTCAAGTTTATCACTGCCTAATGCATATCAAACAATCATGTGCCTGTAGGCCTAGACCTCAAAATTCTCAATCTGTCAGCAGCTCCAGTAATTTCAGACACATTAACATACGTCTTAGATTTATGCATCGAGTAATCAAAGCCTGCAAAGTATGGGTCAATCTCAATCATTCCCATTATTTCGAAACACATAAACAAACACACATATCCCACTTTAAACATACCAGCTGCTTCATCCCAGACAATCCTGGTTCCGACAAAAACATCCATATCATATGGCCTTAATCTACCTGGTTGATAGCTATCTAACTAGCATTAACATCTGTAGATACTGTGGTGTCCTATTTACTGATTATAAAAAGCATTTGATGTGTTTGAACATAAAATTGCATTCTTCTTCGAA
>JADBJO010001691.1:222500-300000 GCA_016801955.1 Conus betulinus | reverse complement strand
GACCAGGAGCTCCAGGCCAGCGGGTCATATTCACAAAGTACGCAATTTGTCCATCTGCCCACTGCCAGAAGGTTTGGTATCTTGTAGGCACACACACACACACACACACACACACACACACACACACACACACACACACGCACGTACGCACACACGCACGCACGCACGTACGCACGCACGCACGCACGCACGCACACACACACACACACACACACACACACACACACACACACACACACACACAATTTTCGTAGTCTTCATCATAACCCTATTTCAAAATTTGGGAAAACTTGTTAACACATTTGTATTTAAATTATAGAACACACACACACACACACACACACACACACACACACACACACACACACACACACACACACAATTTCGTAGTCTTCATCATAACCCTATTTCAAAATTTGGGAATACTTGTTAACACATTTGTATTCAAATATAGAATACACACAAAAATAAGCATTAAACACCGTTTGTAATCATGAAGGCAAACTACAGACAAGAGCAAGAAAGGAAGGTAGGAAATTTTTACCTAAACATGGAAGAGAAAAGTGGCCAGGACAGATGTGAGATCAGTTATCAGCATTTGCCTACACAGACACAAGACACACACAAGACAGACAGACAGACAGACAGGGGACAGAGAGAAAAGACAAGCCAACTTAAGAAGTTGTCGACAAACAGTCAGAAAACCACAAGAAAAATAAGACAGGGAAATGAACTTTCTATACGTCGATAACGTTATTTAGTTTAAAGCATAATGAAGATGTGATCCGATAACAGGAAAGCAATTTATGTCGTAGGCAACGTATCCACATTGAAGCAGCCTACATGAAATACGCAAAATGTCTCAATGGTAAATACTTTTACTCATAGGAATGAATTCATGGTTTCTGTTTGTATTAACAAAAAAAAAAACCGGGGTCTTGTCTGAAGCCAAGGAAAACATCACGTGCAGAATTTTTCCGTACAATGTTTTATGTCGATTTTAAATCTAGTTGCAAAGTGAGTCGACTGCAGGCGGATATCTAAACAAATTTGTAATGTAATTAATAGCGAACCGCCAAGAAAACGTAGACAAACGAATCACAAGACACAACACGACACGTTTCGATCTCTTAGGTCTTCTTCAGGCAAGGTACAAAACACTCAGGACAAAAAAATGAACGAGGAGTTACTTATCTTCGTTCACTCCAGCGCAAGATGGGCGTTGAATCGATGTGCTGAAGTGAGTGAAGGTAAGTGATTGCTCGTTCATTTTCCTTGTTCTGAGTGTTTTGTATTCACATTAAAAACAAACCATTTCACCAGGTTCCTCCATTTCTGTCGGTTGTGTGTCAAAGCCTTGGTCTCTGCAAATCTTTTCCCTGTCTACTCTACAATCTTGTCAGTCCATCTTATTCTTCTGTCTTTCCCTCTGTCGCCCTCCCTTTAACAGTTCGCAGGAGTATTTTCTAATTAAGAAGGCTGGTTTTTTTTTTTCAGTCTTGTTACATGGTAGTATCAACGTAGTTTTCATTTTCCTGACTGATTGCAGTAGATCTTCATATTGTCCTATGTGCTGTCTGAAGATGTAACGTACTTGCTGATTGGTAATATGATCGGTGTGTTTGATCTTTGGAATCTTGTTATAACAGCTCATTTCCATAGTTTAGATTCTTCTTTACACATCCGCTGTGAGGATTCATGTCTCGCATGCGTACAGGACAATAGAATATACCAGTGCATGTCGGAACTTTTTTCTTGTGTTTCCAAGAGATGTTTTTGTCCATCCCTATAGATTTTAATCTGGACGGCGTTATGGTTTGTCTTTGCTCCCTTGACAGGATTTCTGGTCTGGTTCCCTTACTGCTAATGATGGATGCATGGTATATGTATTGTTGAACAGATTCTAGCAGTTGACCGTTCAGTTACATTAGAACTCACGCAGTGTTGTGACCGGCCATCGACTTGGTCATGTCGGCGCTGATTTGCGTGCCATCCAGTCGTTCAACAAGCTTGACGAGTTCGTGTTCACTGTCTGCCACGCCATAATGTCGTCTGCAATAGGACTTTTGTTCACAGTTCTTTCTCCAGTCTTGACTGTACTGACGTCATCTTCAGGTGCGTCCATCATGATGCATTTCAGGTGTATTTTGAAAAGTTGGTGAGATAGAAGGCAGCCCCGGCGAATTCCAACTGAAGAATGGAACCTTTCCACAACTGCACCCTGTAGGATCAGAGCACTGGTTGCTTTGGAGTACAGTTTCTGGTTGTTGACGAGCTTCTACTCATTGTTAGATTTCTTCGTTGTGGCTCAGAGTGGCTCCAGCCAGACTGTCAAAGGCCTTCTTGAAGTCCGTGAACAAGTCACAGAACTCCCTCTGGTGCTCCCTTTGTCTTTTGCGAAAGGGGCGTATGTTAAAAATCTGATGGTACATCTGCCTTTGCTGAATCCAGCCTTTTTCTTTAGCAAGGATGACTATCTGCTTGCAGTTGCAATCTATATAGAATGATTTTAAGCATTGCTTTGCTGGCTTGGCTGATCAAGCTTCTAGTGCAGTAGTTTTAGAGGTGTTGGAGATTTCCTTTCTTGAGAGGGATAGTGCTTAATGATTGAATACATGGCGTGTGCCACAGCCTAGTGTGCCAGGTTTTTTTGCGGATGGCAGTCGGATGGCAATTACTGTATCTCCGCCATGTTTCAAGTATTTTGCAAGGATGTTGTCAATGCCTGCGCGTCTCCCACATTTCTGTGATTCTACATCCAATATGTCTTTTTCGCGCTGAGTATTGGAAAGTCATCCTCAATTGAACTGAACGCCGTCCTGTTTGTACATTTGGATCATATGTGCTCTGTGTTTGTTGTAGAGTTCAGAACAATATTCAGTGCATTGTTTAATTACATCTTTTTCCTTTGTGAGACAGTTACCGTCTTTGTCCTGAATAATGCTGACTGTACTTTGCTTTTGTTTGGTCGGGTCCATTGCAATCTTAAAAGCTGTCTTGTGTTGTTGCCGTTGTTAGACTTTTAGGCGATCCAGCTTTCCTGTGTTTTCTTCATATCTTCACTGACTCTCTTATTTATAGTATTGTATTTTTCCGCTCTTCTTGGGCGGGTTTAGGGTCATTCTAATGTCGCACATCTACAAGATTTTGTTTGAGATCCATGGTTTCGATTTCTATCGGCTTATTCCTCGAGCCTTTACTGCTGTTTCTGTCATCACGCAGTTGAAATAGTTCGTGAGGGCTTCAAAGTCTTCTTCTAAGAAAAAGCAGCTCCTATAGCCGCTTGGAATTCTTCATAGGTGCCTCAAGTTGAGGCCAGCAAGTTTCTGACAGAGTCTCCAGAGGAACTGAAAGTGCAAACAGCTATCACGTTCCTTTCTAATGGCAAGTTATCAGGTTCTGACTCTGATCCTGCTTAAATTTACAAGACCACGGAGCCAGCTCTAAAGCAGACGTTCCCAGAGCCTACAGTCATATTGAAACAATAAGTCATTTCTCAGTAGTTCAAAGAAGCCTCCATTGTCCATCTCTAAAACAGAAAGCAAAACAAGCGCTCTTGCAATAACCGTAGAGGGATATCTCACCTGGTCATCGTTCGCAAGATTCTCTCTACGGTCCTGCCCAGCTGCCTAATTCAGCACATGGACGATGGTCACCTGCGTGAAAGTCATTGTGGCTTTTGATATGGCTATGGGACAGTTGGTATGGAGTGTGCTGCCTGCCAGCTAGCTTCAGGACAGTTGACAAGAAAGGAGGGAACCTTTACACACCGTTCTTGGATATGACAAAGGTTTTCGACATTGCCAATCGTGAGGGGCTGTGGGGGATAATGGCAAATGTTGTTTTTTCCATTGTACGCTAATGTAATGATGTTATTCTTACTCAAGGACTGGGCAAACGAGATTCTTCCCATGCTTTCCCAGTGACAAGTGAAGTAAAGCAGGGCTGTGTCTTGAAGCCCACGCGGTTCAGCACGATGTTTTCAGCCATGTTACGAAACGCTTTCTAAAGTCATGAAAACGGTATGAAGATCCGATTGGGGACTGATGGGAAGTGGAGGCTCTAGACTGAGTTCCGGGCTGAACTGGATTCACTGCGAGACTTCTTTTTTGCAGATGGCGACGCGATCAACGCTGCCTTTGTGGTTTATGTGCAACAGAAAATTCTAGAGGCTGTTGACAGAGGTGCTGCCTCTGCCTTTTCGTGAGTGCCCATATACAACTGATGCACAACTGCGGCAGATCATCCCTACCAACATCGGACTGATCAGCCACAGCCGAACACACTCTACCCAGTCTTCATCGATGTGATGCTTTTTATTTATTATTTATATCGTTGACTTCCCACCATTACCACCACCAGCAATAGCTATAACAAGTACAAAACCAACAACAATGATTATATCAATAGCAGTATAAAGTGATTTTCAACAGAGACTGAAGCTGTCCCTAGCCTACATAAGTAATTAGAACATGGTAAGTCAGACCTCCTGAGTGACGTCCACGATGCCTCTTTTTTTCAAATGAAGGGATCGCGCGCTCTGTACCTTATTTTACTGATCTGCTTTTCTAATCAGAACAGTGTGTGAAAACCAAAACACGGGATTACTTCAACATGGGACAGTTCAATATCCATAGAGTATTTGATGCCAAAATGAGAGATGGGTGGTTGAAGGTCGATCTGTATGAAAGCTGTATTCAGCTACAAAGGATGCTGCCAGTGGCATATCTACGACATTTTACTCCGTTTTGTTTCACGTTGATTGTCTTTCTTCATTTTGCAAAATCTCCAAATTGGGCGCTTGCTCTTTCTTATACAGTTCATTCGGTAACACATCTTATTATGAGAGAGAACAATTTCAAAGACGAAAATGAAAACAACATTACACCAGTTCGTACATGGTATCATACAGTAAATTGACGCCAATTGACTAGTAAAATTGATAATTCAGGACGTTGCTATTTCTCTTTTCTTAAAGGCTTTAAAGGCTTTATATAGATATATAGCAAAATTACTGATGACCTGTGCGTTTTGGGATGCTAAAAGTAACGTTAATCTGAAGTTACTGGGATTGTTGTAATATTTTGGATGGATTAAACTGTGTCTTAAATCATCAAAAGCAGGACAACAAAAAACAAAATGAATTTCATCATCAGCGGAGGATGTGCACAACGGGCATACTGTCCTAAATTCACCGTTCCTTTTTGTATCTTGAACTATGTACTGATAAATTAGACATTCCAAATCTAAATCTGTCAAAGTGTAACGAATAAATCTATCCAAACCCAATAGTAAGTATGGCTTCAGATCATGCGATGTCTTGAATTTCCTGTATTCTATAAATCTGTTGCTATCATTCATATGGTGATTCCAGTTTCTGCCACCTGCAGTCGATTAGTCTTTGTTTAAACATCTTTATAAAGGAATTTATGCACCCCACGCCTTGGTATTTCCATACATAGGAGAAGCCATAACTATTCAAAATATCACTAACTTTTGAGGCCCAATTTACTTTTCCTCTATTGGCAAATTTAATAACATTTTATACGCTTGAGATGGTAATCTATGTTCCTTCATTCGAGTCAGTTTCAACTAGTATCTAATCTAGTGGTGGTATTATGAGAGAGAGAGAGAGAGAGAGAGAGAGAGAGAGAGAGAGAGAGAGAGAGAGAGAGAGAGAGAAGAGAGAAGAGAGAAGAGAGAGGTTACATGTCTTGCGTAGTTTGTTCCACACTCCTCAGACCAGTAAACACAAATTGATAAGAGGACAGCTTCAACACATCCACCACACTACGCCATTCGTGGGGAGTGTTCAAACTAGCCAGCTCAGTGCCACGTTCGGAGCACATTTCCGCAGCTTCCCTCCAGCTGATTTCACGCGAGGGCTTTATATAAATGTAACAGTTGTCATCAATGGTGATCCAGCCCTGCCCACACACTTCAGTAGCGTAGCTGCAGTCAGCCTCGTCCTCACTGGCAGAACAGTCAGAGAGGAGATCGCAAGGAAAATGCTGACGAAAACTGGCCCAGTAGTCTACAGAACAGTTCCACAATCCATCTCCGAGTCGCTGTGGACTCTGTTCCATAGCGTGAAAGGTGAACAGTAGTTGAATCCTAAACTCTGTTCTGTTAAGTCGCTGAAGAAATGGGTGGAAAAGGCAGTAGTGTTTTAGAAGGTGAGGCTCAGGGGGAGGGGTGTTCTGGTCAGTTCGTGGAGGAGGGTTCCGTTACAACTGTTCCCGTGGAATATCTCCAGTTTGTCAAACACTTCTGTCATGGAAATTGAAATACACGTTAAAGTGACAAGAACACACGCTGACATTTTGGTGTTTTCATGATCTAGTTGCAAAGTGAAACGACTGCAGGCGGGAATCTAAACAAATCTTAAATAAATGTCGGCAAACCCGCCCAGAGAAACGTGGATAAACGAGTCACAAGACAAAACGCAACGCGTTTCGAAGCAATCTGAAGCGATCAAAGCTAAGTGCATTTTCGTTATTGTATTCGTTTTTGTTTCACCTGAGGAAGACCTAAGAGGTCGAAACGCGTTGTGTTTTGTCTTGTGACTCGTTTGGCCCACGTTTCTCTGGCGGGCTCGCTGACATTTATTTAAGATTTGTTTTAATGATCGTTTAACTAATAAGCAGCATCGTATCTCGCAATAATCAGGTATTTCAGCTGGTGTAATTTATACAAATGGAGCATATCTTAGCACAAGGGCTACTGCTGACTATCGTCTAGAAATGCATCCTTCAGCGTGTGAGTCCCACTCTGTCATGCTGGAAAAACATTCATGTTATTTGTATGTAGTTTGATGACATTTTTCAACTCCTCCATTTACCTGTCAGTAAACACAAAAGTCTCTTCTCTCTTCATTACACACCTTCTTTTTCAGCTTTCCCTGGGCAAAATGTGTTTTCAAGATGCATGTAATATTCCATGCCTTTTTAAAAGCAGCTGCCAGGCTGTTGAAATTGCTGTTTCTATATGTATTTCTCTAAAAAAAAATCCTGTATTTTCCAAGTAATCAATCGTTGCTAACTTTCTGATTCAGTGAGAATGTTATTATTCACTGTGGTAATGACAGTACCACTGAATTGTAGGTGCTGTGTGTTTTTTTTTTTGGGGGAAAACTTATTGCAGCACCTGGAGCTTTTGAAAAAGACTGACCAAATATCTGAAAAGCAGTTAGATCCAGAAAAAAGTGTTCCGTTTACGAGAGATGATTCTGTTATATACAGTTAGTTAAAAGTTAATTTTGAAAACTTTGACCTTTAACCCAACTTTTTAAAAATTAATGTTTCATTACTAGTTGCAAAGTAAGACGACTGCAGGCGGAAATCTAAACAAATCTTAAGTAAATGTTAGTAAACCGCCAAGTGGAACGTGGACAAACGAGTCACAAGACAAACCACGACGCGTTTCGACCTCTTAGGTCTTCTTCGGGCAAGATACAAAAAAATAGGACAATGAAAATGAACGAGCAATCACTTAGTTTTGATTACTTGAGAGCAAGGTAGGCGTTGAATCTAGATAAATAGATCAGGTTTTGTGGTCACGAATGTATCAAAACAACACACGCTTGTGTATTCTGTACCAGAGATAAAGACAGACACAGACTCTGCTCACTTCCTTCTTCCATAATCCAGTCCAGCGACAGATCCCGGACACTGAACATAATCCAGTGATCCGATGGAGCGTGCACATCCACACAGCTATCCATGTTGCTTGGATACTGTGTGTTCATATCCCATCCTGGTGTTTGGACGTAACCTGGGACACAAAGTGTGTGTCAGTTACATCGATCAGAGCTTGAAGCACAGTCAAAGTGTTTCTTGAAACGAAGTCTGTATTTTAGAAGCAAGAACGCGAATGTTTGAATCAGTGATGCAATTCGTCCCGTCATAGATAAGAGATTCAAACATGTTGAAAAAAACTAATAATGGTGTGTTAGTGTAGGTTTTGAGAGTAAATGTTAGAATCTTTTGTGCAATTTATGTACTCCCAATGAAGAAAAAGAAGAACATGATTTTTTGTTGTTTTTTTTTACATAGGACTTTCTATCGAAGCTGTAAAGATGTTTCGGTTGAGGAAACGACATAGGGTAAAAGAGATGATATTCAAATCTTGCTTTATTTCACATTATTATATTTCACTTTCCAGCATAACCAGATCGTTTTTGTCCACGCATTTGTATGTGTACACACCTTTGTGCCTACGCGTGTGTGTATATGTGTGTGTGCTCGTTTGTTCGTGCGATCAGAACCACTATGACTTCAAATGACTGCATAACCACAGGCCTGGGAAGAAATGTCTCTGTCTGCAGCAGAGAGTGTTTCAGATATATTTCATTCTTGTCTCTAGTGTGTGATTTCCATGCAATGGAGACATTAAAACTCTCTCTCTCTCTCTCTCTCTCTCTCTCTCTCTCTCTCTCTCTCTCACACACACACACACACACACACACACACACACACACACACACACACACGCATTTCTCTCTCTCTCACACACACACACACACACACACACACACACACACACACACACACACATACACACACACACACACACATTCACAGAGAGAGAGAGAGGTGACTAAGTCAACGAGCATCTGTTTGCCAGTAGAGGTATAGTATGTGGTGTCCTGCGTAATGATGTTGAAGCAGAACACACGCAACTGACCACCACTGAAGTATTGTAGGACCGTGTGGCTACCTTTGTTAGATGGTCCTCTTTGGCCCCACACACACAGCTGCCTCTAGCGTCTTAAAATCTAGAAACTAGATCACAATATAGCGACTCTGTGTGAGTGAATGGAGAATCAATGGTATAGTGAAAGATTGGAAGAAGGTGAATCAGAAATCGATAGGTGTGTGTGTGTGTGTGTGTGTGTGTGTGTGTGTGTGTGTGTGTGTGTGTGCGTGTGCGTGCGTGTGTGCGTGTGTGTGTGTGTGTGTGTGTGTGTGTGTGTGTGTGTGTGCGTCCGTGCGTGCGTGTGTGCGTGTGTGTGTGTGTGTGTGTGTGTGCGTCCGTGCGTCCGTGCGTGCGTGTGTGCATGTGTGCGTGTGTGTGTGTGTGTGTGAGTGAAAGTGATGGACTCACATCGAGAGAGGATGTGAATGGTCTGTCTGTGTCTGTATGTGTATGTGTGTGTATGCGCGCAGCACGAGCGCGCATGTGTGTGTGTGTGTGTGTGTGTGTGTGTGTGTGTGTGTGTGTGTGTGTGTGTGTGTGTGTGTGTGTGCGTCCCATGTGGGGGGATTGCGCGCGCGCGCGCGCGCGCGTGTGTGTGTATGTGTGTGTGATGGTTGATTGTTTGGTTTGCTACTTGATTTATAGTCTTTTCGTCGAAGGAGATTTTAGACTTAATTATTTTTTCATTAGATGATCAATGTAATAAACCAAAGTTCATTCAAAACAACACAAAAGAGAAAAACGAAGGCAGTAGAAGTAGAAGACATAGCGGAGGGGATATTGTGGGGAAAGGGTAGGTGGGGTTCACGTAATGGGAAGGGATTCACATGGAAAGTCAACTGGACAATGCATGAAAAGTAGCTGGTCAGTGTTAGAAAAGAACCTTTTGGACATTTTTTTCTCCCAAAATAACTTGACATTCGAAACCAACAATACATCTTGAGAGAGAGAGAGAGAGAGAGAGAGAGAGAGAGAGAGAGAGAGAGAGAGAGAGAGAGAGAGAGGTTCATACCAGTTATGTTAGCAATATAAATGACGTCGAGGTCAGCTTTGTTTGGTGGTCCTGCTGTGAAGATAAACCGTAAGTCAGAGTCAAACCGAGAGAAGGAGAGCGTAAAGCTCAATGTATTCTCATAACCTTCCAGTACTGTAGGCCACGCCTCACGAAACCGCGCACACGACTCAAACAACGCTCCATCTTCGCTGTACATAGTGAACTGGGTCTGGCCGTCATCATCACAGCGTGGCGTTTCCAGAAACGTGACTTTGGGAACCATGCCTTCGGGAAGAGCAATGATGAACACGCACACGTACATGTCTCTTTGACTGCAGGGAGTCAGTAACAGGTCCATGGCAGTCTTGGTCACCTCCACTTCCCCGTCCAGTGCCGTGAACTGGGTGTAGCGTTCAAAGTGATCATGCTGCGCGCAGTGGAAAAAAAATCCTCGGAGTTCACACGCAGGTATGAGGACGCGTTCACGCGCCCGAAAGGACGAGGTCTCAAGGGATCAGAATCACAGGACGTAGATGGCTTTCCATCCGCTGGCGATGAAGTCGTCGTACGACCTGTCATTCCAAGTGCTGATGTGATGCTGGAAGGACGGAAGGGAGGAGGTGAGGCTGAGTTGGATGGTAAAGCTGTCTCCCGTGTAAAAATCGTTCCCATCGTAGACTTCCGTCTGAATAGGACTTCTGCACCAGGAAGATGGGATTCATTTGCCGTCATTGGTCTGTTTCTCGTATTGTTCAGCCCTGTTTCAAGTCAAATCATTCACATGCGTATCTGAAGCATTAATAACTCTGATGATTATGATGGCCGCAGATGATGATGGCAGCAGCAGCAACAGCATCATAACATCAAAAATCTTCAACCGTAACGATCAGGACAATCACAACACGAAAAAAAGCGCAACATTATCATTGTAATGATTGTTGTTACTAGTGCGTATACTACCAATGTCATAACATCACAAAACTCCTCTCACAAAATGAAATAGATCAATCATTTTAAAATAGCTATCTGTTATTAACAATTAAGTACGCAATTACACTGCCAACATGTTCAGCCAAAATTGCAAATAAATGGTAAATTGTATGCTCGAGACATAAACTGCCTACGCATTGTTGGCACAGTTTTACCTCTTGCAATTTTTTTTTAATGCTGAGGTGTGGGATTTGTTTTCCTTTATACTGAATTTTCGGCTGTTTAATTCTCTCAGAATGCCTGACACTTTCTACGTCTTTTCCTTGATATGGCCCCTCGTGGTCGGCTAGGCTATAAACAACGTGAACACGTAGGGTTTTGCATTTACGTTTCCCTGGTTAGCGCTATTGAAATGACATATTTTCTCCTCCATCGTGGTGGGAGTTCTGCCAAATTATAGGAGATGTGCCTTTGTTAGACATCATTGGTAGACTTGCACCACCTGGCTGGATCTGCTGAGCAGTAAGTAACACACAGTCAGCCTATCGGAAAAAAACACATACAGACGATCAGCGGGTATATCTTACCCAGGTGATAGAGAATGCTTTCATAGAGAAGAAGAAGGTACTCGCTGTATTCATGAATATGGCAAAGGCCTTTCGACAAAGTATGGAAGGCAGGACTGTTCCACAAGCTTCTTAAGAAGAAAGTGGAAGAGAAGACGTTCCTCTGGATACACGACTTCCTCCAGTACCAGAAAGCGATAGTGAAACTGCAGGGAAACATTAGCCGCCGTATCACTCTTCAGCAAGGCGTGCCTCAGGGAGAAGTCATTCCCCCCCCCCCCCCCCCCCCCCCCCCCCCCACCCCCCCCCCCCCCCCCTCATTTTCATTGATAACATGATATATCACTCACACACCGCCAGCCACAGAATACAGGAAACACGTGACCACATTAAAAGATGGCCATCTGACTGAGATGTAGAAATCAACGCCATCATAGCAGTCACTTCAGTCTTCTCGCTGTCACAAATTCCAGGAACCATAAAACCGAAACGCAACAGAAGGGAGCTGGATCAGGATGACATGCCAACACATCTGGGTGTGAAATTGAACAACGCCTTACCTGGAACCCCCATTTCAAAGATATTAACAAGAAAGCATCCAGGAAGATCGCCATCGTGAAGAGGCTGGCGGGACATCTTGGGGGGCTAACAGCAACATCCTGCAGAAGATTTGTAAAGGTACCATCAGACCGACTGAAGAGTACATCAGCTCTGCTTGGGCCACAGCATGGCATCAAAAACTAACACAAGTCGCTTGAGCTGAGTTTTTTTTTTTTTTAAATGCACCATGGCGGCTGATCACGGGTGGGATGTAAACAACGCCCATCCAATACACAAATCTCCTCCCCCTTGAAAACAAGTGCGAGGAGAAAGTCTATGCCTACAGAGAGAAGCTCCAACGTATGCCCTCCCACTCTCAGTGCGTGCCAAACTAAAGAATCCCACCAAGAACAGTCTGAAGCCGAAAAGTTTCAGCCTCTTCTCCAAAAGACTACACAGCCGAGATGAGAACTTGCTGCCTATGACCTCGGCCGAGAGGAAAATGCTTCTCGATTTGGAGGAGCCAGGTGATCATCTAGAAGTCTCAGTTATCATGGAAGTTCCTGGACAGGAAGGATTACCAAGGTCCACACCTGCTGAAAGCTTTGGCACTGGTGGTGTTGTGACCAGCACAACCTCAGTGAGTGGATGCACGCCTTCACGATTCCTCAGAGGGAGCAGTGAAGAACGGAGGAGGAGCAGACATCTACATCAAATATACTGAAATTAACATATTTTTTCGTCTCTGAGTAATGATGAGTTAAATTTTCAAAACGTTTCTCTTTTTCTTCGTTCTACATTGATGTTAATCAGAGAAAGGTCAGTCCCATAGCGCCAACGGATATCCGTCTTTTTTTATATTCGCAACAAGAGTTTCTGATAATTATCTAGACGGCTGTATTCTAGGAGCGTTCGTCTCCTCCACGTATATCTCAGTAATAATTCTGGATTGATTTCTCTCCTTATGTTGACTAGTTCTAGTTCATTCATCATATTTATTACTTCCCATCGTAAGATAATTTCTCTCTCTCTCTCTCTCTCTCTCTCTCTGTCTCTCTCTCTCTCTCTCGGAGTGGCTTCCCTTGCTTGGCTACCAGCAAGACGCATTTCATCAGAGGTCTAACTATTTCATTTTCTTTTTTCGAAAGGAACAGTTGACAATGTCAGCTGTAGGACTCTCAACGTCTTTGGAAAGCCGAACACTTTGTCACAAGAGCCATCGCTGTCAGCTTTTAAGTTTGAAGGAAGGGGCGCACAGACCGTCGTCGTGTTGCGGTTGAAAGAGCCGCCAAGTCAACCGCACGCCGCGCACACCGGCCAAGACAACACTGTCGTCTACAGCAGGAAATGTCCTTCACAGATTTCGAGGGACAGGAGACGGGCTGAGGTGCACAGAGCAGTGACAAAAGAGAAGGCAAGTCCTACCTCATCCCCATCTGGCTTGTTTCTTCCGACACCTCCAAGTTTGTTTTACAGCATGGGAAATGACACAGAGTCGGACATGTTACACGACGACACTCTTGCCTGTGTAGACAAATGTACACGTGAGACGGGTGTTTTCCAACAGCACTGTCCATTGATTGTTGCTGCAAATGACATAGACCCTCAGTCATTTCTTACAAACTGAGTCAGACACAAACGCTAACGCGGAGATTCTCGACAACGAACCACATTCGGTTGCACTGAGGGAGTACATTGACAACCAGCTCTTACATCTACAGGAGACTGAGGCAGAAAGCAAGGACACATGCGACGGCAGCACGGGCATCTGTGAATCGGGTGATACAACAGAAGTGAATGCGTCGCATCTTTATAAAAGTCACGAAGTGTTTTGAAAACACATCACAGCGAATGGACAGCCTTGTCAGTAGTTTAAGATCAGAGGGAAAAGACAGACGTGGCAACTGTGCTGGTTTTGATGGAAATCCTGATTTAGAAGCTACTTTAGAACAAGGAATGTCCTCTATATCCACGCTTGCTCTGACTCCAGGGCTGGTTGTAAAGGAAATCTTGCATACGATGTGACCTTAAAGCCGTAAAGTATATTATCATTTAAACGTGTGAATAAAAGTCTAGTTTTAAAGGAAATCTTGACATAGAAGGGATAAGAAGTTTTCAAGTTGTTGTTGATTGTCAACATGATCTGGTCACTGCGCAGAAGCCTTTATCAACCAATGACTGCAGAGTTGTTCTGCTGTGGTCAGCATATTTACCACAAAATGACCTTGATCTGGTTTTCATGTCATGAGTAACCCTGTATGATTGTTACGGATGGAATGAGTGGTGTCTGCGGGTATCTGACTGTCCGACTCTCACACAGAAATTATGGATGCATGCACGATTTTTCTAATTCATATACACACATCCACACCCCGACATTGACAGCCAGGCAACAGAAACAATTTGTTTTATGCTGCCTGAGCCATCAGACAATCATAAAATAAATGCAAAATCATAAATAGTCGCCATCCACAAGGCGTACACACACAAACTATATGTATATACTAATATTTCAAATACTCCAAACAGGGCGCATGACACAAAATATATCTATTTTTAATTCACTATCTACTGTCGCTGCTGGTTCCAACGACGATGAAAGCGGGGACGACGACGACGAAACGATGACGAGGACGAAGGCGACAAGACGATGAAGATGAAGACGACGACAACGTCTACAGCGTCAAGTCTGACAGAAACTTGCAGAACGTCAGAGCTGTGGCTCAAAGAAAAAAAAAAAAAAAAAAAAACACTAGCACTCACGGCGTCTCTGCCGCGACAGGGTGACAGTCTCACACAGGAGCTGTGGCTCACACACACACAGAAGCACAGAACGCAGCGACGGCCTCGCCAACAGGTCGCTGGTTCAAAAACTTGTGAGCGGCGCTCTGGCTTGGCAGCAGCGGCGTCTCCAGCCCAACTGGCTCAGCGGGTAGTTGGTCCCAGGCGCAGTGGCAGGTAGGGTAGATTGTCGGCACTCAGGCCGACCTCTCCACACCGTCACACGGCGGAGAAGGGGGTAGACACATCTACGAACCCCTGACACTCAAACAGTAGCAGCCAGTCCCCCTCAGTCCAGGGAACACATCTACCTGGGGGAAACTGACTGCCACAAAAAAACAGCTGGGTCCCTCTTCGGCCTTCTGAATGCTGCGTAGCCGGAATCACTGCAGAGACTGCCTAACCGGTTCAGCTCACCCGGCTTTAACGGAGCGCAGGTGAGTAGCAGTCAGGTAAACTTTTCAACCGGCTTCCGGAGGACTACCTTCCGGTTAGCACGGTTGCATGAAAATTTGTGACTCATTGTCCCCATGTGGAATGGGAACAGCCTGAACAGCCTAAAGCATTAGAGCATTCGCATTCTCTCTCTCTCTCTCTCTCTCTCTCTCTCTCTCTCTCTCTCTCTCTCTCTGAAGTCGGAATGGATTCAGCTCAAAGACTACGAATTGTGTATTCGCTGACCCTTTTCAACTCCCCCTTCCCTCCAGCTGAGTCACTGCGAGCAAATGGGGTCTGATTTATTTGTCTAAGAACTTCCATACATGTGTACTTGCACTCATGTGTATCATGTGCGTGCCACACGTGCGTGTGTGCATGCGCGTGCACGTTTGCACGTGTGCGCGCACGCACGCATGTGTGTGTGTGTGTGTGTGTGTGTGTGTGTGTGTGTGTGTGTGTGTGTGTGTGTGTGTGTTCCAAATCATAGCTTTGGCACTTTTTTCTTGAGTACTATCAGAACGAAACTTGGCAGAACAAATAGTATTGGCCTACGTTTTCCTGTCATTCTCTGCATGAAAATATACAAACGTAGTAAATCATGTAAAAACACGTTGGCTAGACTGTTATGTTCAAAACGTAAACTTATTTCAGAAATTGTTATCAATTACAGTTTTCCTTAAGCATTGATAAAGGATATTCTGAAAAGTATTTCATAAGCTCCACATATTAACAGTATTTAACCATCTTCTGTCAACATCACATTTGTGTGATTGAATTTTTATTCAGTGTTTATTAACTACAAAGCTAAGATTAACCATAAACGTGTATATTTTAGGATCTAGTTACGTAAGACTATGGGTTTATCATTCGCGGTGAATCAGGCAAAAGAACCCTTTTGAAAGCAGCAAATTGAACAGCCTTATTTGTTACTACACTTGCACCATGAGCACCCGATGACAGATTGTTAACGTACAACAATTTTCCACATTTCATTTCACGATCGAATCAACTCATGTTCACATCCTCACCACGATCTCTACGTTACAGTTTGCACGGCACATTTAAGGCCTACGACAGAGATAAGTTATCAGAACAACACACAGGACATCAGGACATCACACAGGTTTTCTTTCCATTTTAATCCGGCTCCACCTTTATCTACGTTGGCACCGGTTTGCGTATAGCGTGCAATTATGCCAGCATAGACTATTAACATGCCAGAATAGTAGAAGTCACACGGTCATGTGACAAGGCCAAACGTATTACGTGACAAGACACATTTTGACACTACTGAATGCCACAGTTACATTTCTCGAAGAGTAGTTGAACATAGCAGTGGTGTCAAATGCGATAGTGAAAACTTTAGGTCACCAACAAAATACCCAAAGAATTGTTGCTACGGAATAACGTGAAATCTCGTACATTCAGATGAACTGTGCATTGTCTGTATATACTAAAAACTTGTTTTAATGAATCTTAATGGATATGTCATTTACACGCTGGATTTCCAAGGCAGTGAATCAATGAAGAAATGAAAAAGTGAAGAGGTACCGACGTTTGTAAATGCGTTAGCTGAAACATCATGAAATTAACAAAACCATCGAGGAACGCTTCTAATACTAATATGAGGACAACCTATTCGCTGGGACCAGACATTCTAAACAGGCGACCTTTGCCACAGAAAATGCCACTCCCAATTCAGTGTGTGCAGGCAACAAGCGACGCTGCCGAAGCCAAGCAAGCAGGATAATTAGGAATCACCTCAACTATGACCATGATCAACCTTGTCCGGAGCAGGTTTAGTTCATTGTGTGTTCAAACTGTGGAGTGCTGGGGGGGGGGGGGGGGGGGGGGGGGGGGGGGGGGGGTCAAAACAGGGGCTCTCAGATTTTTTGCTCAAACTGGTCAACTGAGATGGAATGTGTTGAAGGACTGGTGGAAGTGGGAGGTGCGGGTGGTCGTACAAGAACAACAATGGAATTCTCAAAAGTGTGCACAATAATTAGATAAACAAAAAAAAAAAAATGAATTATTACAACTATAAACGCAAAATAAAAAGAATTAAAGATGAACAAACAAACAAAATCACTAGTGGAATCTCCACTCAACCATAATGGGTACGAAAAATTACCAAACACCTTTCAGAAAAAAATGAATTCAGGCTTAATTCTGGTGGGAACAGAAAGCTGAGATATAAACCTTACAGTACGGCATTGATGAAAGTGAGAATGCTATAAGTTTTACTTGCAATAATAACGACAACAATAACAGCAACAGCAATAGCGACAACTTTCATCATCAACATTATCATCATCATTGTCGTCGTAGTCGTTGTCGTTGTTGTCATCGTCGTCATTGTCATCATTCTGGAGCTCGAAAGATAGCATTGCAAGTCAATATTTTCGACTATGAAGAACATTTTTCACTGGTGTCACATCCTGGCACATAAGAGTGTCCAGATGAACAACACAATGTAAGAGGCAAAGCATTCACACCAGCCGTCCATTGAAACAACACCATAATGTCCAAGAATACGGTATATGTACACCAGGAAAGAAGAGCAACACTGATCACAAGCATCACCGTCATAAGGTGAGCAAGGATGAAGAGTAGAAAGAAGAAAGTTGACAGGGAAAAACATTAAAAATCTCAAAAAGTGGCAGAATTACTAACGTTACTAGCATTAGTAGTAGCCCATAAAACAGAAATATAACAGCTGTAGCAACATTAGTAGCAATATAGTAGAAATAAAGGAAACCCATTGGTCAGGCTATGAAAATCTAGAGAAAACACCCAGGTTCTATATAAAGTCTTAGATGTTAGCAAACAACAGTAGCATTTTTAGTAGCCCAATAAAACAGAAAACAGCGGCATTGGATGTAGCAACATTGGTCAGCTATGAAAATCTAGAGAAAACACCCAGGTTCTGAAAATGCAAAACACCCAGGTTATGCATCTCATGTCAAAGTGCTTATGATTTTTCTCGGCATTTTTAAAGCACAGAGCGGCATTGGATGGATGCAGTAGATCACCGTATCATCTGTGTCACATTGTGAGCTGAGAGAGTTTGTCAACTAGCCTACATCATATTTTAAGAGACGAGAGTCGCACAGTTGTCAATGCTGCTGCTGTAAAATCAGCTCTGGATCTTTTTACGTTGTGTTCCCCAGAGCTTCGTGTTGGGGCCATTGCTTTTCACACATATTTGAAATTCTTGTCTTGTGCTCTTTCTGCCCCGGTTTTTCAGGTATATACACACAGCTAGAGATGAGCACTCGAAAAGTGCCAAAGCACAAACATATTTCCTTTTATTCAAGCAGGTGACATTTATGTTCCAGAATAGATTATGAGCTGTGCTGGAGTATAACTTTAAGCAAACCAATGGCCAGTTAATGAGACAAATACAGCAAAACGGCAAAAGATACAAAAGGGCACAGCAAAGAAAGAAAACTATGTGGTACTGATGACGTCTTCTTTCTTCAAAATCATAACCTTCGCGTTAGCGAGGAAAGACTACCATATACACCTTCACAATGAGCGAAAGTATAGTTAGTGTATCATCACCTTCTCTCATTTCGTTCATAAACAAAAAAGGTTCTGATCATTTCACAAGATCATAACATAATGTTTTAACATTTAACAAGATCACTACCTCTCAAGAGAAAACGTTTTCGTTCATCTTTCTTTTTTTTTCTTCATTTTTATCAAAAACAACTATTCCCCATTATCAATATCCATCTTCCATACATGACAAAATCTTTGCGCATTCTTACACCAGGGTAGATGTTCACTATACATTACGTAACATAACATAGCATAAGCTGGGTTTGAATAACTCTCAACGTGATTTCCATACATTCCTATCAATTAATACATAAGAGAAAGGTTATTCGTCACTGGTATCCATCAGCAATATATATATATATATGAGAAAGATTCCCATTTAGCTCCCCACATCGGAATCTAGAATGCATCAAAAGGATTTCCGTTTTGCATTCCACAGTATAAATCATCAGCATAATTCGCAAACACCATGAACACACGACAGTTTCCATTGCTCACCTCCAGAGCTCAATCGTAACCCTTTAGCAAAGAATAAACAACAACTTTGGGTTTTTTTTTTCCCTTTTTTGAGACAATAATAAAGCATATAAGCCATGTGCTATTTCGATCACAGCATGCTTCCTCTTGTTTCTATCCGATGGAGGTTAAACGATGATTTACTCCTACACCGTAGCAAAGTAAAAACATAGCAAAGCCATGATTGTTTTCTCTGTTTTCTTTTTTTAACACAAAAAAACTTCACTGGCGCTGAGGAAGTTACAAACGCCTAACCGTAGGGAGAAACGATTTCGATTTAGACCCTCAATTTGTTAAATAACTCAACATACCTGGCTGTCACAACAACTGAACTGAGTCCCTCGTCGGCTGGACTGGGTAGGTGAACTAGCCGGAATTTCTGGTTGGCTACCTGCGCTCACTCGGCTTATACGGTGTACAGGTGAACACCAGTTAGCCAACCTAACCAACCGGTTTCTCGGTAAGCTTGCTCCGGGAAGCGGAGTTGTTGTAAAAACTGTGATCGGACAAGAAACGGCCCGTCTCACTCACATACACAGCACTGAAGTAGTGTCGTGAAGCAGAGTCACTTGCTACATATGTGAGTCAAAACATGTGAGCTGAGAGAAGACGTGAAGGCGAATTCTGGTGTCAAGAATTGGTTGAAGGTATATAAATGAATGTGTGATCGTAGAGTCTTTTGCCATGGTCAAGAATTGGCTGAAAGGTATATAAATGAATGTGTGATCATAGAGTCTTTTTGCCATGGTCAAGAATTGGCTGAAGGTATGTAAATGAATGTCTGATCGTAGAGTCTTTTGCCATGGTCAAGAATTGGCTGAAGGTATATAAATGAGTGTGTGATCGTAGAGTCTTTTGCCATGGTCATGGAGTCCAGCCTTACTGAGAGAAAAGTTCGTCCAGCAGAAACTAGATTATGATCACCACGGACTTGACTCTTGTTCACCGACGGAGACGGACGGACGATCGCAGAGCTCTGCTGAACCGGTTTACTTGTTGTAAGATTCACTATAAACAAATCACGCGATGAGCTGTATGTGATTGCCTCAAAAAAAACATGGTGCTGCAAAGCTTAGTTTCAATGTGTTGATAAAAGTGCTGTCAAAAAATCCTCAAATAATTTTGTTCTCTTCTTTCGGAGAATTTTGATGAAATGCCTCGTCCCAACAAGCGGAAAAATACGTCAAGATCGTCAGATGTGAGTACTCAGAATAATAACTCACTGGAAACAGCAAGTGCCAATAAACATAAAAAATCAAGATCTTCGTCATCTCAAAGACCAGTGTTAAGCAATAACGGACAGCAAAGCCTTGTTAATTTTGTAGGGAGGTCAGGAGACATGACTAGCAGCAATAAGACATTTACAAACTGAGGGGAGCAACGAAGAGTCAGGAGATCAGTTTACTGTCTCAGAGAACAGATTGCAAAGTTACAAGAGACACTGACTCAGAAACTTGAATTCATTCACAAAGTGATTGAAAACAGTGAAACCAAATTATCGGATAAAAATTACACAACAAATTGAAGGGTTGAGAAGTGAAATCTTTGACCTTCAAAAAGAGAACGATGCCCTGAAAGAGATGATCAAAAACCAAGAAGACCTCATTGAAGACCTACAGCATGAAGTTACAGGGTTACAAAAATCATTGGAAATGGAGAGGGAGCGAAGAAATGATCTGGAGCAATATCAGAGACGGGATTGTGTTCGCTTCCTTGGTGTTATAGAGAGCGGGACGGAAAGTATCCAAGAATGTGAAGAAAAAGTATTATTAGAAATAATACAAAAAGTAATGGGGCTGGGCCACATTTCAACAAACGATATCAGTATTGCACACAGGGTGGGCACCAGGGGGGAAAAGCCAAGGCCAATAATAGTCAAGTTCATATCAAGAAAAAAAACAGAAACCAAGTGCTTCAGAATCGTCGGAAACTAAAAGGCAGCAGGAGAGGGATTGTGGAAGACCTTACCCCACTGAACATGACGCGGCTGAATATTGCTAACAAACATCCCGGAGTAAAGAACACCTGGACAAAAGAAGGCATTATTCATGCTTTGACGCAAAATGGAAAAATCGTCAGACTGAGAGAAGGGAGCCTGTTAGGGATAGAGGAAGCAATGCAGAGCGAGAGCAGTAACACCACATCTTCAAAAAATTCCGGCCAGGCCAAATCACTGTAAATCACCCCCCCTCTCAGCCTAACAGCAGACAAACAAATGCAAGGAACCTAGTGTCCAGCACCCCGAAGCCTCGCCACAACACGTCATGCGAAGGGAAATTTATCTGCCTCTTCAGACAACCAAGGAGAAAGGAAACTCAGACAGGAGGGGGATCAAATGGACATCCTCGACGGCTGTGACGGCGAATGAAGACCAGCATCGTCCTCAACTCTCAAGAATAGAAACTCGCTCATCAGACGACAGATCCTCGGATGATTTGGTGGATGAAGAAATGACACCACTGTAATGAACTCTGGAAAATAAATGGTGAAGAAACAATCATGGGACATACACCTTTACTGTAAAAAGTGAAAAAAAAAAACTATTTGTGAACAGTCTGGAACAGTTGTGAACAGGGTAATACCTTTTGTTTTTCTTTGCCCCTCCCTTCCTCCGTTCTTCCTTTTTCCCTTTCCTCCCCCTTCCGGGCCTATGCCACCTTGCCCGACCTGATCACCACCTTTTCCGATCCACTCCGCCCCCGTCCACTTTGACCCCACATTCCTATTGATGCCTATTATTGTTACCTCAAGCGTTACTGAATCAACATCAACATGACAGCCCGCGCCCTCCCCCTGCAGCCCCCCCCCCCCCCCCTCCTTTTCCACCAATCTTTCGCCCGTTCCTCTCGTACATCCCTCCCCACACCTCCCCCAGCATATGACCACAGTCTTAGGCTCGAAAACATTTGCAATCTGATGGTGCATCCCCCCCCCCCCCCCCCCTTCCCTGCACTACCGTACCCCCTGTCCAACCCATACTTTCCCGTCAGCACGATCCCCCCCCCCCCCCCCCCCCCCCTTCTCCACTATCCACTATCTACACCCAAACACACACGCACAGACCGGGGGGTGGGGGGGGGGGTGGGGATGGAGGGAGACAGTCTAAGCAAAATTGGTAACTTTTTATTCTGCTTATCTCCTGCACCCTGGAAATGTTCCGTACCTCCCCTCCTGTCCAGTGCAGTCGTGGTTTTCAGATCACGGAGCCAAACCGGGCATCTTCCCCCTTTTCCCCCGCTCCTGCTGCACTCATGCCTCTCCCGCTCCCCGGGTCTCCTTCCTCCTCCTCCACCTTTTTTTTTTTTTTTTTTTTTTTTCGTTGATTTTTTCCCCTCCTGATTATAGGAGGAGAGGAATGACACCTTCCACCCTCTCTCCCTCCCCAGATTCCAAATATCCGGAAGGAGTGTCAGTAGTTACTACCAGCTGACACTCCTTCCTAAACTCCCCCCTCCCTCCCTGTCCGTCCTTGTCCCCGCCCCAACCCCCTTCCGATGGTATTGTGTTTAATGTAGACTTTCGGATGACTGCGCAACTTCGAGGCCTTGGAGATTCAACATGTGTATCTAAATGTATGTACAGGTATGTAAATTGAGAGCGGAGAGAAAAATGAATGACTATGGTAGAGAACAGCTCCGTGTCCCTTCTAGTACCCGCTTTTTTAAAAAAAAAAAACCCTGTTGTTTATCTATTCATCTCTCTGTTATTTATGCTAGACAGTCTACCTTTACCGCTTTTGTATCTCCCTCATCCGGTTTTTCTGTAACTAATATCTTTGGTAATTTGATTACATTTGGCTACATTTACCTTTCTCTCGCATTATTTTCCTTTTTATAGATTTATGTTTCCTTTCTTCATACCATAAGAGTAGGACTAAGATTTTTTTTTTTAAAGGATAACTTTACAGGAAGAACGTATTCCTGATGTTACAAGTTTACTAAGAGAGGAGAATGAAGGTTATGGATAGACAGTGAGGATATGAGGATTACGATCCCCTCCCCCACCGCACCCACGTATTTGTATGATTATTTCTCAGTATTTTTTTTTTTTTTTACTCACCGCTTCCTGTTGCAATGTTTGCAACAATCCATAGCTTGCTGATACGAGTGTTCAATGAATCATTTGTAACGCTACTGACTTTGAACAAGTCATAGTCATCAGGCGTTTTATATGTACACATGCATCTATAGTGCATGTGACTGCCTATGACTGAGAGTCCCCCTGGCGCCTTTTCCCCTCCCCGTCCCGCGCCAAACAACTGCCTACCCCCTTCCCTTTCCCCACTTCCTCTAATGTACTGAGCGCGCGCGGGCATCTATAGTTGCAGTATTTGATTGACCATAGGTGTATGGATGGATCATCAGCGCAGCGATTACGAATTTGAATGCTTACATAAACGTCTATTTGTATAAATGTGTCTATATATTAAACTAATTCAGCTGTATGTGAAGGGTTGTCTAGTAGGAGATAAGAACTTGATTACGTGCAGCTGTAGGTGCGCATGCTTATGTGAACACAGCTTCTCCATTTTCCCCCTTTTTTTTTCCTCATGTGTGTGTTAAGGGGACTCTATATGCAGATTTAATTCTTATATTGCAACCATGTCAGAGACAACAAGAGACACGGAAACGCGCGATGAATGAAAGATATGGTAGCGAGAATGATAAGAATGATCGAGTGAGAAGATTGGAAAAAAAAATTATCAGTTTTGTTTTCGCTTTGTTTTAATCATGGAATGCAGAATATCGATGATTATAGTGTACTTTCTGGAGGTGGCATGTTAAAGTATAATCTGTACTATCCACCACTGTAAATATGAAATGACGAAAATCACAGTTGCATCTATGAACTGTCAAGGTTTGGGGGACTTTAAAAAAAGAAGAGACGTCTTCCACTATCTAAGACAAAGAAATTATAATGTATACTTCATAGAAGATACACATTTTGATCCAAAACTGGATAAATACTACTATGCAGAATGGGGGTTTACTTCCTTCTTTTGTTCAAATACTACTAATTCAAGAGGTGTTGCAATACTTTTTAATAACAATTTTGAATTTAGAATAAATGGCGTATATAGCGATAACGCAGGAAATTTTCTAATGCTACAAATTCATACACTGGACTTAGATTTTGTTTTGGTGACAATATATGGACCTAATAGGGATAATCCTGATTTCTATGAACTAGCAAATAAGAAAATAAAAGAATTAAATTGCGCTAATCTTATTATTGCAGGAGACTGGAATTTAGTATTAAATTCAAACTTAGATTATTGTAAATTACAAACATGATAATAATGTGAAGGCTAGAGAAAAAGTAGAGGAGATGATGGATGACAATTTCTTGGTAGATATTTGGAGAGAATACAATCCGCAATTACAGCGTTTCACTTGGAGAAGAAGTAACCCATTTCAGCAGAGCAGACTAGACTTTTTTCTTACTTCTGAGAATGTATGCAATTATATTACCTCTGCGGATATTTTGCCAGGATATCGAACTGATCATTCATTGATAACAATGGAAATGACTTTTGGAGAGAAAAAACAAGAAAAATACATTCTGGAAATTTAACTGTTCATTGTTAAAAGATCAGGAATACATTAACGAAATAAATGGTCTCATAGACATGATAGTTTCACAGTATGCCGCGACCCCGTATGATAGAAATAAATTACCGGAAATACCATCTTCAGATATTCACTTTACTATCTCAGACCAGCTACTCCTTGATGTTTTATTGATGGAAATTAGGAGTAAAACCATCGCTTACTCTACAATGAAAAAGAAAGCAAATAAAGAGCTAGAAAACGGTCTAGAGAACGAAATTGAAGAGTTAGAAAAACAACCAATTAAAAACAATCATGTGCTCCAAGAAATAGAAAACAAAAATAGAAAATTAAGAGAAATTAGGCAAAAGAAAATGGAAGGGGTCTTAATACGCTCAAAAGCTAGATGGGTCGCTGAAGGTGAAAAAATAACGAAGTATTTTTGTGGGTTAGAAAAAAGAAATTATATAAATAAACAAATGACAAAAAATTGTACGAAACGATGGTACCCTTTTAGACAAAACAAGTGATATTGTCTATGAAACAAAATCATTTTATGAAAAGTTGTATGAAAAAAAAAGACATGATCAACTGTGAAATAGAAGAAATGGTACAAAATATACCCACATTGTCGGAAAATGAAGCCCAAAGTTTTAGAAGGTGAAATAACGCTTGAAGAAGCCACACAGTCCTTGAAAAATATGAATAACGGCAAGAGTCCAGGATCGGATGGGTTTACTGTAGAGTTTTTTAAATTTTTTGGCGCGAAAAAAGAATTGGTGAGCTGGTCGTGAGGTCTATAAATGAAGGCTTTAGCAAAGGAGAAATGTCTCAAACACAAAAGGAGGGAATCATTATATGTCTCCCAAAAGATGATAAATCGAGAGAATATCTAAAAAAACTGGAGGCCAATCTCTCTTTTAAATGTTGTGTACAAAATTGCTACAACATGTATTTTCTATGAGATTAAGAAGGTTCTCCCAAAGCTTATTAGCGAAGATCAATCGGGTTTTATGACTAATAGATATATGGGTAAATAATATAAGATTGACATATGACATTATTCATTTTTGCAAAGTACAGAAAACTGCAGGACTATTATTGGGTATAGATTTTGAAAAGGCATTCGACTCCCTTGATTGGGGTTTCATGTTTTAAAGTCTTAGACGCCTATGGTTTCCATACAGACATAAAAAGGTGGATCAAAACTTTCTATTACAATATCAAATCAACAGTTCTAGTAAACGGTCAATCGTCTCCATGGTTCGAAATAAAGAGAGGCTGCCGACAGGGTGACCCCAATTTCGCCATATTTATTCATACTCTGTGCTGAAATCTTAGCAATTATGATACGAGAAAAACACAAGCATCAAAGGAATTCAAATAGGACAAACAGAACATAAGATATCCCAATTTGCCGATGACACCGAACTATTCCAACACGGGGATAGAGAAACATTTGAATTAACTTTCAAGGTATTAACAGATTTTGAAAACAAATCGGGATTACAACTTAATGTTGGGAAAAACGTTTGTTGTTTGGCTTTGGCAGAAAGATGAACAGTGACATCAAATTCATGCCACACCTCAAATTTAAATGGAATCCCCCAAAATTTAAAATACTTGGTATATATTTTTCTAATGACCTGGAAGATTGTGCACGGCTAAATTTTGATGAAAAATTCCAAGAAATAAAAATGTTATTGAATATATGGATGAAGCGATTGATAACCCCCTTGGAAGGGTTGCTGTACTAAAATCAATGGTTCTGTCAAAACTAGTACATCTATGGCTGTTACTTCCAAACCCTCCCGACAACTTTATTGAAAATCTCCAAAAAATTTGCTTTAAGTTTATATGGAACGATAAACGTGATAGAATTAGTAAAAACACGTCAGTTAAAAATATACGCGACGGTGGAATGGAAATACCAAATATTTACTGCTATATGAATGCATTGAAATTAACGTGGTTTCGAAAATTATATAATAGTAATCATAAATGGAAACAAGTGTTCTTTCATTGTTTTAAAGACGCAGAAATCTGGACGCTATTTGGCCCTGATTTCTTCTCCAGATATAGACACACCAATGAATTTTGGAAGGACACTTTCGAGATATATCAAATGTTTAGAAATAAAATTGAACCTAAAACATCAGAGGAACTTCTAGCGGAACCAATATTCTATAATAAGAATATTGAAAATTGGCGGGAAACATATATATATAAAAGAACTTGCAACTAAAGGAATATTCTGTATTGGTGATTTGATTGATAACTATGGTAAGGCAGTTTCATACCAAGACTTCTGCTCAAAGTACGACATCGCGTTAAACCCACTAACATATCTAAGTTGCATGACCTCCATTAAGAAATACGCTGAAAGGACCAGTATAAAAATTGAAGATTGTAAAAGAGACAGTGAACCTAAATCAATACATATGTTAATACAAAATGTAAGGGGTTCAAGAAAATTCTACGACGTGCTTATAGAGAAGATAGAAAAAGACCACTCTGTTGCAATAAATGGGAAACTATTTTTGAAACAGAGATAGATTGGAAAAGTTGTTTTGAAAAAAATCGCCAAAATTAACGACGAAAAAACTCAGATGGTTTCAGAGTTAGGTTAGAGTCCTCCACCGTATACTGGCGACAAATGTAGTTTTGAGAGAAAATGGGAAGTTAGTAGTACAAAGCAACAGCTGTAGTTTGTGCTTGAGAGAAAAAGACAGTATAAAGCACGGTCTGTGGGAATGCGTTCACACAAAAACTCTGGAAAGAGTTTCAAAACCATTCAAAGCACATTGTCCCAATATAGATAAAGCAGATTTAAACGAACGCATCATCATTCTTGGTATTGATCAAAACTTTAAAAGTGACCATGTTTTTGATTATATTTTGTTGTGCGCAAAATTTTCATGTATATCAATGCAGACTGGACAAAATAATTCCTACACTTAACTCATTCCGGAACAAGATGAAAATGAGATATAAGATAGAACTTTTTAACCATAAACGGTTAATGAAATCTGATCAATACGAAACTGACTGGGCATGCTATAAATCCATAACAGAAATTTGAGTAAAGATCACCATATGTTGTTAATAAAAGCTGTGTTTCACATACCCAGTCACTACCTCTTAATCCATATTTCCACTATTCTCATTATGATACCTGCCCTAGACCTTACCATAGTTATATTTTCGGATTCATATATTGAGTCACCCAGAAAGTATAACTTAATATGAAACAAAACAAGCAACGAGTAGAATCGTACATAGTTGGGTTGGAGAACGAGAGTGAGAGAGAGAGAGGAAGTGAGGAGTGAGCATGAGATGGAATAAGAAAAATGGAGGGGGAGGAGGGGAGGGATGGGTTGTAGAAGAAGGATGAATAAGACAAAAAAAAAAGATACGATCATGAAACTATCAGGCTACTTCAAGAAATTTACTTTGCAACATAGCACGTCTCTGCTTCAAATTCTACTTCTGGTGATAAACATTTTCTTATTAAAAAATAAGTGGTTCCGCCGAGATCATATCCTAAATTCCTATAATCCTTTAGTAGCATGTATGTATGTTGTATTGTCATTCATTGTTTATATTGTAAACATGCGGTACACTGTTAAGTTTATCGGAACATGTGTTTAGTAGAAAATGTGTATATAGTAGAAATATTGAAAACATGTATGGGATATACATGTAAAAACCAACCTACTACTCGATGGATTGTATAATCGTAAAAAAGAATTAAAAAAAAAAAAAAAAACAAAGAGGGAAAGAAAAAAAAAAAAAAGGGGGGGGGGGGGAGGGGGAAGAACGAAAGAAGAAAGACAGAAGGAAAGGAAGAAAGAAAGAAAGAAGAATGAATGAATGAAAGAAAGAAAGAAGAGAGTTTTTAAAAAAAAAAAACGAAAAATGTCTAGATTACCATTGCTGTTCTATGCATCAAGACTTCCATACAAACCATCCACTTCACATGATAGGCATAGGTAAACACCGCCATGAACTCGGTAGTCACCAAGTCCTGAAAGTCGATTCCTCATCCCTTTCTTTTGTACACATCCATCAAGAGACAGGATAGCTGGCTCCAAGCAGGTAGATTAATTCAAATGGACGGCAATGGACTATCTCGAGGAGCCCAGCTGTACAGCGAATTTACGGTCAAAGGTGAGCTCCTCTAAGGGCCGAAATATGACGTCAGGTAGGGTACATGTATTCATATATCGTGAATGACGTCATCAGTAGGGATCCTTTCAGTCGAGATGAAGAACTAGTTTTAGAATCATTCTGTGTGGTAACTGATGTGTGGTGTAATTTGGGGTTTTGTTTGTTTGTTTGTTTTGTTTGTTTGTTTGTTTGTTTGTTTGTTTTGTTTGTTTGTTTGTTTGTTTGTTTTTGTTGTTTTGTTTGTTTGTTTGTTTTTGACCAAGCTGTGCATCGAAATATTTACATGGATTGTAATTGTGTGTTTTTGATGCGCATTTTTTTCCCCCGAAGATGGAATATGGCTGCCTTAATGGCGGAATAAAAAAAAAAAAACGGTCATAAAAAAAAAAAAGTATGATCACCACAATACCTTTAGGGGAAAGCTTGTCATTTTCTTGCCCTACATTGATTACTTTTTTTTTGTATCGTTGTACTGGTTTTGTAACACAATTCTTCCCTGTAATTTGACGTCAAAGAACAATGACAAGTACATTTACATATGTCTTTTTTTTATATCCTTCTTCTTCTTCTTCTTCTGCTTACGCAGGCTGATACTCCTGCAGACACTCCCTGTATAGACGGGGGGGGGGGGGGGGGGGGGGGGGGGGGGGGGGTATAAATCCCATCTGCACAACAAAGGGAGTGGCGTTTTGTGTGTATGATCGTTTGTTTTTATCCCGCCATTAAGGCAGCCATATCCCATCTTCGGGGAAGTGCATGCTATGTGTAACGTGTCATACATACCAACAGCTAAACTGGGCCTTCTCTTCCGAAAGTTGGTGATGGGATTTTACGTGTGTGTGCAAGATGTTATGCGTGCGTTCACACACGAACCTCGGTTTATAGTCTCATTTGAAGGACTGTATGGGAAATGGAGTCAGAACCAATGTTAACTCCGAGGGAAAAATCCCCCTGTACCGAAACGGCCCGGCGGAGATTCGAACCCGCAACCCTTGGATTACGAGTCCGGCGCTCTACCAACATATCTATCTTATATTACTTTTCAGCAGACCAGCAGTGCCCTATTGTTTTGGTCAATCAGTAGGAGATTGTACTCTTAGGAGACCTATTCCGCACAAATCTCAGCTGCTGTAAGTTCTTATGTGACTGGCAATGCTTCTGTTTATTAAACAACGGAGCTGTTCATTCTGACTGTGGATACCATTTGACCGCCCTGTATCCTTAAATGGATCCTCAAATGCAGGCTCAAAGATTTCCCGCCACATTTTTTTTAATCACAGGTTAGATGATGATTTCAGTTTTTCAGCTACTTATGTTCGTACAGCACTTTCTTTCCGTTTTACTTTTCTACGCTTCATTGGCCGCTCTGTGGTGTCGTTGGATTCTGCTTTTGAACGCTTGGTGATGAGCAAATAACAGAATGATCGACTTGATGTATGTTCATTTGATGCCAAGGGAGCACAGTCATAATGATCTATGTCTGAGGAGTCCCAAAAAGCGGGCGAAAGGCCTAGGAGGAGGTGATATCAATGGTTCTGCCTTCAAGGTGGATTACAACGGTCCCAAAATGGTGGTGCTAGTAAAGGATTTCATGTCTACACTCTTATTTCCTTGATTTTCGTTGCCGTTTTCTTTCTTCCTCCGCTCCCCTCCACCTTCTTTTTTTTTTTTTTTTTTTACCCATTTCGTTTTGAATGTCTGCCAAGCCTTTAATGAATGACGTAGGAATCGTTAGCCTGCATTTGGGGTTTTTTTTTTTCCCTCATTACCAAATTGTTTAAGTGGAGCTTATTGTATTTGTTAACAAAAACATGAAGATGCAGGAGACCCAGAGAGAACCCGATTGTTAGCCTACGTGATAGATGGAAGCAAGCATGAAAGAAGTCGGCAGAGTGTCAGCCATCCACACACTGGAGACGTCAGCACACCAACACCAGTGTGACGCTATGGCTACAGATAATAAGAATGGCCTCCTCCACCTGAGGCACTATGTACACTATGCTCATTGTCTTCACTGCACAGACCTCCGCCGTTGAACATGGTCACAAATTCAAGATGTCGAGGTTGTTAAATGCTGATCCGAAACGAGTTTTTGGCTTCCATGAGAGAACTTAAGCAAGTACATATTAGAACTGATTCAGAGGGTACTTTGTTTGCAATAGATTTATCAGAAAGCCAAGATGATTGTAAATCCTAAAAAGAATTTAAAGTGACTCTGCCGGTTAACATGGACAAACAAATTACAAGAAAAAAACACAAGTTTGTTTTGACCTCTTAAGATTTCTTAAGATGTACAACATTAAGGACAAAGAAAACGAAGAATGAGTAATCACTTATCTTTTCAAAGTCGGCGTGAGATGGTCATTAAATTCCATTTATAATTTGTTCCAATTTCCGCCTGCATTTCACTTTGAAACAACCTTGATGAATACTGCTTATGACAGACTTTGTGCTGGATAATGCCTACATTGCATGTGCACAGTGTACAGGGGACTGTGGCGTGGGGTGATGAAAGAGATTTTGACATGGATGGACAGTGTGAATAAGAGATACCACGAACTCACACGTGCGCAAGAATTCAGTTTGTGTACACTTGTGTCCCGTGACAGTCCCACTCACATAGGTGTGCGACGATTGTGGTCTGTTCATAAGTTAAAATAACAGAAGTCAAGCAAAATTTATTTTCACTAAAAACATACCTCATAAATATCAATGTACGTCAATGAAATAAGTATACGTCCTAACATTATTTCCAGACAAGTAAGAGAGCCGGAACCCCAGGCGAAAAACGTACAAGCAAACTTGAAACCAGACGTGTGAGGTGAGGTAGTTTTGACAATAGAAAATGTCTTACAGACGAAAATGCTTCAGTAGCCTATAAAGTAGCTGTCTGGTCCCGGACAGACTTTGCGAAAAGTGGGGGAAAAAAATGGGACTCAGTACCGTATGAGGTATATTTGTTGTTGAGTATTTCTCCAATATCAAGTAGACGCTCCCGTATGCAAGAAAAGTGTCATACAAAAATCCAAACACGAGTACTCAGTGAAGAGAAGGAAAACATCTTTAAATAGTCCAAAAATCAAGAGGGTGGCAATACGAAGACATAGCGTATGAGAGCCAATAACCAGAGATGAAAAAGATCCACAAGGCCTGAAAAAATCGTATTTGAAAAATCCCAAGTCGAAAAACACTAGACGGTATTCAGGATACTGAAGGCTCTATGCAGGATATGCAAAAATAGAAGTGAAAGTATGGACATGGATTCCTGTTATTTCCAAATAGGGAGTAGGGCAAAATTCCAAATGCGTCCCCGTTAAATACATCACTTTGAAAGACACACTTGCGTTTAAGGCCCAGAGACCATGAGAAGCAGTTCTTTTTAAGTGAGTGCTCTGTCACTTTTATTGTGATCATTGTGATGGCCAGCTAGTCCAGCAAGCTATGGCTGTTTCGCTCCTATAAGAACTCATCAGGCTTGCTACGTATCCTGGTTACCAGCTGGGCAGAAGTTATTCCATGTAAGCAAAACAGAAACTTTCCAAAACGAGTACATTCTCCTGCGTACATGAAAATGTCTTCAAAACACAAAAAGGGCCATTCCGTAAATACAAAATAATTTCAAATAACGTAGCAGATGACAAATTTGTCTAACAATCAAAATATACGAGCAACAGCGAAATCACTCGGCGGCCTTACCTCAAATGCAGAACTGTAAAAGACATGGACTTTGAGAGCCAGAAACCAAAGAATGATAGTCAACAAGGACTGACAACTGCTTTTGGAGAATCCTAAGTTTTGCTTGGATGGATCTTAATGTTTGCTCCACATTCTATTCGGAGTTTAAAGGCATCTGGGCTCAGTTTTTATGTAGTTTTGCATGTTTTGCATAAACGTAAGACCTTTAAAGCTTGTTGAGTAAGGCACTGTGCTTTGAACTAGGGAGAGAGAGAGAGAGAGAGAGAGAGAGAGAGAGAGAGAGAGAGAGAGAGAGAGAGAGAGAGAGAGATTGAAGAAAGAGACAGAGAGAGAGCGGGGGGAGGGAGTGGGGAGGGAGGGAGGCTGAGAGAGATTGACAAAAAGCTTTGCTGGGCGCCACTCACCCAGAAATCCTCTCGGGGTAAAAAAAAATAAGAACTTCAAATAAAACCAGAAATACAAACGTTTCCAGTTTCATGGTATGCGTTTGAAATGACAAAGCTTTTTTTAAAAACGACAAAGCATAACATGAAACTGGAACCTTTTGCGTTTTAGTAGTACTTCAAGTTATTTATGCCAAAGAAGGACCGACGCAATGGTTCATGTTCCACAGATGAGATCTGATCAGCGGACCACTCTCGGCAGGCGACACCGTTGGTTATGTTTTCAAGTCGCTCTTGGATGGTTCCTCTTTGGTGTTAGTGAAGAATGTAATGTTTCCATTTTAACGTCCTCTTGTTTATTCCTATGGTCTTTCTTTCCAACTCCTTCTTCCTCCCTCTTTTTACATTCTAATGTCCTGTTTTCATTTCGTTGTTCTATTCTCTCCCCCACACCCTAACCCCTCGTTCACAAAGTCATTATAGTAGTAATAAGGAAGGTATTGTTAGTCTGCACTTGTTTTCAACTACTACTTATTTTCGGCGCACGCGCGCGCGCGCACACACACACACACACACACACACACACACACACACACACACACACACACACACACACACATTCGTACACACTTACAGAGAAAGACAGAGACAGAGAGACAAACAGACAGACAGACAGACAGACAGACAGACAGACACAGAGAGATCAAAACATACACAAACACGTGTGTGTGTGTGTGTGTGTGTGTGTGTGTGTGTGTGTGTGTGTGTGTGTGTGTGTGTGCGTGATTTTTATACAGATGAGGTTACGCATAGACACAGACCACGTTGATAAAGCCACCAACCATTTACAGCCTTGGAAAACGGCAAATTCTAGGATGAAATTCAAGAATGATTGCACAGGTACGGAAACAGACACACACAGAGACACGGCTACAAACAGAGAGAGAGAGAGAGAGAGACAGACAGACAGACAGACAGACAGACAGACAGAGACAGAGAGAGAGAGAGAGAGAGAGAGAGAGAGAGAGAGAGAGAGAGAGTATGCATCCGTGCACCGATAGGATGTAAACCTATCGCAGAAGATCAATCATGGTCGTAAATAAAACACAGTGCCAACATGCACTCCCAACGAATAGCGTTGGCAGTAAATCACACTTCAATGGAAAAGGCACACACACACACACACACACACACACAACACACACACACACACACACACACACACACTAACACTAACACTACACGCACACTACACACTCACACACACACACACACACACACACACAACACACACACACACACACACACACAACACACACACACACACACACACACACACACACACACACACACACACACACACACACAAACACACGCACACGCACACACATGCGCGCGCGCGTGCGCGCTCACACGAAGAAGAAGAAGAAGAAGAAGACTAAAAATTCTAAAACTAAAGTAGTTTTACAAACAATCAAACACAAAACGGCAGGAAATGAATACCATTTTTCGCCATTTCAATCCTGTTTCTTCAAACGTAACTAGGAAATTAAAACACAGACTTGTCTGGAAGCGGAAGTTTAAATTCAATTATTACGAAACTGCTGATGGAAAAAGTGGTCGTCGGAGAGGCAGTGTGCTCGCTGTAGCGTCATATCTTAGCTAAGATCTTTGATGTGTGCACACTATCTGGCGTTTTTTGATGTTAATCTCAGTCTACCACATTTGGTAATAGAGACTCTATTTCGATCATGGGTCTTTTTACCTAATTGAAACAGATAGGTATTTCAGTTAGATCTCGTTTGACTGGGTCTCCATATACTTAGACAAGATTGTAGAGAGAACAAACGTACACCCTCCCCACCTCACCCCCAAGAAAAAAAAAGAAAAAGAAAAAAAAAAAAAAAAAATCCTGAATTACACGTGACGGCAAATTGATTTACTAACATAAGTACTTGCCTGTTCAATGACAACGGATGGTGTGTTTTATGCAAAGTCTGAAGAGAGTTGCAGAGGGTGTTTTATCTTGACTTTCTATTTCTAATGGTTGGCGGATTGAATATCTTCAAACCGAACTGTTGGCTTGTATAGGGCCTATACTAATGAAATTCTCAGTGAAATAAACAATACTTCATGACTGACATTACGTGTATTGGTTGCATGGTGACTATGTACATATGCTGTATCGGTTATCCCTGTGTGTGTGTGTGAGTGCATTTGTGACATTGTAAGTGCCCGTAAACATGTGGGCATGTGTGCATCACCAATGAGTAAACTCTTAAATCTGCGAATGATGTTTTTGTATAATTTTACTCAAAAGAAAATGAGAGCTCTAAGTAAAAACATTTTATCACAGTTATTGTTTTATACCAGTAAAAAAAAAACTATGTTAAATATTTTGTACAAACACTTTAACAAATATATTAACCATATATCACCAAGATCAAACCGTTACATGCGAATCATACCATGCGGAGGAGCAGATGAGAATTCATATTTTACTTGGTAAAGAGTGATGTGCTCGTAGTCAAACGCTTAGAGTTTTTCCTCGCAGAGCTAATGGCCGTAATTTTGAACACCTGGAAGGGTCAGATGTCTACCGTTTCAAACCCTGTATCTCCACTCCACGGTAAGTGGTCACCTCATTCATGACGTGGAATGTTGAGATGGCAGAAAGACAAGGTGGGCTCCGCCTCTCTACATGCCGTACCCTAGACACGGCCATCGTCCGACAGTTCACTCCCGTATCGCTATGAGGCTTCAACACTTCAAAACATTTTAAGTATAGACCAAAGATCGGTCCACATAGGCATATTTTGCAAAGTCGTGCAGAGTAAAAGTTTACGTTCGCGATACATCGAGAGCTGAAGGCTCCCAGAAGCAGCGTGTTTTACTTGTTTTACAGGAACAAGTTGTCAAAACAATACAAAACTTCATTCACTTTACCTCTGTGGCTGGAATCAAATATAATGATCATTGCGCCAATCATCGTGGGGGAAATTTCGAAACGGAAGCCTCAAATGACATGTACATGACATAGATCACGTACATACAAGATGATGCCCAACATTTGAAATAAGACAGTGCTCGAAAGAAGTCGTGTTACTTTCAACTATACAGTTTACAGTATGTGTGCCTTCTAACGGCGGAGGTCATTCATGTAATATTGGCCTGCCCTTACCCTTCCCCCTATTCCCTCCCCACTCCCACCACGTCACCCAATGCTTTCCATTACGAGCAGTTGTTTTACGACTTCACTCTATTCACTGTTCAAATAAAATGAACTTGTTATGACCGTAGACAATCGAATCAGTAAGTTCCATCGTTGAATCGAATATAGCACGATGGGTTATGCTTCTTGACATCTTCTCTCAGACTGTTTGAAAACAGCTGCAGTGACAAGACTTGTGACACATCTCTTTCGAGTCGAATAGGCAAATTGATTCCTGTGTTCGTCCTTTGTATTTTGATTTTTTTTCCAGATTGAGGTCTTGATGAAATCAAAGATCATCTTCATTGTCAGAGCATATTTTGTTGTGCACAAAATACGAACTGATATGGCCAGAGTGATACAGTATAAGAGAGCAACTTCTCTACTGATTTCGGTCACACTTCTTCAGCTTCCTTCACAAGGAGAGATGAACAGCTCTTTACAGTGGAGAGAATCCTCGTCAACTGTGTCCCTAGATCACACTTCGAGTGACATCGCATACGATGATGTCAGCACACATCGACAGGGTAAAAGACAATGGCAGCACAGTCTTCAATAACCAGCCAGACTTTTCAACCGTAAGTAGGCTGCAAACGACGACCACCACGAAATCTGAGTATGACTGTGGCCAGGGTTTGGTGGCAGTTGGAAGGAAATGCTACAAAGCAGTGAAAATCACCAGCCCATCGCCACAGTACACATATATTATGCTTTCAACCGGACGTGTTCGCAGCATGGAGGGCGTCTGTTCACTTTGAAATACATGTCTGATATGGAGAAAAACTGCGAGAGTTCGATTTTGGCGAATCTGCTTACGTTGGAGTCTTCGCCGCCAAGACCTTGCCGAGTTACCCTTCAATGTAGGCACATTAAAATTTGAAGTTGATTTGAAAACTTCCTTCAATTTCTTCATTATAATTCTTTTCTTTGCGGCTGGAGAGCATCTCAAATCATCCATGGCACGGTATGCAGTACAATACGTTCTATGCAATACAGTTCAACTTCTAGTTCAGTGTTCGTGTCTTTAAACCGCGACAGAAATTTGTAGTGCAACATAGTACAAAAACAATCCATGTAAGACAACAGAATGTAAAACAGTGCAACGCAGTTTAGTACATGCCGTTTATATTTTTTCATACTAACTGTGAACTAGTGCATGTGCGTGCGTGCGTGCGTGCGTGCGTGCGTGCGTGTGTGTGTGTGTGTGTGTGTGTGTGTGTGTGTGTGTGTGTGTGTGTGTGTGTTTACTCACGTATGTAAGATTTCATTTAATTTAAACGGGAAAGTCTTTCTGATTATGAGAAATTCTATTGAAATTATAATCATGTTTTACTCTGTTGGCAAAGTCCTCAAGTTTCGATTTTCTTGTGTGTGTGTGTGTGTGTGTGTGTGTGTGTGTGTGTGTGTGTGTGTGTGTGTGTGTGTGTGTGCGAAGTCAAAATAAAACACATTGGAAAGATACATTAAAAGACAGTCAAATAAAGACGTAAGTAGTGATTAAAATGAATGTCCACATTGCGATATCGTATTTACATGGTCAAAACCTGTCAAGTAAAACCACTCGCTTTTCAACATCTTGATGAATTGTTTGTAGGAGTCCCCAGCTGCCGATGGAAGTGACTGAGGACAACTTGTCAGTGTAACTCTTTTTGAAATTGTAATGCACTAAATATGTTTTGAAAACATTACATTTTCATAATTGTTCTTCCATTTGGATTTGAAAATGTTGAAAGTTGACCACAGTTTTTATTAAAAAAAAAAAAAAAAAAGAAAAGTAGTCAGACATTTTATAGAAACAAATTGTTCCTTTTTTTTTTTTAAATAACGCATTTTCAGACAATTTCCAGTGTTTTTACGCGCACAGACGACAAAAAATGTTGCGAGAATAGAGTTGTGAACATGGGCTTGCAAATGTGTTTTGTATGTCGTTTCTTTGTCAATATGACAATAACTAGATATGCTGTTCGTTGTAAGTCAGCAGATGCCAATATTGCATTTGAGACAAGTTGCAAGGACAAGTCTGATTAAAGTTTCATATTCTTGTATGCCTTGACTTTTTTCCACATCTTGCCTACCCTTTAAAGTTCCATGCTAAAATCTTAATGTGAGGGTATATATATATATATATATATATATATATATATATATATATATATATATATAATATATATATATATATAAATCTTGCATATGGATTTCATTATTTTTTTCTGTAGGAGTAAAATGTCTGATGGTCTGGATAAACTTGCCTAATTATTTCCTAAGTTTATGGTTGGCATCTGAAGTGTTTAATCTCTGTGATGACTGTCACAACAGTTTGAATCTGCATTAATTTATGACTTCTACATGTGATGGACGATTATTCTCTCTTTTTTTTTTTAATTATTCTGCGGTTCAATACATGTTTAAAAGAATCCACTCATTTTTTCCACAGCAGAAAGTGTCAAGCTAAACAATAAAAAGAAACTAATAGTTTTATAGATTTACATCTTTGTTGAGACATGAATTTATACCCTTCAAATATGTCGTTTCAGAGGAGGGTTTTGTTATTATGATGTGAAAATTACTTACACCTATTTATCTGTATGTTTAACCCCTTCAACATAATTATTATCTTAACTGGTTCCCGTGTGTGTGTGTGTGTGTGTGTGTGTGTGTGTGGACAGAAGAACTGAGCAGTTTGCGCTGTCCGCCCCGCTGGTGCGCTTCATGTGAACAGTGTTCATGGGGCGCACATCTCAGTCGCAGGGGAAGCGCACTCTGTGCAGTCTGGTTGGAGCTGCCTTCAGGTCATCCTGGTTTCCAGTCCTTCCAGTCTTTCACAGTCTTTTTGGCCCGTCACAAATGTATTCCATTGCGCTGGTTAACTCAAGGATAAGGCAAAGCGACAGAGGAGTGCGTTTGTGATTTCAGTGAGATCTCGGTCGTATGCTGACAATGGAAACCAGTTTATTGCATCCCACACAGCTCTGAACTGTTTACGAGCAAATGTTCCAGCGTAGTTTGTACAGCAACAAAAAAAAAAAGCTGTGTGTTCCAGCCAGTCCAGACTTACACAAAATACCAAATATGCTAAGAGCCAACTATCTGTGAGTGATCTTGGGAAAACTAGCGATTGTATTTGGAACACTTTGCCTGTGCCAACCTCCCCTCCTCCAAAAACAACAACAACAACAGCAACAACAACAACAATAATAAACAAACAAAACAAGAAGACTCACACGTCACAGAATCGCGAAAAAGGGTAAAAGGGTGACGGTCAGATCTGTTGGATAAGACAGTGCTGTTAACTTTCATCCGCCCCCCCCCCCCCCCCCCCCCCCCCCCCCTTTTTTTTTTTTTTTTTTTTCCCTATTATCAGTTGTTTTTTTTCCTTGACAAACGTTGTTCGCGCGGGGAACCTTGACGTCAAATACACAAATGGCACATCCAGCGCCGGATATTTCGTCGTTTCCAGCTAACGATTTTCCCCATTTATGTGTATTTAACTGCGTAGTTTCGAGGGTTTCACCAAGGCAAGAAAAAAATGTCAGATCACAATAAAGTTTTGGAAAACCAAATCTGGAATTAAAAAAAAAAACCTAATACCTTAGTTCCGCTGAGAATGGCAGCTGGTAGCTGAGACATGTGAAGATGTGTCTCTATCAATGCTCAGTCTAGCTTTCAAAGCCAGTTACAGCCATCAGCCCTGAGTACAGCACAGAGAACAAAAGCAATTCCCTCGCACAATACAATTAAGACTACGTTTACATATAGTTTTCCATCTAAAAATAAATGCGCGATTTCTGATACATGCCAGTTTCACCTTTCTGAAATAAGAAACCGCTAGGTTTCGTCAGTAAAGCGATAGAATGTATTATTTTAGAGGGGGGGGGGGGGGGGGAGGGGGGGGGGCCTGGAGAGGGAAGAGGGACAACAACAACAAACCGCATCACAGTGTTGACATACAACAGTGATCACAAACATTCCTCAGGACAGGTTTTGATCTGTCAACGAACAGGATGAATCCCCTGCAGTTTGGTTCGCTATAGCCGACACAGGCTCCACCATGAAACCAAATGTATAGAGGCCGGGCGAACGAGCCAGCCTTGAGTCTGCGAGGCAGACAACGGAACGAGTTTCAGTGACCGATGGTCTGTTTGCCGAATGGATTCCCGCCATCGAGTAACCTGGGAGATGTGCCCAGAAGGCCAACCAATTACCATGCACTCTCGTTCTGTGGTGCTATAACGTGACTGACGGCCCAGAAGCTTCTTGCTTGCTGACAGCATGAAGGGAGCTGACTGTGTCCTACAGGAGAACTGCATGCATTCTGGTGCTGCTGGCGCCGATCTAATCACAAATAACAGTAACAAATCAGGCAGATGAAGAATAGGACATGCTAAAATCTTTTGAAATATAGAAAACCATGGTCACCATCAGTCATCCACATGACCGTGTTTTCCGTTTTTCTAAGGGGCTAGCTAAAACAGCGGCAAATTGAAAATGACTTTTTCTGCTGTGAATGAGCAAACCTAAGAGTGAACATCCTTGTTTCTTAGCGTTTGGTATTGTGAAAGAGTTTTTTCCCCTTTTATTTTTTTTATTTTTATTTTTTTTTTTTTTTATTTATTTATTTTTTTTTTTTTTGCTGTTGTGGTTTCTAATCTTTTTAGAAACTACTTGATCCAAGAACTCGAGCTCCTGAGAGCAGTGTACACCTTAGGTGTGCGAACTGTTAGCCTGTGCGTGTGACTGCACCCAGCAGTCAACTGGATTAAATGACTGGACTACATTCCTAATGCGCCTAGAAGAAGTCGACGACGAAGTTAACTGCAGAAAAACTATCGAGCTCAAGCTTTCTCATCATGTTGGCGAATGTTGCTGGAGCAGTAATCAAACCCCAAAGCATACCAGGACTCCCGGCTGGGAGGTCGTGGGTTCGAATCCCATCAGAAGTCATGTGGGTTTTTCTTCTGCCCCGACCGGCTCCCTACCCAGAGTTGAGTTTGCTGCGGGCTCAGTTGGGAAGACTGGGACCACACAGTCGAATTTCATCCACTTAATGGATGCGTTTCTGAGAGTGTTGCTCAAATTTCCTGACCAACACTGCAGGTGCCTGTATCTCTCTCGGGCCTGGTTGACGCCGGGATATATTATGAAAGGAAGCGTAGAGTACAGCCCTGTCATGTAGTCTCAGACCAAAATGGAAATCCGTAGCATCATCTTAATCATCCTCGTTCTCATCGATCAGCATAAAAAAAAAATGTCTCAAATTCTGTGGCCCTTCATGCCCTGCTCTCATGGTGACCTCATTTTCGATGTCCTCTCCACCACGTCTCTGTGGCCTTGGTTTGGTTCCGTTGGGGTCACTGGTATCGGCGAGTCCATGGGGGCTGTCGTTGGACGGACGTGGTGGCGCCCTCCGGAGGGAGAGCTCACTCGCGCCGGCTCCGCGACCAAGCAATTATTGTCGTCAGTAGGGGGCTTAGTAGGTGGTGTCCTGCGTATGTTAGATCAGAACAGGCGCCACTGAACACCACTGAAGTGACTCGGCGGCAGTGCAGTGTCTCCTCCGGTGGGTTGCCTCTTGACGACTCGACATTGACTGCTCCCTGTGGATTGCCGGTGCCGGGGCTGCGGCGGGGCCGACCGGGCTGTGGCTGTGGACGGGGTGTCGGAATGAGCGGCGTGGGTGCACTGCCTCTGAGGTGGCGCAGAGGTTGGACAGCAAATGTCGTCGTTCAACATTCTATGCATGTATCTTGTTTGACTTCTGGTTGTATTTTTAATGCCTAAAGTTACACAAAGCTACACACTTCCATTTATCTTTGCATCAAGACACGAAAAGAAATGTGATCATTTGGAAGGTTCAGTCTTGTTTTGGCGTAATGCACTCTCATTTCCTTTCTTCACCCACATCCCGCGTAATGCAAATGATGGTGACTTTAGACGTACGAAAGTCATATCAAACAAATTCGTGGGGGACAACCAGTTCCGCACAACAAGACCTGGCGTTACTAAGGCTAAACCAAGGACATTTCCGCCAGCTAAGGTCGCGAGTGACCACGACTTTGTCATAATGAACTTGGCGTATGTTTGAAGAACAAGAGGAGAATGACAAACAACCGCCTCCATTTCCATCTTGACAAAGTGAAAGTGCTTGTCATCGCTGAGCAAATCCAAGCAGCCATTGAAGGAAAACTCACCCACTAGTCTCTCTGAGAAGAATACCCAGAAGCCGTCATGAACAGTGTCAACCAAGTCCATGACTGACGCAGCGACAGCGATCCTAGCAAAACGCAGATGGAAATGAAAACTTTGAATCTCCAGCAACACCTTGAGAGTTGTGTCACTAGAAAGGCTTTAAAGCCGTCCAAGAAAACTGAAGAAGATGAAGAACGTGTTACAAAGCAGACAATCAATGAAAGCATGAAGGACGCAAAGACAGCGCGTGGATCCAACATCATCAGTGTGAGGTCACTGGAGAAACCTGGACAACAACGACACCCCAAAAGATTTCAATATTGTGAAGGACCAAAACTAAAGCAAATTTGAGAGAGAGAGAGAGAGAGAGAGAGAGAGAGAGAGAGAGAGAGAGAGAGAGAGAGAGAGCAATTAATTTGTAACAATTTTCTGAATTTGTGTTCTTGCTTCAGGTATTACCAAAGCTGGGTCTGGGACGACGGACGTGTTGCTCACGCGATTCACCGTGAAAAGTACATTGTGAGTGACGAAACATGCGTGCATTTCAGGTTTGATTCTACCCACCTGTTTCTGGACTCCAAAGCTACGTTTAGTATTAGTGACTGTTATGCGCACGTGATTACAAGTAAAATCCTCTGTGAGGTATTTAGCCATGACGCATTATCTATCGGCTCTTCACCGAGAAGTCAAATCCAGATTCACAAGGTTGAGACGCCTCTGCTGAGTGGACAGTTTGTTGTTTGTCCAGCCAATCATTTCGCTCATACCTTTCTGGCTTGTGATGTCCGGAGTTTTGTTGGGCCCGTGAACAAAATAATGTCAACCAGTGTGATTACGAAATGACGCCACTTCCGCCTTCTTTCGTGTGCACCAATCAAATGGGTCGTGTGCCTTACAGTCTTGTGTGTGACCACCGGAGAGACTGTCAGGACGGAAGTGACGAATCGTTTTGTCGCTTCGCACCATGTCAGCAACTTGCAGAATTTGAATGCCGAAATCAACAAGTAAAAATGGATATATTTTTGTAAAATCTATCATAGAATCTAGTATTAAGAAATACTGTTCGCATACAAAAACTCTCTCTCTCTCTCTCTCTCTCTCTCTCTCTCTCTCTCTCTCTCTCTCTCTCTCTCTCTCTCTCTCTCTCTCTCTCTCTCTCTCTCTCTCGTTTTGTTGTTGAACATTTGAAATAGGAAGACTAACTCAAAACTGACGAAATTAAAAGATGAACCGAATTTCTAAGGTGACGGTAAGACATTTTAGTTTTGATTGTTAAAGCATTGCGAATTCTTGAAGGTGCATTACTCTGGATGGTCGGTACTCAGGCTTGTGGTGCTTGGAATAGTGGCATTGTTTTAATTCATGTTTGTTGTGGGTTTACTGATTACGTTATTGGCTTTTTTGCTTTGCTTCCCCATGTCATCAAGGCTGTATAGCTAATGACATAAAATGTTCAGTTTAGTTCTCTCTCTCTCTCTCTCTCTCTCTCTCTCTCTCTCTCTCTCTCTCTCTCTCTCTCTCTCTCTCTCCTTTTTTGGCTAGCTTTCACTTGAAGCAAAATGATCAGATTATGTCATGTGTACCAGAGGAGTTAAGCAAGGGGACGTCTGCAGTTCAGTTTTGTTTTCCTTGTTCATAAATGAACTGGCCATGGAAATCATTCAAAATGGAAGGCATTGTGTAGCTTTTGACCTGTTGGAGATCTTTGTCTTGCTCTTTGCTGACGACATTATTTTAATGTCTACAACTGTTGTTGGTCTTCAAAGACAATTGAATAGTTTGTGTTCCGCTGCATCTAGATTAGAATTAAGAGTAAATATGAATAAGACTAATGTTATTGTGTTCCATAAAGGTAGTTATTTGGCTCGAAATGAGAGATGGGTCTATGGTAGTCAAAATATTCTTGTTGCCAATGCATATAAGTATCTTGTTTTTTTTTTCACAACCAGATTAAGTTTCGCTTTTGGATGCCAAGACCTTGCAAATAGAGAAAGAGAGCAGTCGCTGTTATACTTCACACGTTATATAAATTGAATTGTAATGCATTTTCAGTTTTCTCAAAGTTATTTGACTCTCAGGTGCAGCCAATATTACGGTATGGAGCGGAAATTTGGGCTCTTGAGAAAAGTGTTGAAATAGAAAATTAATGTCCATTTGTGTGCAATGAAAAGTTTTTAAATGTAGACAATCTAAAACCGAATGATCTAGTTTATGGTGAGATTGGACGATATCCAATCTACGTTTAATTCGTTTTTGAAATGTATTATATATGCTGGCTGAAAATAAACTAGAATGGAAGAAATTAAAATATCTCTTAAAGCTTACAAAGTATTGAGAAATCTGGATTGTAATGGCAAAAAGAATGGGCTACTAATGTTCGCCAGTGCTTAACTTCTTATGGCTTTGCGTATGTTTGGGATAACCAAAGAGTTGAAAATATATCAGGATTTTTTTTAATGTTCTAAACAAAGAGTGATTGACTGCAGATGGCAGGACTGGCATGATCACATCTAATGTTGTGACAGATTTGCGCAATACAGACTCTTTAAAACAACGCATATGATAGAACCGTACATTAAAATGGATATGAATAGATATGTTAAGAGCGCACTGAGTAAATTTCGATTTGGCTTTTCTGACATTGCGTGTCATCTTTTGAGGTACAGTACCATTGGTGAACATGAAATGATATGCCGCTTATGTAAGCTGGACAGGGAAGATGAAGCCCTTCTTTTTTTTTTTTTTTTTTTTTTTTTTTTTTTTTTTTTTTGCTGCTGTCCTGCTTTTCCTGACCTTAGAGTGAAATTTAAACAGCCAAAGTATTTTTCTGAACCCTGTAGTTTTAGACTGAACTTACTCCTCGCATCACGAAATGAGAATAGTCTCTTAGATGTTGCTCGGAACATTTATGAAACACAAAAAAAGGCTGCGTACTGTATATTCTTAATATTATTGCATTGTGCGTATATGTTTGCTTTTTCCTTGCATTTTCCTTCATGATAGTTTTATATCGTTTGTATTGCAGGTATCACCCCTTCAGTGTGGGGCTCTGGCCTTTATCTGAATAAATTTTTTCGCATTCGCATTCGCATTCCTTTTTTGGGCTATCCTTTCCCAGTTTCTTTTCTTCTGCGTTGTCATTCGTTTGCTTACATCTATTCTTTCCATGTTTTCTGTTAGTTGTTTACCACGCTGAGCTCGCTGAAGTTGCTGTCATGTTGATGGCAGTCGGTAACCATCATTGTGTTTGCTTTTCGTGTCTGCACAGTGCGTGCCGGTTGACAAGAGATGTGACCAGGCCCTACACTGTGCAGACAAGTCAGATGAGGGACGTTGTGAACACGGGAGAAAAGCAGGGTTTGGTATGGAATATATGATGCTAACCATTGTTGGTCCCCACGTGTACATCACCATGAGTCCTTCGGGTTTTCTGGTCGCTTCCACCGTGGACTCTAACTTCTCCTGTCCTCATACACACTTCACTTTGGTGCCCAGGTAATAATTTGGCTTGTTGTCTCGAGGTACAACACATTGTAACAGAATAAGATAACAAGTTTATTAATAAACATGTGATTACAAATGAAAAAAGATAGCAAATGTATTTAGTGTAGCAGGAAACTATACCTTTCTGCTTTTTCTCTCTTAGTATGCAATCAAATGAGTAGTGTTGGATCTAATCGAAAGATGCAGTCTCCTTTATAAATTGATTTCTTTATTCAGGACAACCTTTACATTTTCCACACACACACACACACACAAAGAAAAAGCACGTTGCAGACTGGACTTTTCTTAGCATTTGAAAGAGCAACAGTTTTGCTGATGAAATGAAAAAAAAATGAACAGAGGCCTCTGAGTTATACAAATGTGAATTTGAAATCAACTGTTTCGTAATGTGCATCCTTTCAACTTTGCATCATCACTGACCAAATTCCAATTACTTTTGAATTTCTGTGATAGTTATCAAGTGCTGCCTCGCTGCCTTATTCATTGCAGCAGTGCATATCACAGTACACAGGTCCCTATTTCCACGATAGTGTGCACAATAGTTTACAGCTCTGAACTTAGAAAGCGTTATCACATTTTGTACAGCCTGCATGTTTTGTTCATTTTTGTCACAGAAATACATGACGCATCTTGCATTATTTTCTTTTTGCAGGAATATGAAAATTTGATTTGATGACTTATAATTCTGATTTGATCACTTCCTTGGAAATAGGTAAAAAGATTCTGTCTTCATCAGTGATAGATATTTTTACTCCTCTGTTTGATTTTTTTTTTTATCGCGCACAAAGATTCTATCTCCATGTGTTTCAAAAACGTATTTGAAACTCACTTTGAGCTCTAACAGAAAACTGCTAATGTTATTATATCAGATATCAGCTTCTGTCTGCCTGTGTACTTACGGTGTAACGGGATGGCGGATTGCCCAGGAAGTGAGGATGAGGAAGGGTGTGACAGCTACACCTGTCCCGGGTACTATCGCTGCCGCGATTCTGCTGCTGCCTGTCTTCCTGTCACTCTTCTATGTGATGGACTGTACCAGTGTCCACAGTGGGATGACGAACTCTTGTGTGGATTCACCTGTCCTCACCACTGTACTTGTTACGGCAACGCTTTCTTCTGTCATGACAAGTTTGAAGCTGGAAATGTCCTTCAGTTACGTTTTCTCGATGGCCATGACTCCAACCTTACGACTGCTGATCTTGTGAACAACACGATGCTCGTGTATCTCTCAGTTTGATTCACTGTAACCTCAAAACGCTCAGCGCTATGAACCTCCCAAATCTTCAGTTCTTGGACTTAAGCAAAAACCTCATCAACCCACATTATATGGGACAACATTAGAAATTTGATGAACCTTCGTAAACTTGTTTTAGCTTCAAATCCATATATCTGTTCGCTTCATTACAAGTAATGAAAAGTCAGTTCTTCGCACCATGAAAATACTGGACCTCTCCAACACAAACAGAAAAGATTTCAGCACACAGATATTGACCTATTTCCCTGCTCTGACCTTTCTCAATCTCTCCTTCAGTGGTGTAGAGAGCATCTTGGGAGGGGGATTCCAGTCTCTGTCACAGCTGGAAGTGCTGGACCTTCGTGGTTGTCCCATGATCCAGTTCCCTCGGGAGTTGTTCCAGGGACTAGAAATTCTACAGGAAGTTCAGGCTGACAACTACAAACTCTGTTGTCCAGCCATGTTGCCCAAAGGCTTCAACACTGCACACTGCAGTGCACCAGAGGATGAAGTGTCGTCCTGTGAGACTTTATTGAGGTCATCAGTTTACCGTGTCTTTCTGTCTGTCTTTGCTGTGCTCACACTGCTTGGAAACACATTCAGTTTCATGTACAGACTATGCATTAACAAACCGACGAACAAAACAAGTTTCGGCATCTTTGTAACCCATCTCTGTGTGAGTGATTTTCTGATGGGTATCTATCTTACCATCATTGGCATTGCTGACCATACATTCAAAGGTGCTTATCTTTGGAAAGATTTAATTTGGACCACCAGTGCAGGCTGTAACATAGCCGGATTTGTGTCTATGTTGTCGAGCGAGGTGTCTGTGTGCTTCATAGGTCTCATCACTCTTGATCGTTTCATTGTTATCAGCTTTCCTTTTACAATCTATCGTTTCAGACCTCGATCAGCGCAGGTGGCTAGTGCAGTTGTGTGGGTAATAGGCGTTCTTCTCGCTGCTGCTGTTCCCCTGTTTCCTGCCACGTCTCACTGGCACTTCTACAGCCAGACAGGCATCTGCATTCCTCTGCCTATCACAAGGAAAACCTTTCCAGGTCAGGACTATTCGTTTGGTGTCATGATTGTCCTAAACTTTCTCATGTTCTTGGCTATTGGTTCCGGGCAAGGACTAATCTATAAATCCATTCTGAAATCCAGAATGGACAGTAGCGATGCCGCAAAAGTATCCAAAGATGTGACAGTGGCTCGTCGACTACTAACGGTCGTAATGTCAGACTTCATGTGCTGGTTTCCTATTGGTGTCCTGGGACTTCTAGCCTCTCATGATATCCCTGTTCCTGAGAACTGAACGTGGCCTTTGCTATCTTTGTGCTGCCCATCAACTCGGCATTGAACCCCTTTCTCTACACAGTTAATATCATCGCGGAGAAGACACAGCGACTTCGAGAAGAGAAGCTTCAACAACAGTTATTAGCTGAGTTGAATGAAACTGATGTAAAAAGTTAGATGGTTTAACAGTTGGGTTCAGCTCTCTTTTTTTTTTTTTTCAACGTTGACCTTTATGCAGTAGGGGAAAGTAATTTGACTTTAAATGTCAGTTTCATAAACGGAAGCACTCTTTAAAATACCTTACCACAAACATCTGTCTCTTTAAACAGAAAATTTAGAGCAGTAGGTCTGTACGAACTTCTGTTCTTAAGATCGCCTTATCATGGACGTATGTCCGTTTAAACAGAAAATAAGTTTAAGCAGGTTGAAGAAAAGTTCTCCTAGCCTATAGGCAAAGCGGCAATGAATGATTAGAGTTTCATATGTCTAGGGCACGGCATGATAGAGTGCGGAACCCATCTTACTCCTTCCTCTGCTTTTAACCTTTCCTGAATCGAGACAGGTACGCATTTACTGCAGTGGATAGAGACGGTTTTTAAGCCGAAAAACATCTGACCCCACGTGCGATTCGAACTCACGACCGTCGGATCCGCAGGCAAGTGCATTGACCATCTGACTACAGACCCCTCAAATGCCTTTGGTATACCTTGAGTGAAAATTGAAAGGATTGAAGCTTCGAAAGATTTTCTTCATGTTGTCACAGCAACTCAAAAGCTATGTATCTAACTGAAGAAATTCTGTGATACACAAATGCTCAACCACATTTACTTCAATAAATTGCGTTGATCCATTTCCAGAAATCATAGTGTCTGGCATTACAGCAGCGTACGTAAGACCTGCAGTGAATCATACTGTTTGACAGTGGAGGTCTTCCCAAAGTCAATGATGTGTCACCTTGACGGGATATAACAAGTGTTTGACAAACAGTGAAAATGAACACGGGTCGTTTCCGATCAAGCCATAACGATCTCTCAAAGTACGTATTTCACCTGTAATGTAGAATAAAGGAAGTAACCAGCCAAATCTTCGCAATACTTAGCTTCCCTTGAATACGACGTCAGTTTTGATGTTCAGACGAGTCAATTGTTCAGTGCGAGTCCGGTCAATGCACTTGATAGAGCTCTTCACTGGATATTGTAGTGATTATCAAGTACACGGATCGACACCTGTAGCCTTTGAACCGAGACGATGAGGAAATTTCGGCGATGACAAGACATTTTTTATTTTATGGTCGACCGTACCTAGCTCTGTGAAATCGGGGGGGGGGGGGGGGGGGGGGGGGGGGGGGGGGGGGGGGGGGGACTCCGCAATGCACACATTACATCATTGTTTATGTTTTCTTTTCTTGCAACAAGATACCTTCTTTAAAATTCCATGCGCGAAAGCAAGCGGCACAGATCAAACTTGGTTCCCTAGCATCCCTCTGTGACGAATACTCTTGGTGAAACTTTGTAGAGCGATCTTATGCCTGCTTTTTTATGAAAATGTTAAAAGATGCTGACAGCCAACAAACAATATCGCAGTAATCTGTGATGGGGCTCAGTTTCAACAGATAACCATAAGCGCCTTTTCATCCATTAAGGTTATACTGAAACCTCTTTCGTAAAACGAACTCTGTTTCAAAGTTACCTGATTACAAACCTGTCTTCAATGAATTACTGCCATATTCAAGAGCAGACTTTCAAAAGCGAATGGTTAAAAGGTATGCACCACTACCAGCAGTTCGTAGTAAACAGACACCTCGCCAGTGTTCACAATTGTTCACCATGCTCACCTTTATCAAATCAAATATACCCTCACAAAACGAATTCAATCTGGCAGTCATTGATGTGTTTACACAGGCGAAGGGGAAAAAACGTGAAAGGGCATAAATCTCCAGGCCAGGATTCACACTGTGCCAATAAGTGACTTTGAGTGTGCCTACCTCGAGAAGACGTGACCCCGTGGGCGTAGTTACCAGGTTATTGAGAGTTAGGACGATCTTGTCAGTCTCTTTTGTCGTGGCAGACATTAACGCTGCTATTGTATTCAGTTGCTTTTTACTCGGACTTAAATTCACGTAGCCGTAAATTAAGGTCATGGCAAGTTTGTCACCTGTGTGATCTATGTTGTTGTCTTTTTCTTCTTGTAATATCCCAACAGTTCCAGCAGCTCTGGTCAGCTGTTTGTCATATATTCTTGAAAGAATTAAATATACATTTAGTCATAGGTAATATAGATATTATGGTGTTTTCTACTATTTTCTCTGATCTATCAAACATAGGCTTACGACTTCCTACTGTTTTTCTCACTTTCATGTATTTTGCAAGAAACGGTTTATATGACGAATGAAATATTTGTACTTGTTTCTATTCAGCCATCTCCCCGCCACTGCTTGTCAGTTATTCTACTTCCTACATCACTTTATTTTTTTGTTCAAGTTTTCTTTTCCAAAGTCATTTTAATTTCAAAAGATACGCGAGAAAACTGGAAAGAAAGGTAACATATGAAACCTATTGAAAGTCATAAGCGCTGGCAACATCGTTCACTGGCTGTCTCTGCTCATAGCATGCGGTGTGTGAGAAGGAAGATGCTTGACACTGGCTCTTCGTGCCATTGCCAGATAACCTGATTCATCCCCCGTACTGGAACAATGGATCAGCGAGGGGTCGGGCTACAAACGCTGCCTTCACAGAACAAAATGGTAGTAGTTCAAGGCGTGTTGCATTTCCCTGTGGTACTAACGTTGACGTTCGGATTTTGTAAAGGTCTATAAGGGAACTGATGGTAATTATTTGTTTATATATCTGTAGAAACAAATGTCTGCATGTTTATTTCTGTTGCGAATAGAGGTTTTGGGAACCACGAAATAGTAAATGTTAAAGAAATGGTAATATTAGAAAGTCAAAGTCAAGTCAAAATTTTATTTAGAGACGGAAACATTGAATGAGCAGCATATCTGCTTTTTTACATCAAGCCATCTAATGAAAAATGAAGAAAGATAAAAAAAAAAAAAAAATCAAATCGTGTACAATGCCTTTCATCAAAAGAAAAGTAAACATAGCGTCTTACCCCCTCCCATCTCCTCCCCTTTACCCACTCACTTCCATTCACGTAAAAGATATCAATGCTCGTTGCCGCCCCTATGGTTACTCTGTTAGAAACTGAGCATAAGAGTTTTACAGTTCGCAAACAATTTATTTTCAATAGAAGCATTTGTAATAACAGAAATAGAGCATAAGATCTTTACAGTTTGCAGACAAAACGTACTTTATATCTGAATAAAGAAAAAAGATTCATTTGAAGGTAAAAACAAATCTGGCAAGGAATTCTACAGCAGCTGGGCTTGGATGCAAAATAAACTTCCAGGAACATTTCATGCCTCAGCTGCATATCAAGTGCAATCTTCTGCAATTTCAGAGCCTTGGTATTTGGTCATTTAACAACCTAAAGATTGAACTATTTTAATCTTCAAAAGAAATTGCTAAAAATTAAGCATTTATACACAAAATATGGTTGAAGAGATAGATAACTCCTCTAAGAAGAATTCAGCTGTCCTTAAGTCATCGATTTTTTCAAGAACTATTTCCTTTTGATATTTTTGAATTTCCAATTCCACCAGACAAAATAAACAAAATGATATAATTCACAATGTCTGTGTAATAAGTAGGAAAACAGCTGTGAAAATATCAACAATGGAAGAATCAGAATACCCAAAACATAAATACCCGTCAATCACAACAAATCAAAACTTACTCGGATACGAAGATTTCACTCTGTAGCCATATACAGAAAAGCTCGTCATGGCAATACACCCGAATTTTGCAGTTACAACCAATGGGCCCACGCCTTTAATTAATACTTACCATCACAACTTCAGCAAATTCTGTTTTCGATGCACACCGGAGACTGTGACAAGATTACAAGCCGAGTTGATACACGATTTAACCGTATTGCTCGTTTTCCTAAACGATGGTACTGGACGTGGTCATCAAGCGATTCATTATTACAGATTGACAAACACAAAGCATCGTACCTTACTATAGATTCGATAAAGCCCTGGAACACTTAAAAAGTTGTATAAATAATAATGCAGATTTTATTACGTACAATAGCTGCAAAAAATGTATGCACATGCAAAAATGTATGGACATAACTAAAGTTGACAGCACCATCTGTGTTTGATTGTCCGAAAGCTATTCCATGCGTGTGTATTTGCGCGCACTAAATGTGGTGTGTGTGTGTGTGTGTGTGTGTGTGTGTGTGTGTGTGTGTGAAAGACCCTATCTGGTTTAACTTTCGTAGATTTCGCGATAACAATCGGTGATATTGACATCTGCGATCTGGTTGACTGAGTTGGTTTACCTTTTGGGTGCAATTGCCTTGTCTCTGATGTTGTTGCATGGCTGGGCTTAAAATGAGGCCTGGTTCATTAGGATCTTCCAGCTTCGCCGTTCTATGACGTCTTAAATATAGGGTATGGTGGCAGCATGGAATCTTCTGTTGTTGAAAGGAGCTAGGAGCGCCCGTCCTGCTCCCTTCTATTCTCCAACCCGTGTGGTCTATAGGGGTGTGGTTTCTTTCCTGAACTCTGTAAACAGTAGAAATTCATCTTTCCAGGTGTTCAGTGTCATTCTTCCATTGTCCCACATCTTATGTGTTAACTCTGCAATTCGTGATTTTTGTGGTATTTTGATTCAAACGGCGAAATTCCTTAAACTAACAAATGAACTACCACCATCTTTAGATCACTTTCTTTTTCGTGTAAGACTGGTGTGGTCATCACCATAGAAGATTTGCGGCCCATCACAGGCGGTCTGCTCAGTTGATGTTGACCTTGAGCGCCTATGATGAGTCCGAACCCTGATTTCAAACACCAACAGCTTCATGCTGAATTCGCTTCCGTTCTGGATGGTCAGCCGCAGATTTATGCAAGGCAGATGCTTGTTTGGGCAGGTGAACGTGAATAGATTTGTTTTGCGTGATTGATTTTATCAGACTATGGCCAAAACATAAAACAAAGCCAACGTCTGGATGAAATAGAGAAGAAGGCAAGTCTGCTAAACGTAGCACCGTCCAACTTTGCCTGAGGTTATCACTCACAGCACCTTGCACCATGTTAGAAGTCTCCATGCTCAGCTCATCTTCATCTCTATGCGCTTGCTGAAGATACTCTGCAGTTAGAAAATGTTATGCTGAACCCAGTCACCTAGGCCAACTTGGGGCCCACTTAAAAAGTTTGGTTTGCTTGTTTGTTTAGCTGTCTGAAAAGCTTAATTAAACATGACAGAAAACAATATCCCATTTATGAAACTGTTTGAAAGTATACAGAAGGAATTGTAACCATGGTCTTTTGACCTTACTCATGCACCACAAAACAGAGATGCAGTTAGTCCACTCCTTTAGGTCGGTTATCCAGGTTTCCCTGCCTGAAGTTTGTAGCATGCCGGATGATCCTGGAAACAGTTATGAACAGATGAATGCCCCTACAAAGCAAGTCCACGACGTTTGATTTACTTCTAATCTGCCAGCATCTGTGTTGATTTGCTGCCTGGCGATGCCAGGCATCCCATATGACATGCGGGAAATCCGCCATGAGAATTTCTTTTTTCACAGCCTGGATATTTCACTCGGAGTATGCTGTTAGTGTCGAGCTCTCGCATTCCCACACCAACACAGGGGTACCATCAGTACTTCAGTTGGGAAGCTCATAGTCACACTAACACAGGGATACCACACTACTACTTCAATTGGGAAGCTCATAGTCACACTAACACAGGGATACCACCACTACTTCAATTGGGAAGCTCATAGTCACACCAACACAGGGATACCACCACTACTTCAGTTGGGAAGCTCATAGTCACACCAACACAGGGATACCACCACTACTTCAATTGGGAAGCTCATAGTCACACCAACACAGGGATACCAGCACTACTTCAATTGGGAAGCTCATAGTCACACACAACACAGGGACACACCAGCACTACTTCAATTGGGAAGCTCATAGTCACCCCAACACAGGGATACCAGCAGTACTTCAATTGGGAAGCTCATAGTCACACCAACACAGGGATACCACCACTACTTCAATTGGGAAGCTCATAGTCACACCAACACAGGGATACCAGCACTACTTCAATTGGGAAGCTCATAGTCACACCAACACAGGGATACCAGCAGTACTTCAATTGGGAAGCTCATAGTCACACCAACACAGGGATACCAGCACTACTTCAATTGGGAAGCTCATAGTCACCCCAACACAGGGATACCAGCACTACTTCAATTGGGAAGCTCATAGTCACACCAACACAGGGACACCACCACTACTTCAATTGGGAAGCTCATAGTCACACCACACAGGGGGATACCAGCACTACTTCAGTTGGGAAGCTCATAGTCACACCAACACAGGGATACCAGCAGTACTACTTCAATTGGGAAGCTCATAGTCACACCAACACAGGGATACCAGCACTACTTTAATTGGGAAGCTCATAGTCACACCAACACAGGGATACCAGCACTACTTCAATTGGGAAGCTCATAGTCACACCAACACAGGGATACCAGCACTACTTCAATTGGGAAGCTCATAGTCACACCAACACAGGGACACCAGCACTACTTCAATTGGGAAGCTCATAGTCACACCAACACAGGGATACCACCACCACTACTTCAGTTGGGAAGCTCATAGTACACCCAACACAGGGATACCACCACTACTTCAATTGGGAAGCTCATAGTCACACCAACACAGGGATACCAGCAGTACTTCAATTGGGAAGCTCATAGTCACACCAACACAGGGATACCAGCACTACTTCAATTGGGAAGCTCATAGTCACCCCAACCAGGGATACCAGCACTACTTCAATTGGGAAGCTCATAGTCACACCAACACAGGGACACCACCACTACTTCAATTGGGAAGCTCATAGTCACACCAACACAGGGATACCAGCACTACTTCAGTTGGGAAGCTCATAGTCACACCAACACAGGGATACCAGCAGTACTTCAATTGGGAAGCTCATAGTCACACCAACACAGGGATACCAGCACTACTTTAATTGGGAAGCTCATAGTCACACCAACACAGGGATACCAGCACTACTTCAATTGGGAAGCTCATAGTCACACCAACACAGGGATACCAGCACTACTTCAATTGGAAGCTCATAGTCACACCACACAGGGACAAGCACACAATTGGAAGCTCATAGTCCACCAACACTACCACCACTACTTCAGTTGGGAAGCTCATAGTCACACCAACACAGGGATACCACCACTACTTCAATTGGGAAGCTCATAGTCACACCAACACAGGGATACCAGCAGTACTTCAATTGGGAAGCTCATAGTCACACACCAACACAGGGATACCAGCACTACTTTAATTGGGAAGCTCATAGTCACACCAACACAGGGATACCAGCACTACTTCATTTGGGAAGCTCATAGTCACACCAACACAGGGATACCAGCAGTACTTCAATTGGGAAGCTCATAGTCACACCAACACAGGGATACCAGCAATACTTCAATTGGCAAGCTCATAGTCACACCAACACAGGGATACCAGCAATGAACAGGAGCTTTATCTTCAATTGGCAAGCTCATAGTCACACACCAACACAGGGATACCAGCAATGACCAGGAGCTTTATCTTCAGTTGGCAAGCTCATAGTCACACCAACACAGGGATACCAGCAATGACCAGGAGCTTTATCTTCAATTGACAAGCTCATAGTCACACCAACACAGGGATACCAGCAATGACCAGGAGCTTTATCTTCAATTGACAAGCTCATAGTCATGGTCTTCCAAATGGAGCTGTGCGTTGCGATGGGAGGTGTAGACAACGCAAACCCCACTTTCACTACCGTTATCGACATGCCGTCCTTGTCTTTCAATTGAATCTACCTACTTAAAACTACCACGTCACTTCTAGTACCTTTCGTTTTACTTTAATTTTGACTGACGCGCATTGTCTGGAATAAGTGACCAACTCTTTACTTATTTTCAGAGGACTTCTATTCCGTAAGCCCTTAGTCCATCCACAATGTTGATGTGTCCCTGGAGTTCTGTTTCTCTGTCTTCTGATAAGTCAACATCATGCGTTCCTGGAATTCTACTTGTCTGTCTCCTCAGAACTCAAGATTTCTAGTTCCAGAATTCTGCGTCTCTGCCTCCTGATAAGTCGATAACATTAGTTTCTAGAGTTTCTACTTCACCATCACCTCATAGAGCGATATCACTAGTTCCTGTTTCTGCTTATTTGTCCGTGGGGCAGGGGTGGTTGGGTCTGTGGGGTGTGCTCGACAGCTGGAGGGTGGTGTTTTTTCGCCGGTGGGCTCTGCAGTCATGAAATACGGGCCGTTACACCCATGGGGACGCTACTTTAAGGCTGTTATGAGTGGCATCCTGTAGTCTGATTTACCTCTGTTCTGGAGCAGTTATGTCCCTTGATATCTTAATGGAGTGTCCTGCGCGTGCCTGCACCCATCGTCAACACACAGCGCAGGCCTCCAAGGGTGGTACAGGACTGCTCTAAAGGCAGGTGAAGACAGTGCTTCTCTGGGCCCTCCCCAGCACCTTCGGGTGTTTCTTTTTCTTCACCATCACCTCATAGAGCAATATCACTAGTTCCTGTTTCTGCTTATTTGTCTCTCATAGGGCATAAGGCAAAATATGATTCGTTCCCGGGTCGCTACTGGTCTGTCTCCTCATAAGGCAAACTATAATTCGTTCCCGTATCACTACTGGTCTGTCTCCTCAGGAGTCAGTACACTAAGGTCTGAAGTTCTGCTTCTCTGTCTCCTAATAAATCAAAATCAAAACCTCCTAGAGTGATGCTCCTCCGTCTCCTTTTATTCAATGTCATAAGCTCTTCTGGAGCTATCCTTGTATCCTAACGCATTGGTCCTTGGAGTTCTGCTTCACTGTCTCCCCGTCGGTCAATATTATCAGTTCCTCGAGCGGTGTTCTTTTTCTTATAGATCAGCCCATTTAGGGAAATGCGGGGGTGAAGAGGCTGCCCAGAGCAATTTTATTCAGGGCAACTAATGTACAACTCACCTTAAACGTGGTGGATACCAATGCAAATAATAGAAATATCAAAATGAGCAGCTTTTATTGAATAAACATTGAAGCTGTTTCGGAGAAGGTGTTTAAGTCAGATCATGATCCGCATTTCTACAACACAAACGGATACGGATCGGCTCTGATAAACCACCTCTTAATCGTTGCCAGCTGCAGTAGATCCGGTTGATTTCTGCAATATACTGAGAACGTCGTTGAGAACTTTTGAATTCGATTTTTGAGAGAAAAAGACCGGAGGGCAAGTTATCTAGTCTTTGGTATTAAAAAAAAACGGAACGGGGTTACTGGAATACGCTAGGATGAAAAAAGTTGTAGTTGTATGTAATCGGGCCACCAGCAGTGTGAAAAAGCAACAGGACCACCTCAGAGTGCACACAGCTAGCGTGATTCAGACCAGGGTGGGGGTGGGGGTGAGAGAGGGGAGAAGACTGAGTTACTTCTAACAATAGCATAATTGAGGTTTGCAAAGAGAAAGCACTCAACTGGATTTGAAACATTTGATAAATCAACTAAAAGTGTGTGTTGACGAGTTTCGTGTGATGTTAAGTATTGTGTATTAACTCCCTTGAGACACAAACTCTAGGATTTAATATTAAAGTTGTTTTTTTTTATTTCAAGGTGTAAGGGAGCATGGATATTACTAATGATGACGGGGGTACAAAGGGCAGTGATAGGACTTTGTTTTTCTTTTTGCCACATGCATGAAAATGTCATGTGGTTGTGCATGTGGCGTGTGCTCGAACGCTTTGTAAACATGTTTTCGCTAAAAAAAAAAAAAAAACAATTGTCCCAGCATCTTTGATAGAGAAATATATCGGCGTAAGTAAATTTTGAAAACAGAAAATTACTTTTTAGAACCGTCTTTTGTTCAAAACATGCAGGTAATGCTAAATGCCGTCATTATGCAAATCCTTTGGAAAATCAGTTATCTGTTTTACATTGTTTACGTCCCAAACTACCTAAAGCAACAATTGTTAATGTAGTTTGAAGTAGTGGTCGTAGAAAAAGGCTGAAGAGTAGTAGTAGCAAGCAGCAGCAGTAACAGTAGTAGTAGCTGTTGTTGTTATTGTAATAGTAATGGTAGTAGCAATAGTAGCAACAGCGGCAACGGCAACAGGTGCAGCGGCAACAGCAGCAGCGGCAGTAGTAGTAGTAGTAGTAGTAGTAGTAGTAGTAGTAGCAGCAGCAGCAGAAGTGGTGGCGGTGGTGGTGGTAGAAGTAACAAAAGTAGCTGCAGCATTGTTAACTCCAAGGAGTTGCAACACGTTTCTCTCTCCCTTCTTCTTCTTCTTTCTACTCACTCCATTCTCCTCGTCCTCCTCTCGACTCACATTTACTAACTACAATCTCCTACTGTCACCCCATGTTTCGTCAAATCATAAGATATATCAAGGAAAGAAATATTTTTAGGCCTTTACCAAGAGCTGTAAAGTTCCCTACCACCCGTAGAAAAAAAAACTTCATTAATTCAAACCCTAACTTCAATTCAATTATCATCACATACCAGACTGCCAGTGAGGACACACCTCCAGTCTTCCGTCGGCTCTCTGATGAAGTTGCCCGGCCGGTAGCTCTGTGGAGACTGAAGGGAAATCCTCGCTCATCTTACTTTCACAAAACGCAGGTAAGTAGCAGGCAGGTAAACAGGCCAACCGGTTTTACAGGTTTCCCTGTTCGGTTAACGTGTCCGCAAAATTTGGGACCGTCCGAAATACGGTCCCTCACAACTTTGTTCCTGGACTGGAAACACTTGCGAAACTTCCAGCCTCACCCCTTTCTCATCCGACTCATTTTCGATGAGAACATGGAGTCTGAGGAACGCACAGTTGTGTATCGGTATGTAACTTGGCATATTATTGTGACATGCCCAATCCCAAAGCCACGTCTGACAACAATTGGTACTTCAAGAAGCCAGAGTGAACGCACACCCCTTCTGGAGGGCACCTGCGTGTCCATCCGGTGACAGTTCCCATGAGCTCACGGATGGCGAGGACTTCCAAACAAACTGACCAAGGCCGTGGAGATCGGAAATCGGGTTCCACACAAGAGCAGGACATGAAGGGTCACAGGAAGTGGGACCTTTGATTGATGATCACTGAGGACAAGATGACAAATCTGACGCCATGGAGATCTTTCCTGGTCGGAAACAATATTGACATCGCTGGACTCTACGTTTCCTTTCACGAAATGTCCTGGTCTAAGTCAGCCAGGCCCGATATTTAAAGATACCCGATGTCATTGTGGTTTTTTCCACTGCTTCTGCCAAGAATGTAGTTCTTCTGCTGCTGCAGGGTGATGTCATTTACGAGCAGAATTAACCCGTTATAGAAGGGTCATCTAAAAGGAAATCAGGTTCACCAGACAAATGGCAGGAGCATTATGCACAGATCAATTGAAATTATAAGCTCAGTATTCAATCACAATCAAAGGACACCTTTGTCCTGATCACATACGATGACATTGCCTATATGTCAGACAAATAGAGAGAAAGGCAAACAGACAGACAGACAGACAGAGACGTGGTGGGAGACAGAGAGGAGAGAGAGAGAGAGAAAAACTGACAGTCAGACAGACATTCAGACAGACAGACAGACACACGGAAACAGAGACAAGGAGACGAGACAGACAGACAGGGAGAGACAGACAGAGACAGCAGAGCAAAGACAGACAGACAGACAGTTGGGAGAGGGAAGAAAGAGGGAGAGAAAGAGAGAGTGGGTGGGCGGGGGGGGGGGGGAGGGAGAGAGGGATGATGAAGGGCGTAAGGTGTGAAGAGGAACTGAGGGGGGAGCAATACAATGAATACGGGCACACTTCCACAGGCAGTTTCTGTCGGGTCGGAAATCCTGTACAAGTTGCCAGAGATGCTAAACGGGCCAACTGAATATGACAATGTCACCTGCTCTTTCCGTAAAGAGTTCCTAAGTTACAGAACAAATAGTCACCTTGTGTTCATGTATAAGCCCTTGAAATAAGCCAGATGCAGAGAAGGAAATAGTAAAGGGTAGGCAGACAGACAAAAAGAGAGGGGTCGGGAGAGAGAGAGAGAGAGAGAGAGAGAGAGAGAGAGAGAGAAGCACGCATGCGCATGTGTGTGTGTGTGCGTGTGTGTGTGTGTGTGTGTGTGTGTGTGTGTGTGTGTGTGTGTGTGTGTGTGTGTGTGTGAGCGCGTGCCCGCGCATTGTACTTTCCAAGACAATATATTGAGTTGCCCAACTGGTCAGTAATCTGCAAAGTATTATTTTTTTTTGTCGTCAATCCTTTATGCCCCAACACGTTCAGGTACGTTTTTATGGTAAAAAAAAATCCAAATAATATCCACCTTCTAGATACTTCACTTATGAAATGAAAATCAACATTTTCACAAGCAGACTCATTGTTTAATTAATGTTGGAAAAAAAATCAAAAAGTCGTCGTAGAAACATTCTATTTTCTCTCCAATAAAGGATATTAGTACTGAATGCCATATGATACTGTCCATTCTTTCCGTGGGTTAAAGCTATTATAATGCATTTCAAGCACAGTTCAGCGATTGCGTATCGTGTGTGTGTGTGTGTATGTGTGTGTGTGTGTGTGTGCGTGTGTGTGTGTGTGTGTGTGTGTGCGTGTGTGTGTGCGTGTGAGTATGCGCGCACGCGCGACTTAAAGTGTATGTGCATGTGTGCTTGCGTGTGTGTGTGTGTGTGTGTGTGTGTGTGTGTGTGTGTGTGTGTGTGTGTGTGTGTGTGTGTGTGTGTCTGTCTGTCTGTCTGTCTGTGTGTGCGCGCGCGCGCGTGCGTGCGTGCGTGTGTGTAAGGAAGAGAGAAACGGGGGAAAGTCTTATGTAATCTAAAATCATAAACATCATGAACAACATCATGACCATATCTGTTGCTTCTGATATTTTCTCTGTAAATTTCAATCCTCTGCATTAAAACCCATATCAACAAATCAAGTTTGAGTTAAAACGACGTAAGAAGGTACAGCTCTTTTTTTTAATCCTTCCGTTTCTGTATAGACTCTAAGACCATTTAGCCTTCGTCAACGTTCTTACGCGCGGGATAAGACACAGACACTATCCTTTCCTGTTTTCTTTTTTTTTTTTTTTTTTTTTTCGATCTCCCGTATTTTCCCATTCAAGGCAAAATTCCGATTCGTCTTCTGTTGGGGGCTTTCAGCTGCTTTTGATCTAAAAGTTACAAAATTCTGCTTTCACAACAATGGCATGGCCACAAAATTACAGACTAGTTTTACTCTTATCTCTAGTGGAAAAAAAATCTCCAGACAACTCTTGCAAAAACAACACACACACACACAAAAAAAATCTCTGGAGTCGCCTTCGAGTTTTGGCATACCTCAAGGATCTGTTCTGGACCTTGTGTTGTGTGTGCTGTGAACTGTGTATATATCTCATTAATACACATTCTATCTCCTAAGAAAAATTAAATGTATGCAGAGCACATCGTTTTGTTTAATTTTCTTCTTAAGGTCAGTAGTCAGAATCCACATCTACAGGTGGAAATTGAAACAAGAGCAAAAAAAAAACAAAACAAAAAAATACCGTGCCGTGAAACAAAACAAGAAAAGAACTATTAACAAACATCGTTCTGATTTTGTTTGTGTGTTGTTTGGTTTTGTTTTGTTTCGCTTTGTTTTGTTTTGACTTGGTTTGGTCTGTTATTTGTTTTGTTTTTGTTGTTGTTGTTGTTTGTCGTTGTCTGTTTGTTTGTTTAATAATTTGTTTGTTCTTTCGTTCGGCGGCGCATTTATTCTGTTTTTGCTCTTCTGAAAAATGCAGAAATTAAAACACAAAAATGAACAAACAAACAGAAACAAAACAGGAGAAAATTTTTGGTTGTTCTAATGTGGTGTTTCTGAAGTTCAGGAAAAAAAAAAAACTCTGGTCGTTTCAAGACAGTGTTCTAAAATTCCACGGAAAACTCTTTGCTTCTTCCGAAGTAGCAGTTCTACAAACCCAGGTGAAACTGACTGTTCCACACCAGTATTTCCAAACAGTGATGTGAAACTCTTTCATTCTTCCAAAGCAGTGTTTCTGAAAACTCCGGGGACAGAAAAAGATATACCTGAAGGTGCGGGTGGGACCCAGAGATGTACGGGCCTCAACCGTCGAAAAAACCAACCGGGAGCAACTCTGCACCACCCTTGGAAGCCTGCGATGAGTTCACGTTGTGTAAAGGCACGCACAAGTGCATTCTATTAAGACATAATTGGTCTCCGGCAGATGCCATTATGCAATGGATACTGGATGTGACACCCACCACGGGACTTCCACGGGAATGTTCTCATGGGTGTACCAGCCCATATTTCATGACTGCAGAACCCATCGACACACACACACAAAAAAAAGAAAACGCCACCGTCAAGCAACTGCCGTATTCATCATCCTGCAGTCTTACTCGTTGCTGTTCCGCTAACAGGTGAAAGACCGTACAACTCCAGACACGGCCAAGCTTTCGCCATGAGGTTTTTACATGATCGCTAAAGAGAATACCGTGTGACAGTCTCTCCCACTGTCAACAGGACTTTCCCAGCGGTCAGTGGGTCTTTCCTCACCATCTCTGGGCTTTTCCTCAGAGTCGCCAGAGAGGCAGACAAGAAAAAGATGCACCCCAAGATGCGGGTGGAACCCAGGGTCGAACCATGTGGTGTGTGTGTTTAAAAAAAAAAACGGCCTTTGGAGTAAATATTCATTTGTTCTGTTCGTGTCCTAGCATCGAAAGCAGATGTGCGGATGTAGAGATGGCTACATTATCTGTCTATTCTTCCTCTCTTCTTCTTCTCCTTCTCCTCTTCTTTCTTTCTTTCTTTCTTTCTTTCTTTTTTCTTTCTTTTCTTTCTTCTTCTTCTTCTTCTTCCTATCTATCATCTACTTGTCTCCTTCTCCTCCTTCTCCTCCTCCTTCTCATTCTCTTTATCTACCTTCTCCCCCCCCCCCCCCCCCCCCCCCCCCGTTCTCCTTATCCTCCTTCTCCTTCTCATCTTCCTCCTCCTGTTCCTCCCCTCCTCCCCGCCTTCTTCTTCTTCTTGGGTTTTTTCCCTTCTCCTCTCCCTCGCCTTCTTCTTCTTCTTCTTCTTCTTCTTCTTCTTCTTCATCTCCTTCTTCTTTCTTCTCTTCTTCTTCTTCCTCTGCTTCTCTCTTCTCTTCTTTCTTCTTTCTTCTTCTTCTTTCTTTCTTCTTCGCTTCGTCTCTCTTCTCCTTTCTTTCTTCTTCTGTCTTCTTCTTCTCTTCTTCTTCTCTTCTTCTTTCTTCTTCTTCTTCTTCTTCGTCTGTTCCGTTCATTTTCTTCTTTCTTCTTCTTCTTCTCTTCTTCTTCTCCTCCTCCTCCTCCTCCTCCTCCTCTCTCTTCTTCTTCTCTTCTTCTTCTTCTTCTTCTTCTTCTTCTAGTCCCTCTCGGTGGCCTTGCCTCGACAGTTCAAAGCCCTTCCTGTCGAGGCATCAGTACCGGCGGCTGATATGATGCTATCAACACCCGGTCGTCTCAGAGCAACCCACGAGAGAAGACGCTGCCTTACCGTTTAGTGACCTTGGTGGTGTTCCGTGCCACCGGCTCTAATCCAGCAAATCAAGGACCTCACCAACACATTCCCAAAGGACGATGATTGTTTAGCTGTTGATATACGACTTTTACACAGGCATGGTTTGTTGAGCGGGATGGCGGTTTGGGGGTGGGGATAGGGAGGGAGAGTGGGCGTGGGTGGAGGGAGATGGATTCGCTAAGTGAGCAGGGCAAGAAGGATCAAGGGATTTATGAGTCTTTCATGATCGCGAGGAAAACAGTAGTGATAAAATAGTGTTCCACATAGTGGAGGCATGGTAGCTCTTACAGCTGAAATGTTAGCGCAGAGTACCGTTTTGCTTTGCTTTGCTTTCATATACTTTGCTTTACTTTGCTCTGCTCTGCTTTGCTTTGCTATACCTTGCCTTGCTTTGCTTTGCTATGCTTTGCTTTGCTTTGCTCTGCTTAACTTTGCTTTGCTTTGTTTTGCTTTGCTTGGCTTGGCTTTGGTTTTCCCTTGAGATATGTACGCGCGCAGCGTGAACGACTAGGACAGAAAAGAAGAAAACGTTTTCTTTGCTTTCGGATTGCCGAGCATCTCATTATATCCATTACCAAAGAAAGGATCGCAAAGCACCGTTAAATGATCAATCACTAGACAAGGGACGCAATCCTTTGTATAAGCGGAATTGAATTTTTTTTTTTCTTTTTTTTTTTTTTTTTTTTTTTTTTTGCTGTTGTTTTCCGCTCGTATGCGATGACACGCGTTTTGAAATGTTTTGGTCTGTTTCTTTACTCCTTTATCGTACACACAAAACCCCACTCCCTTTGGTGGGTAGATGGGATACTACTTACCTGTCCATATAGGGAGTGTCCGCAGGAGTATCAGCCTGCGTACGCAGAAGAAGAAGAAGAAGAAGAATCCACAGAAGGCGCGAGTTTCGTTTGCATTGGAGATAGAAACTGGGATACCTGAAGAAAATAGTTAATGTTGTGTAACACCACTACAAATTGTTCTTTTTTTGTCTGAGACTATATATAAGGCTAGATTTGCCTTGGACTTTTCTACATGAATCTCATCAACAAAGCCCTAGAAATAAAGACACATGCAGTGCCTGTAAAAAAAAAACAACTTATACAATAGTGTCAGAGATGCATCCATTAAGTCGATAAATCTCGATCGTGTTGTTCTGTCTTCGAATCTGACCCGTAACTCACTCAGCAGTTCGGGGAAAGGCTGGGGTGAACAACAAAATATAAGGTTTTGATGAGACACGAATGTATGATAGTCTTACCCACGACATGGTGACCACTGCGCCTTGGATGCCGGTAGATTTTTACCTCTTTGTCATCTGTGTATCATCTGGAAGGAATCCTATTGAACCAGGACAGAATAAATAATATGAGATATCACACACACACACACACACACACACAGAGAGAGAGAGAGAGAGAGAGAGAGAGAGAGAGAGAGAGAGAGAGAGGAGAGAGAGAGAGGCAGAGAGAGAGGAGAGAGAGAGAGAGAGGAGGAGAGGAGGAGAAGAGGAGGAGAGAGAGAGACAGAGAGAGAGGTATTTACTCAAAGAGAGAGAGAGAGAGAGAGAGAGAGAGAGAGAGAGAGAGAGAGGGAGAGAGGAAGAGAGAGAGGGAGAGAGAGGAGAGAGCGGAGGGGGGGAGAGAGAGAGAGAGAGAGAGAGAGAGGGAGAGACAGAGAGAAAGAGAGAGAGAGAGAGGGAGAGAGGAGAGAGAGAGAGAGAGAGGAGAGAGAGAGAGAGAGAGAGAGAAAGGCAATATACTCAAAGAGAGAGAGAGAGAGAGGTCGAGAGAGCACATACATAGAGAGAGAGGGTATTTACTCAAAGAGAGAGAGAGAGAGAGAGAGAGAGAGAGAGAGGAGAGAGGGAGAGAGAGAGAGAGAGAGAGAGAGAGAGAGAAGAGAACATGAGTATTGATTCCGAAGGCAGCCTGTCTATGAAGGGCTGATCAGTGAATATTTTCACTCTTCACAGAACTTTCCTTCTCTTCTAATAGATTCACAAAACCAAACAAGTTTAGGGGGTTTTATTAACAGTGCTTGTGTTGTGAAATGAACCAAATTCACGTTGGTGCTGCACTTTTGAAATTATCTTCAGAGGCTATTCTATTTATTCCCTTGCTGCTGAATCTAGAGTATACTGGGTTTTTTTCAAAGAAATGCCGGTGCAGAATAACATCTTCAGCACACATAGAACAACGTATTTCAGCTATTGCCAAAACTCTACTGACTGGGTGGAAGTTTTGAAAGTTAGATGTACTTTATTTTAGGTCTCTGCGACTACACATGAGGGATTTTTACCGGCTTTGGTAAGAACAGGGGTGCATCCAACGGGCAATGGTTTTTCAGCTCCGTGACTGTCGCCCGTAAACGCGTGCTCAAGTGTGGGAATCCGTAGGTTTTCTATTGGACTGAGAAGGCCATCTTGACGTCTGCACGTTTCCCCCAGCAGAGCCACGACAATACATCACATGCATCAATGATAGTGCTATGTGAATGGTGTCCATGAGGTGTGTTGTGTGGTCTTGTGTCTGCTGGACTCGGGAACCAATGTCATTTTATGTACGAGTGACGCTAATAATGAGGCCTGTGGGACAATGTAGATAGCAGATGATATCCCTAGAATACGAATGTAACAGTAATTATGCATGGCATAATCTTTAGATAGCTTGAACCAGAACAGAAGAAAAGAAACACTTTGATTGTGTAATATATCATTTATATATTGGTGTGTTGCTCATGTTTATATCTCAAACTTTCTTCTGTTTAGCTTCTTTTCCTTTTTTTTCTTCTTTTGTTTTTCGTTCTTTTTTCACTATTCAGAGAGAGAGAGAGAGAGAGAGAGAGAGAGAGAGAGAGAGAGAGAGAGAGAGAGAGAGAGAGAGAGAGAGAGAGAGAGAGCAGCAGCAGCAATAGCAGTCACAGCAGAAAATGCATAAAACACCATTTCTTTTTAAACCCTTACTGTGCTCCGCCTTCCTTCCAGTCATTTAGCGTTAAGTCTTGTGCAGCTGGTTCAGACTCTAGCAGTGCGGATGACACAGCCAGCGTCAGCAAATTATGCTAGGCAAAACCATGTAAAAGGGTTAACTTTGATAGGTATCAGAAAAAAAGTAGAACAGCAAAACAGCAACAACAACAAAAGAAACAAGAAACTATAATTAGTTTTTTTTTTTTTTTTTTTGTTACGATTGTGCTATCATACTCACAATGACTACGCTCTTCGTGTATTTCACAGAGAATTCTTATACGTCTAGAAAAGTTATGCAGTGGACTACAATGCTAATTCCGTCAAACACTATCATATGGTGACAGCATTTCACAACTTCTGCACTCACTGCGATGGCTGCCGGTGTCCATCCATCAATGTCGACCCTAAACTGTCCTCGCATTTGCCGTCACCTGTGGCTGTGCAGACGACTGATGTATTGCCTGAGTGGCGCCACATTCACACGTGTTCTCGCCAGCTCCGATCCTTCTCTGACGCTCGTCTCCTGCAGTTGCCCGCACTGAAAACAAACGATCAAAGGTGAACGTTTTTGTTTGTTTGTTTGTTCGTTTGTTTGTTTGTTTCGCAAAGCCCTAGAAACATGGTACAATTATCTCTGTCACTCAAACGCTCAGATTTTCTCTCTGCATTCCAGAAAAATAAGACACGTCTCTTCTGTAATCACAGATAGATAGATAGATAGATAGATAGATAGATAGATAGATAGATAGATAGATAGATAGATAGATAGATAGATAGATAGATAGATAGATAGATAGATAGGTTATTATTACTAATGCTACTATTATATTATCATCTTCATTGTTGTTGTTATCGTCATCACCATCATCATCAGTCTGATTATTGTTATCATTGTTTTTAAGATTATGAATATTTTGATGATGATGATGATGATGATGATGATGATGGTTACTGTTATTATTATTATTATTATTATTATTATTATTATTATCATTATTATTACTATTATTGTTCTTGTTGTTGTTCTTGTTCTTGTTCTTGTTGTTATTGTTATTATCATCAGCAGCATTATTATTAGCATTATTATTATGTTCATCATCATTATTATTGTTGTTGTTGTTTTTAAGAGCAGTTACAGAGCACCTGTCGACGGTTTGAGACCAGTTTAAACGCTTTACAATCACACTTTCTTGTACACAACGGGCTGCCTACCTGGGTAGAGCCGACTGAAGAGCTACTTGCTGGCGCCACATTCAGACTTTCCCCGTGTCATTCAGTCTGTCAGTCAATCAGTTTTTCTTTATTATTTTCTTTGTTTCGATGCATGCAATGTGTAGTGTTATCCACACCATAGGCCAAACTGCCCTTCTCTTCCGAAAGTTGGTAATGGGAGTTTACGTGTGTGCAAGATGTTATGCATACATTCATTCACGGAACAGTAGAATCAGAACCAATGTTAACTCCAAGAGATAAAACTGCAACAGAATGCCCCAGCGAAGATGTGAACCCACAGTTCTATGATTATTAAAGATTACGAGTCCGGCGCTCTACCAACAGAGCTATTCCGGCCTCAGATAGATAGATAGATAGATAGACAGACAGACAGACAGACAGACAGATAGATAGATAGATAGATAGATAGATAGATAGATACGTGTGTGTTTCGAGTTCATGTAAAGTCGCGTGAACTCAGACGATGGCACAACCAAGCGCTCAAGGAGATCGCACGAGCGGTTAACACTGGAGGAGGAAGCACTAGAGGCCCCAGCAAGGAAGTCCTGCACGGCAGAAGGCCGCAGATCGTGGTCTGGAACAGCTGTGATGTCAACAACATGGAAGCAGAGTTTCAGGGATGAAGTGGGAATGCACCTAGACCTTCCAGAATGGGAGAACCATCCAGGGGTCACCAGGAAGAGTGGCATGAGACCGGGGGTTGGTCTCCACTTGGATTCATGACAACAAATGATTCTGATCGAATTCTCCGTGCCAAAACGAACGCAGAATGGAGGAATCTCACATCTACAAGGAGAAGTAATCCACTCTAGCCAGCAGATTTAGGGAATCTGATTTCCAGGCCCAAGTCTTTGGCAAAGAGGTTGGAACAAAGCGATCCGTAGTCTCATCAGAGTATGATTTCATGAAGCATTTGGGTATTTCTGGCAAGAAGAGGACCAGAACCCTTAAGGCAATGGCAGAGGCAGCTGAAACGTGTTCCAGAGGATCTGGTCGCGTAGCAACAAAATTCAACTTCATTAGGGTTATTAAATTTTCCAAATTAGAACACGTGTCCGTTAGTGATGTGGGTAGAGAGCATCGTTTTAAAAAAAAGCAGGGGGGGGGGGGGGGGGGGGGGGCACGCCCTGAGATGCCCACACATCCGAAAGTTGCGGTTTGGAATCCTAGGGTTGTGAAAAAAAAATGTTGGTAGCCGAAGGGAGTCATAAACCTGGATGCGGCCCAGCCCCCTTAGAGTGTAAAGCGTTCAGATCCATCTGTATATCTGTCTGTCACGATGTACACATCTCTCTCTCTCTCTCTCTCTCTCTCTATATATATATATATATATATATATATGTGTGTGTGTGTGTGTGTGTGTGTGTGTGTGTGTGTGTGTGTGTGTGTGTGTGTGTGTGTGTGTAAACATATATATATATATATTGAATTATAGACAAAGCTTGCTCTTATGTCTCAGATTATAGAAATAGAGGGGTGACAAGCCTTCATATCTGCAGTGGTAGATGATTCTGCCTAACTGACAGTATGTGCTTCAGTGGGTGAATGGAGAACAAATAAATGCTTCTCAAAATGAACCTTCAGCAAACTTATAGTCTCCAAAGTGGGAGACCATCTCCAATGGGGAGAAAGCTCACTAACATATAAACTCCTGGTCAGATACCGGTATTTCGAAACCTGATTGTTTCTCCTCAGTGACCGCGGAAAGTGGTAATTTGACTCCTCTGCCATTTCGGTTTTAAGAAGAGGAGTCACTGAGGAGAAACAATCTTTCATGATTTTCTTTTGCTTCTTAGGTGGCACCTTTAGTTGGTTTTTTGAAAATTCAACAACATACTATGGTATATTGCACACCAGCCTTTTTCTGGTATAGCATTCTTCTTAAAACCGAAAAGGCAGAGGAGTCAAATTACCACTTTCCGCGGTCACTGAGGAGAAACAATCAGGTTTTCGAAATACCGGTATCTGACCAGGAGTTATATGTTAGTGAGCTTTCTCCCCATTGGAGATGGTCTCCCGCTTTGGAGACTATAAGTTTGCTGAAGGTTCATTTTGAGAAGCATTTATTAATTCCCATTCACCCACTGAAGCACATACTGTCAGTTAGGCAGAATCATCTACCACTGCAGATATGAAGGCTTGTCACCCCTCTATTTCTATAATCTGAGACATAAGAGCAAGCTTTGTCTATAATTCAATATTTCTTGCAGTCATTGCAACACCTAGCTGCTCTGTAAGTTGCTGGAATGGTGCTCGGTACTTATCGTTGGAATTTATTGTTTCATTATATATATATATATATATATATATATATAGAGAGAGAGAGAGAGAGAGAGAGAGAGAGCCACACACACACACACACACACACACACACACACACACACACACACACACACACACACACACACACACACACACACACACAGATCGAGAGAGAGAGAGTCCCATTATCATAGGTTAATTATGTATATAGCGTTAAAAACGAAAGAATCCGGATTAGTCAGATTGTAATTTTGTCACACGCTGTGAACAGGTCTGTAGATCGTACGACAACCGACTTCCAGGATTGTTACGCTTTAAACCACCACGATCCAGGTTCTGACTTGTGTCTGACATGAATACTTCCTTCCATGTGACACTGAATTAGCAGTGTGTAGAGAGATGGGACGAACAGACTTAGAGATAATATGGCAGTGCTTGCCGCCGGAATGGGTGTCTTGACTGAATAAAGATAATATGGCAGTGCTTGCCGGAATGGGTGTCTTGACTGAATAATGATAATATGGCAGTGCCTGCCGGAATGAGTGTCTTGACTGAATAAAGATAACATGACAGTGCTTGCCGGAATGGGTGTCTTGACTGAGTAAAGATAATATGGCAGTGCGTGCCGGAATGGGTGTCTTGACTGAATAAAGATAATATGGCAGTGCTTGCCGGAATGAGTGTCTTGACTGAATAAAGATAACATGGCAGTGCGTGCTGGAATGGGTGTCTTGACTGAGTAAAGATAATATGGCAGTGCGTGCCGGAATGGGTGTCTTGACTGAATAAAGATAATATGGCAGTGCTTCTTGGAATGGGTGTCATGACTGAAGAAAGATAGTATGGCAGTGCTTGCCGGAATGGGTGTCATGACTGAATAAAGATGATATGGCAGTGCGTGCTGGAATGGGTGTGTCTGACTGAATAAAGATAATATGGCAGTGCGTGCTGGAATGGGTCTTGACTGAATAAAGATAATATGGCAAACTTGCCGGAATGGGTGTCTTGACTGAAATAAAGATAATATGGCAGTGCTTGTTGGAATGGGTGTCTTGGGATTCGACATTAGAAAAGTAGCTATAGACTCAGAATCAAAAACGTACTTGGAGAATATTTCGACAGGGTCGCCCTGTCTTCTTCAGCTCACTGTTGCTGTTGTGGCAGCGAGGCCTGGTGGGACGACTATTGAAACCGAAAGATTTCAATATTGTGAAGGACCAAAACTAAAGTAACACAGAGAGAGAGAGAGAGAGAGAGAGAGAGAGAGAGAGAGAGAGAGAGAGAGAGAGAGAGAGAGAGAGAGAGAGAGAGATTGACACTTGATATTTTATTGTCGTTACCAAAGAGGTCTTTTGACAAGGAGGAAGGGAGTAGTAACATTTCCTCTTCCTTTCCTTGCAAACAAATAGTACACATTCATTCCAGTGTGCATCAAATCAAAGGTTAACAAAAACAAATAAAATCGTGACATTTCCTTATGTCCTCACACACAGGAGTAAAACAGTAAGTGATATGATTTGCTTTAAGGACAATTTCCCCGGACAAGATTGTAGGGAAATATCAGAGGAGTATGTGGCAATGTTTGAGAGTGTGCAGCGCTTCCATAGAGTTTTGGACACTATCTGGACTTTCTGGAAGTTTCGGGGAGAAAAAAAAATCGCACCTCATGCCTGTTTATCAGAATTCAGCAGAGTCTTTGTTACAAATCTGCCAACGCTGTCGTTCACATGCCCTTGTTCCCTGACTTGGCAAAGAAACAACAGAACTTCTATCTGACCCAAAGTTTTTTTCTCTTTTTTTCTGAATTCGGAAAGTTGGGAAGTTTACTATTTGGCCGAATACCAGAGCTGTAACAATCGTCATTTTCCATGTGCATACAGACAGTACAAGTATGCTGAAGTGAAGACGTGGTAGATGTTTGAGTCAATATCGAAATGATTGGTGAACTTTTCTTCAGTGTGGTGGGGTGCCCCGGTGATCTCCCGTGGAGTTCAGGGAGAAAAAAAAAAGAAATGATTGGAGATGGAGAAACAAAGTTGGGATCTTCCCTGCTTGAACAGTATCTGTCAAAGACATAGTTAAGTGCCAGGTAATTGTGTCAATGTTGTGTATTGAATGTGCGGTGTCTGCTTGCAAGCACTTGTTAGCTGCTGGACGGCATTTTGTGCTGGAAAGAATGTGGGTTTCAGAGAGAGAGAGAGAGAGAGAGAGAGAAGGGAGGTCATCCTGGTCCCTAAAAGCTCCAGCATATTCTGTGGCACAGTTAGTCGAGTCAGCAGGAGTCAGCCCCGAACCCCTCTTCATTCAGACCCAAACATGGAAGCAAGACACTGTGCCAGACGGCAGAGCAAACACCAATCAAAGGGGATTCACCAATGCAAACCCAGGCTCTCCTTACCCTCCACTGCTGTTGAAAGATGGATTGGGAGTGCTGCAGGAGTAGGGAAGCCGTTTTGTGAAGTTTCTTTTTACAAGAAAAAAAAAATGATGTAAGGGATCAGACAAAGGTGACGGTTTTATGTTCGGGCAAAATAAAACCTGAGTAACGTTTCATATTGTGATTAGATTTCTGTCTGTGAAATGCCCCCTCTCTGATAGCCAGACCTTAGCTGTACATATTATGGATTCTGCGCGCTTCATTTTCCCTGCACACTGCTGTCTTAATTAATAGATTAGGCGCAGGATGCTACCAGAAGAAATTCTTTGATAAGCGTGGGAACTTTTGCAAGATCTAAAATAAGTACAGGAACAGTTCACGACCTCACCAAAATAGTAGGATTCAGACCACGCAGTAAGGTCTTGTATTGAGGGGAACAGAAGAAAGTGGGGAAAGGGAGTGGGGGGGAGGGGAGGGAAGGGGGCATCCCGCGCGGAACCTGGATCACGTGCTGAGTCCGGAGTACGTGCACTTTTCACTCAGCGCCACTCCCTGCGTAGTGCCATGTCTGTCTTTAAACGTCACAGGTTACCAACTCACCGCCATATTACAGAAACACCAACCATCATTCGGTTCTCTTTGGTAGAAAGTAGTATCCTACAAAATATTACAGTTTCCCGTTTTTTTAAAAGCCAAACTCAGCTTCGTTTGGCGAGAAATCGTTCCGAAGACTGACCCCCACCAGAGTTTGTTTGTCTGCTTTGCTTCCGATCATTTCTTCAGCTGTAGGACCGTGTTCCAGAATTATCCTGGTTGGCACTGCTGCTCTTGCTTTCGTTGCATATACATTTTAGTTTTTTTCTCATAAACTTCCCAACATGATTCGCACGCTGTTCATTAGTTGCCATTCCACTTTTCCAGAGTTTTTTCCAAGGCTTGGTGGGCCTTTGTTCTTCACATACGCTTTCACATTTATGTTGATAGGGAAACTGTAGATGTGTTCTTCCAATGAAACTCTAAGCTGAGGTTCCAACGCACGCACTACATCTAGTGCATACATACTTTCTCATCACAAATCTTCTGAAGAGAAGGCGAATGTGTCCGTTGGTAAGGATGACACGAATATATACAGCATGCAACATCCTCCGTGAAACATCGAAGAAGGGAATGAAAAAACTGAGTGACTGGTCGACTGAACAACACAAGAAATTAATGTTTAGTGCCGACAGGTAGCTCTTCAGTCGGCTCCGTCCAGTTAAGTAGCCTTTAATTTAAAAAAAAATGTATCGTTTATAGCAAAATGCGCCAAGTTTGATATCTAACTGGGGATAGACGCTGTAGTAGTACTCTCAAAACCACCACCACAACAACAACAACGACAAGAACAACAATTCTAATGATAATGATGATAATAATTATAATAATGATATTAAAAATAATAATAATAATAATGATGATAATGATGATGATGATGATGATAATGATAATAATAATAATAAAGGCTTATGGAATTGGATGTTTCTTTCCCTTTCTTCCGACATTTATGCGGTCATATTTTCCAGAACTACAGAATGAGAGTGATATGAATGGTTACGAAGATACTTGTAAACACTGTCTGTTTTCTCCACTTCCGCTAACTACGAAGTCACAAGCGCATTTATGAACCCTTGTCACGCAAAGCAAACGTTCTTTGGAGACAGTTGGATTTAAACAGCGGATAAAGCCTCAGACTATGTGTGTTCCGTGCTGCTGGGAATGTTCACGAGGGATTAGACAGGGTGTTTGGGCCACACATAGATGGGGGGATGGCGGGCAGGATGGAGGTTAAGATCGGGATAAACAAATACCTCGAGCTGGACGAATTATGGTAAGAACACTGGTACTGTTGAACCAAACGATTCTTAGTCAGTTGATGTCCACAATGACCTGGACAGCTCCAGTGGGGATTATAACGCCGTACGGTTCGCAGACAAGCCGTGTAGATAAGGCAAATGTTGACCCCCCCCCCCCCCCCCCAAAAAAAAAAAAAAAAAGAAAAGATACATAATGATAGATAAATAAAAACCATATATATATATATATATAGAGAGAGAGAGAGAGAGAGAGAGAGAGAGAGAGAGAGAGAGAGAGAGTATGAAATGATCGGAACAACTCCGAGACGAGACAAGACACTTACCTGGTCTGTTAATTCAGTTCTTCGTTTTATCTGGAATGGTTTTTAATTGATTCAGTGGTACTCTCAGTGTCTGTGAGTGATACGGTGATTCTAGACAACAGCAACAAGAAGAAGGAATGTCCAGACTGAAAACATAAGCAAAAAAAAAGTTGAGAGAAGGTGCCGGAATAGCTCAGTGGTAGAGAGCCCGACTCATAATCTTGTGATTTTAGGCCAACTTTCGGATGTTCGCCGTCAGCTCGCCTTTGTGTCGTGTATGTGTAGGGCAGCGTTAGTTCACTGGATAATACCATTTCATTTTTCCTCCACACTCTGATCAGTTTTGTTTGATCCTGTCACGAAAGCAAATTTATCATGTATTGATGTCCTGTGCTTATCGTTATTGTGAAAACAAAGGGCGTTGTTCAATTTGTCGTCCTGTGCGTGGCTTCACTACTGGATTGGCCGCAAACAAGAATGTCTACGTTTTGCAGTTGTTGGCAAAATGTATAGGCCTACGTGCTTGATCCGGTCAAGAAGGCAAATTTATCATGTATTGGTGTCATGTGCATATTGTTATTGTGGAAAACAAATGATGATGTTCAGTTTTTTTGTGGTTTTACTTCTTGATTTGCCATAAACTATAACTTCTATATTTTGCTATTTGGGCAAAATGTATCCACATTTCATCCAGTCTTTGTTCCATATCAAGAAAGATGTTATTAATACATGCTCCTCTGCTCCCTTACAAATTGATGAAATGATCATAATTTGATAGAATATCAGTGATTCTTTGTTGCAGGTCCTATTCTGATAAATAAAATGAATCTTTGTTGCAATATTTGCATGACATATCAATGAACAAATTGTTATATAAAGCAATAATTGCTAGTTATTACTCTTTATCAAAAAAATGTTTTAAATGTTAGTATTGAAAAGACCATTAAAAACTTCAATCGCAAATTATGACTTTTGAGTGTCAGTAAAATTGTCATTAAGAAATGGCTGAAATCTTTACTGTATTCTCCATCTGCTAAGTTTGGTTCCTTGTTTTTACTTAAGGGGGCGTAGGTATGTTTGTTTTTTGGGTTTTTTTTTTTTTCTCAGTTCTCCTTGCCATCAATTTCGTTTTTTTTTCCTTTCCCCTTTCTCTTTTTTCTTTCTTTTTATTTTCGTTTTTTTTAATATTATTTTTGTAAGGGAGGGGGATTAAGGTTGTGCAAATTTACGTATGGCAGTGGAAAACGTGTGTGTGTGTGTGTGTGTGTGTGTGTGTGTGTGTGTGTGTGTGTGTGTGTGTGTGTGTGTGTGTGTGCGTGGCGATGAATGTGTTTGATGTGTGTGGGGTGTGTGCGCGATGAATGTGTTTGATGTGTGTGTGTATGTGTGTGTGTGTGTGTGTGTGTGTGTGTGTGTGTGTGTGTGTGTGTGTGTGTGTGGCGATGAATGTGTTTGATGTGTGTGGGTGTGTGGCGATGAATATGTTGATGTGTGTGTGTGTGTGTGTGTATGTGTGTGTGTGTGTGTGTGTGTGTGTGTGTGTGTGTGTGTGTGTGTGTGTGTGTGTGTGAGTGAGTGAGAGTGTGTGTGTGTGTGTGTGTGTGTGTGTGGCGATGAATGTGTGTGTGTGTGTGTGTGTGTGTGTGTGTGTGTGTGTGTGTGTGGCGATGAATGTGTTTGAGGGGGGAGGGGCCAAGGGGGTGCGAATGGGGTGAGTATAGTCTCCCACATCTAGGGACATGAGAAGGTGGTGGACAGTAAAGAGCACAGTAAGGTGGACAGTAATGAGCACAGTAAGGTGGTGGACAGTTAGCACAGTAAGGTGGTGGACAGTAATGAGCACAGTAAGGTGGTGGACAGTTAGCAGAGTAAGGTGGTGGACAGTAATGAGCACAGTAAGGTGGACAGTAATGAGCACAGTAAGGTGGACAGTAAAGAGCACAGTAAGGTGGTGGACAGTAATGAGCACAGTAAGGTGGTGGACAGTAATGAGCACAGTAAGGTGGGACAGTAATGAGCACAGTAAGGTGGACAGTAAAGAGCACAGTAAGGTGGTGGACAGTAATGAGCACAGTAAGGTGGTGGACAGTAAAGAGCACAGTAAGGTGGTGGACAGTAATGAGCACAGTAAGGTGGACAGTAATGAGCACAGTAAGGTGGACAGTAAAGAGCACAGTAAGGTGGTGGACAGTAATGAGCACAGTAAGGTGGTGGACAGTAAAGAGCACAGTAAGGTGGTGGACAGTAAAGAGCACAGTAAGGTGGTGGACAGTAAAGAGCACAGTAAGGTGGTGGACAGTAATGAGCACAGTAAGGTGGTGGACAGTAAAGAGCACAGTAAGGTGGTGGATAGTAATGAGCACAGTAAGGTGGTGGACAGTAGTGAGCACAGTAAGGTGGTGGACAGTAAAGAGCACAGTAAGGTGGTGGACAGTAATGAGCACAGTAAGGTGGTGGACAGTAAAGAGCACAGTAAGGTGGTGGACAGTAAAGAGCACAGTAAGGTGGTGGACAGTAATGAGCACAGTAAGGTGGTGGACAGTAATGAGCACAGTAAGGTGGA
>JADBJO010001691.1:210000-217500 GCA_016801955.1 Conus betulinus | reverse complement strand
GGTAACGCTATCGCCCAACGCAGCCCCTGACTTTGGATCAAACCTGAACATTGGACGTACCCTAGAATCTGTCCAGGAAAAGTGGACGCAATTCAACCAAAAAAAAAAACTTCAGAAAGTGAAAGACAACCGATCGAAAATTTAAAATAGCTGGCGAGCAATAAAAGGCTCTATGTTCAAAATGGCAGGCAATAACATTACAAAATACATCCAGACACACAAAGCTGGAGGGATGACAGACGTGTCATTAAAGCGGTATTAAGAAGAGCTTAGACCTCTCCCAAGTTCAATCTCTTGATCCAACTTCATTTTAGAATACGGATTTTTACAGAGAAAATAATTATGATTATAATTGATCCGCTAGACAACAGGGACAAACAAATTACAAGACAGAACATGACGCGTTTAGGACCAGGCGAGCTTAAAAGAAATTAAAACAATGAACACGGTTATCGTAACTTCGTAGCTCAAAGCAGCCCCAAGGTCGTTATGCGTTGTCATTGTCCTGAGTTTTGTTTAATTTTGCCTGAAGAAGACCAAAGTGGTGGAAACGCGTCGTGTTTTGTCTTGTATTTTGTTTGTCCCTGTTGTCTTACGGATCAGTTATAATTTCTCTTTTAAAACAAGTTTCAAAATCAGCATGCAGTCACATCATTTTGAAAGTAACTTGAAAAATATGAGGTAACAAAAATGGTGAATTTACTGTAGGACTGGATGAAAGAAAAGGGTCAGTAAATAGGCGTGTACTTTTTTACCGTACGTTTTTTTTTAACTTCTACGTAATTAATAAGTAAAAAAAAAACAAAAACAATAACCGCCATGAGAGATGGACTGAACAAAGTTCATCCCTAGAAACATCTCAATGTTCATTTCATTTGGAGGCTGTAATACTCCATTAAAAAATACGTTAATCATATGCAGTTATTAATTTGTGAACGGTGACTTCAAAGTATGCATGTTTGGTGGACAAATTGGAATTAAACTCTACCTGAATTTATTCTGGATTCGCCCCGTTGATCTAGATCTGCATTACTGATTAGATCAACATTCAAAGCTTCGTTCTTTGGGCATAGTCCATTTCTCAGCAAGATCTCATTTCAGTCGGTCCTGTAAGTTTTGTGTGATCTGGCTTATTAGCGATCAAGAAAAATGGACACATGTACAGACATAATAAGTAATCAAACAATTATGACATGAATGGGCAGCGTGAAGAAATACGACTGAATGAGAAAAGAAATACGACTGAATGAGAAACAAAAAACAAAAAAAAAAAAAAAAAACGAACAGTCGCTCAACCAGCCAAAAAACTAACCAAACAGCCATCTATTGAACAATCCAACGAAAAAAAAAACACCCCTTGTAGTCAACAGTGTATAACATTAGTAAACACATTTTCATGTGAGCTTTGAAATGTCAGACTAGGTACGATTAATTAAGATGCAAACAACAACAACAAGAAAAGAACACACACACACACACACGCGCGCGCGCGCGCGCGCGCGCGCGCGCGCGCACACAGAGAGACAGAGAGAGATAGAGAGAGAGAGAGCGTTTTTACGCGTGAGTATGTACATGAGAACATCGTGGTATGCTCTGAGAACACAAAGCGATCTAAACGAGCACCCAGCTGCATGGAAGGGTAACAGGCGAGGCCTCGTTATGATCTTCAACTTGGTGATAATGTTGGTGACTGGCGCTGGGCAGCTGTTATTGTATTGTACCACCGGCACAACAGCTTCACTGCCTGTGGTGTACAATACAACAAACACGTTTCACATTCTTCTCACTCGCCGTGTCCTTTCTATCGTGATGACTGAAGTTCTCTGCTGGATCCTTACTGGTTTATTTGCTGTGCTGGACTATCATGGATTGACACTCCCCGCTAAGCTAAACGTTGCCTTAGCTGCTTTTGTCTTGCCAATGAATTCAGCACTCGACCCTCTTCTGTACACATTCAATGTGGTCATGGAACACAAAAGGAAAGAACGAGATGAACGCTTGAAAAAGAGTATTCTGTCAAAAATCAAGGCAAGGCAGCTTCCAGGGAAAGGAGGACGTTCATGGAGTCATTACCAAACCAGTACAGGTGTGACTGTTGGTCATGTGCATGATTTATAACTCTGTTCTGATAATTTGTAGTAGCAGAGAAATATACCACTTCGCCTCTCTCTCTCTCTCTCTCTCTCTCTCTCTCTCTCTCTCTCTCTCTCTCTCTCTCTCTCTCTCTCTCTCTGTATGTGTGTGTGTGTTGTGTGTGTGTGTGTGTGTGTGTGTGTGTGTGTGTGTCGTTTGTGCACGCGTGCATGTGTGTGTGTGCCTGCGTACGTGCACGCACGTGTGTGTGTGTGTGTGTGTGTGTGTGTGTGTGTGTGTGTGTGTGTGTGTGTGTGTAAAACATTATGAAACGTATGTTCATGTATGTAAATCGAAATGGTCAGAACGTACAAAAATATTCGTGTCGAAAGAAACCTGATTTGTTCATGTTGTACATGTGCAGAAAACATCTCGTAATTAACTTTTTATGGAAGGTTGTTTTCCTAGTTTTTGTGATCAGGAAGAGAGCGTAAGATGCCATAGTGGTCCCATCGTCTGGACAAGGTATGTCATTTCTCAATATCTCTGGTGTCTGAAGGTTGGAGAAGGCAGAAGGGTAACCCCCAGTCAAAGCCACACGTAAGTTTGGCCACGACAGCGCGTTCACTGCATCTGACTGGCCCGACAAAGCCAATCAAAAGACGGAACAAATCAAAAGGAAATGAAAACGGGACGTGACCCGTATATCTGTCCCAGAATGAAGGGAATGCAGTAAGGAGAATCACCACAAAAAGCATCAGAACATATAATGATTTCTTTTTAAAAGCGATGCATGGGCCAAAAGAAGAAGGTGATGTGTTCAAAATACTTTTTAAAATCTGATTATGCCCTGGCCTTCTAAACAGACAGTTTCAGTGGTATTATCACAGAGAATAAAACAAAACCATACCAGTAGCCGCAGCTGTGACGGGAAGTAAAACAGACTTATATAGAATGTATAGAACATTAAATAACATCTTAATTTTGATATCTATACACGTAAGGCAACTAAACCTAAGCCAAGACTAAGTATGCCAGGACAGTCTGCCCCCATTTTATGGCAAGAAGGCTTTTTCTAATTGTAAAGAGAAAAATAAAAAGGATTACGTGTCCATACCATACTTGAAATATCATACATAGATAGAAAGACAGACAGATATATAGATGGAATGACAAGAAAGACAGACAGACAGACGGACGGACAAAGAGAGTCGTGCAGAGTGGTGTAAAATATCGTTTTCAGTGACAGAGCTTTGTGGAAGAATTATTCGTGTCTGTGTAACAAAGGTGTGACTTGTTTCATTGTTGTTGTTGGTAGTAGTAGTAGTAGTAGTAGTAGTAGTAGTAGTACTAATAGTAGGAGCAGAAGTAGTGGTTGCTGTTGCTGTTGTTGTTGTTGTTGTTTGTTGTTGTATTAGCAGCAGCAGCAAAACCTGCAATTTCATCAATGAATCTCTCTCTCTCTCTCTCTCTCTTCTTTTTGTTGTTTTTTTTTTTTTCAGGGGGTGCCTTGCATTGTTAAAAAGAAAGAAGCGTACACGTTCTGAAATCAACGTATTTGATAAGTATTTATAATAGTATTTGCTGAAACATGTACTTCAAAAAGAAAAAGAAGAAATTTATCATTTTTGTTAATCTTGCTGAAGAAGTCTGCTTCTGTCTTAATCTTCCCACTCCAACACATCCCTCCCTCTCTGGCCTCGATCGCAGACTTCCCATGCATCGATCAGTATCACGTTACAGGACCTACCTGGCAGGCGATGAGAGAGTTTCTATTTCAAGCCCTTTTATGAGTAAATAGCGTGCCTAAAAGTTAGGTCACCGCAAAGGAACGCTGATTAATTGAAAAGATCCGCAGCCAGTCCCCTAGCTGTGTTAATATTGTACCTTTTGTCTTCGAATCAATCCAGGTAGGCTGTGCCAATAAACTAGTCCATGAATACATAACAAAGAAGTAGAGTAACTCTTGCTGACATGATGAAAAAGCACTCGGCCATAACTGGTGTCGTAAGCAGCATTTGTTTGGAGTAATGGGCATGTATTCATTTCATTGTGGGAGCAAGAGTTATCTTGCTTACTTGTTACTTACTGATTACTGTTCCCTGTCTCAGTTGCGACTTCCTTTCTGGCTCATAATTAGTTTGTTTCAAAGTGAGGTCACTGGGGGCGTAAACTGAAAAAAAAAAAGTACTGTTCCGCTGAACGAAAGAGACAAACAAATTACAGGCAAAACACGACTCGTTTCGACCTCTTTGGTCTTCTTCAGACAAGACAAACAAAAAAATTCAAGACAATGGAAACGAAGATCGAACAATGACTTATTTCCGCAAATTGGGCGAGAATGATTAGATTCCACATTAATTTTGCGCGCCCAATATGAGTTGCGGTATAGTTCGTTCTTCGTTTTCAGTGGTTTGAATGTTGTTTGTCATGCGTGAAGAAGACCAAAGACACCGAAATGCGTCGTGGGTTTTTTGTTTGTTTTTTTTTTTCTTGTAATTTGTTTGACGTCTTCGTTCGGCGGAACAGTGCGTTTTCTGCTAAGTTTGGTCCATAAATGAAAGTGTGTGTGTGTGTGTGTGTGTGTGTGTGTGTGTGTGTGTGTGTGTGTGTGTGTGTGTGTGTGTGTGTGTGTTCGGTCTAGAACTGGCCCTACTTGGATGTTCTGATTGGGCTGGATGGTTTTATTCATTTCCAAATGCTGAAGGCGGGAACAACAGATACGATGGTTCCACATCAAGACCATATATGGTTGAGGAGGAAAATTTCGAAGAGGTGGATGTGTAATCAAGGTAAGTTGTAGTACAGGCGTCTGTGATGCACATCACAAAGAGTATGTCTTTGGGAGCCTTATCATTCAAGGTAAATGGTAAAAATATCGGCTCCACGTCTCTGCGAGTTCTCCATTGGAGCGCATACACATGGGCAACACCCATGCTGAAAATAACATTACCGCATCAGCTGGAATGCTTTCTGTTCCAAATTGGTCCATATCCCAAATGTAATGGAAGAGGTCCGAGATCACCATTCAAGAGAAGCCTGCAAATAGTACGGAGCTGAGTAAGCAATGGATGCTGCTGAACTTCTTTTAGGGGGCAGTTTGAGAATAATGATGACTTCATCGTATCAACGCTCTGGATAGGATTTTTTTATATGGGTCATATATCATAATAAACCTAATCACCTCCCTTTGGTCGAATTCAGCATTCTTCGAGTACTGTCACAATAATCTTTCGTGTTTATCAATGTTTTCCTGAAGTAACAACCTGTGTGCATGTATCTATGTTAGATTTATATTTTCACCGACAGATGCATGTATATATGTTAGATAGGTATTTTTACCTACAGGTGCGTGTATCTATGTTAGATTTATATTTTACCCACAGGTGCACGTATCTATGATAGATTTACATTTTCACCTACAGATGCGCGCGTATCTATGTTAGATTTATATTTTTACCTACAGATGCACGTATCTATGTTAGATTTGTATTTTCACCTACAGATGCACGTATCTATGTTTCTTTTATATTGTCGCTTACAAATGCGTGTATCTATGATAGATTTATATTTTCACCTTCAAAGTGTCACAGGAATCTCTAGTCAGCCTGGTTTGGCTTTCCCTGTGTATACAACACAGATTCCAGGTGATGGTTGCCTTCTTTCCCTGTGTATACAGCACAGATTCCATGTGATAGTCTCATTCTTTCCCTATGTATACAACACAGATTCCAGGTGATGGTCTCATTCTCAGCCCAGCGTAACCAAGTAATACTGCCAACATCCCAGTCAAACACGGAGATCTTGTTAATGACTGAGACCAGTAGCATGACTTTGAAGACTGTTACCACTGAAAAAAGATGCCGATCAATTTCACTACCCTTCCCAGCTGATCAGATCAAAAAGGAATCAGAATAAAGATCACTCCACTGAACATGAAGCTGAAGTCGCGAGGTCGTCAGATTAAATATAATTCACATGCAAGAGGTGTTCCCTTTGAAATGTCAACTGGTAGACTGTTGTCAATTTTAATGTTTTACAGGCATCCACTTATAAAGCTGAAAACAACATACTGCCAACTGCAAACTACAATATATCTGAACTCGTCAAATCAGCTTCTGCACCGGTTTCTCACTATTCCTTCATTCTTGGAATTCAGTAGACGTTGTCTTGTGCTTTGGAGCAAAGCAACGGATGACTGCAGCCATTAGAGGGAAGACACTCTGGAGATATGTTGAAAGCAGATCTTCACACAAGAAACCTTCCTCCCACCCCTCACCTCCAATCTCCATGTCCACCCCGCCTCACTTACCCCCACACATGTGTCTTCGCCTGAGCTGCTTTAAGAGAGAAAATGTCCTTCTGATGTCAGAAGAAAAGGGCGATGCCATGATCGAACGTACGTCTCCTGGATGGGTGGGGATTTCACTGTCAAGTGGTCTTGTGTGGTGGATGTCTGACTCACATAGCTATTAGACACTTGCTCCAAGTTGGGAAAGTTCAGCTTTGTGAGGTGCACTTTTGTTCTTCCTCTGCTGGAACTCTTTACAGCTGCTAACGAACAAGTAAGGTAACTCTTGCTCCCATGCTGAAATGAGTAGACGCCTATAACTCCAACCGAGCGCGGCTTACGACACCGAATTGCCCAGCAGAAACGAGAACACAGAGCACACAGAATAAACAAGGAGACAGTCGGGTTGGAGTTACGCGCGTCTATTTATCTATTTCTTTCACAACGGGAGCGAGACTTACCCTACACGTTCGTTAATTACTGTTTGCTGTACGCTGTCTCATTTAAGAATTCCTTTCTTGACACTTTACAGCTGTTTTTGATATTGTCGTTCGGTTTCTGGTCCCCTTCTTTTCAATAACTGAGAGTCGTTCCCTGAGCACATAGACCGATGCGCCTAACGTCCAAACTCTTCAAGCTCCAAGAAGAGAATTTTGGATTGGAATCCAGATTCTCTCACGCAGCTGATTAACTGATATGTTTTTCGCAGTCTGAGACTCTGCATTGCATCTCAGATTCATGACTGGGTAGCGAGTAGGTTAAATTTCATCGGAAGTTGACGGATTTCATCATTGACGGATTCGTTCACTGGACGGTTCCTAAGTACGACAGATTGAAATGGAGACACTAGCAAAGCACAAATCAAGAGTTACGTGCTTAAATGCTAAGATTTTCCCTTGATAGTTTTTTTTTTTTTGCGTCATTGAACTGAAATTTGATTTAATATCTTGATTGTTACGGCGTGTTTCAAATATAACGTACAGCTCATGGCAATGGCTTGACTGACTGCTTTGACATGTAAGTGGCTGAATGTTGTTATGAGCTCATTTTATCTTGAATTTGCGCCGAAAATGAGAAGCTAATGGTATTTCGTTCTTCGTTGTCACTGTCCTAAATGTTATTTGTCTTTGCCTGAA
>JADBJO010001691.1:205000-207500 GCA_016801955.1 Conus betulinus | reverse complement strand
TCTCTCTCTCTCTCTCTCTCTCTCTCTCTCTCTCTCTCTACCCATGCAGCAAGCACCGATTCCTCTATAATCCTGATTTAATCAAAGGTTCTAACAATCCACACAGGTCTGCCCTGTACAGTGTACACACCCAGACCCTATCGACCAACGATCGACCCCACACAGCCAGAGAGCAGGGATCACTCTCCGTCAGCAGGGACAGAGCCCCAGGGGAGACCACCCAGTAAAACAGCAAACGGGTATCGCTGGGAAATCAGTACGTGCACCGGTCGACCTGAAGAGGTGAAACGAGTGACAAATAAATAATCCACATACCAGTTCTTTCACTGAGATCGGTTTGTTTTTCCTTTGTCTGTAAACACACAACCTGGGACTCATCTAGAGAGCAACAAAGGGCAATCACTCATAATGCCGTTCTGTGGAGCGAAGGTATAAAGCAGCCTGTGCATGGGTGGAAAGAATTTCCCCATTAGTTACCAAGAATGGAAGCTTGTCTGCCCTGTAACAATTGCAGTGGGTAAACGTAGTAGTGAATCAATATTGTCCGCTTATTGAAGCATGTTTCCATTGTTTTTGATGGTTAGCTGGTTGGTTTGTTGTTGTCGTTTAATAATGTCGTTGTTGGTTTTAGATGGAATGCCCAATCTTAATATGCATGACTAGGGCTAAGTGTACTATTACTGTACACTATTTTTCAAACTTCTGATGAATACAGGAATGTTAGACGCTTGCATTTAATAAACAGACACTTACTAAAGCGGTCTCGTGGCAGATGTCTTGTGCAGATGTCTTGCCCACATTGGACACGTGTTCTAAGCGGAGAAAGTTCATACTTATGAATTTCACTTTTTTTTCTTTTCCTCCACTAGATCCAACTGGAACTCTTTACAACTGCTTCTAACATCGCAGTTAGAGCTCTGGCTCTTTTCGAACCAAAACTAAAAGCTGTTCTGTAAGAGACGCCTACAGCCTCCCCCCCCCCCCCCCCCCCCCCCCCACCACCACCACCACCATTTCTTCACAGTCTGTGGAGAGAAGTTAGGTTGGAAGATGTCCTCAAGCTACTGGTTAAAGCGCCATATTTCTCATAATTCTCAGTCTCATACAATGCAGCAGAACTGAAGACAGTTTGGCGACATGTTTACATTCATGGAAATCTGAAATATATCGGTGTCGGATTCGTTGCACTGTCTGGCTCCAGTGTACCAACAGGTTGGAACGGAGACACTGCCAAAGCACACATCAAGATTCTATCACTTAGATATTAAGATTTGCCATTGACAGTTTTCATGTGTAGTCGTTATTAACAGTTAAACTGATATCTTTAATGTTGCGGTTTGTCTCTCATATTACGTACAACTCACGAGGAGTTGTCTGTTTTGATTTCTGTATTGTTGAAGTTTGCTATTAGTTACCTTTCTCTGTCAGTGTATGTGTCTGATCTCTATATAAAAAAAAAAAAAAAATCTTGTGCGTTAAATACGTACATTCACAGCTATGAAACTGCATACCAATTTTACACTGACTGCTGTGCAATACAAGCTTAAATGCAGACATATGTGAAGATATATGTGAAGATCTCGTTGGACGCACCGGGATAGCAGTCTCAAATGAACGATTCAAACACACTTATGTTGCAGCAAATAAAAGTATATACACGAAAAGAATGTTTAAAACACAAATCAACATAAAAAGCCAACATGTACAGATCAGATTAATCAGTTACGCATTGCTTAGAATTTGTAGAAACATCTGGAGCGTTGCACGCCAATTCTAAGCACGTAACAGAAAGACTGATTGGTGAATACGTCCTGTCCAAGTCTCGGCTGTGTTCTGATTCTGTTGTTTGTAAATCATTGCAAGTTTTGTTGACCAGTTTGCTCATAAACGTTGATAATTCTATCAGTAAAATAGAAGTCATTCCTTTCTAATGTTTTAATTTTAGCGGGTGGGGGGTGGGCGCTGTTTCTAAAGACAAATTTGAATGGTGATGGTAGAATACGCTTCGTCAAACACTGATGAGTTTGCAGCCATTACAGAGAACATTATCGCATTAAAACGGTTTGGACAAAAACAAAAGCATGAAATGATCAACTAAACATCACTGGCAGTTAATCTGAAAGTATTACGAACACAATTCAATGCGCAGGTGCATAATGTGTGAGATCATAGAGACCTAGAAACTGAGCACACACGCTCATAGATAATAATTTGTCATGGTCAGATCATATTACAAGGATATGTAACATTATTTCTAAAAAGATCTATCAACTCTCTAAAGCGAAAACATTCTTGAATCTACACAGTCGAAAAATGTTCTTCTGTGCTTACATTGAATCTTACATAAATCATGTTTCAACTGTTTGATATCATGAAACCACTAGTAAGTCTACATAGACGAGCCTTGAAATTGGTTCTTTTAAAGCCGTCGACTCTGTTAGCGTCTCATTATAAGGTATTGAATATTTTGCCATTAAAAATGAAATTAGAGTATGTGACG
>JADBJO010001691.1:185000-200000 GCA_016801955.1 Conus betulinus | reverse complement strand
TTCATTACACTCAAAGGGAAAACGGAAAAGAATATATGTAGAAAAATACGCGGGATTCAGACGCATTTCGCTGAGGTTCAATTCAGTTCATGACATGTGTAGTCCGGCCAGTGACGCATGAGATATCCGAGCCGTAAATCCAATTAAAATGGAAAAAAAAACAATCCTGAGTAGAAAATGAATCTGCATTCAAAGGTCTAAAAACTAAAAGCATTCGTTGTCTCTTTTATGGTAATAAATAGGGTCGAACATCTGCAATGTAACAACAACGTCATCTCCACCTACGTCATGAAAAACATGTCTGGAATGGTGGTTTGTGGCAGGTCATGAGGAACTGGAACTTTGACAACAACCTCCTCCACCTCATAAGTGCTCTTTGAAAACATGCCAACAGCGCAGTTCTTCTGTTCATCAATCTCAGAGAATTCTTCCCACAGCTTCATAAACTTCTTCCAGCCAAGTGGGAACGCCATCTCATTTCTCTCATTATCATAAATATGTACCTTGGACCTGTAGACATCCATGCAGTCAGCGCTTCTGGACTTCACCATTTCCATACCCTGTGAATGGTTGTCTTTTGCAGACTACGTTTCGCTGAGAGATGTCGACGTCTTGGAGACATCGAAGCAGACCCCAGCAGCAACCCATCAACAAGCAGGTAAAAAGCATCACGTACATAATTTATGGTCTCAGCACAAAGAAACTGAAACATTGGTCAAACTGTAAACGAATCAAAAAAGGACTCACATGTCTTTTAAGAGAAGAAACGCCAACAAAGCTTGTAAAGATCTGGTGACAATAGTGCGTTTGAATGTAGTATATAGAACGGGCTCTTTCTGCCTTGCAAATAGGAATCTTGCAAAAATTACTATTCATATTCATCACTGAGGGCCAGATTGGGTTTGTGGCTAATAGCTATATACAAAATAACATGGCTTATTCTATGTTTAATCAATTATCTTAATGTAAAAAGATTACCTGGATATCGAGTTCTAAAAAGCATATGACCATTCAAGAAGGCACACTTTGTGTTCAAAAGCTTCAGAACATATTGCTTTGGAGACAGTGTTTCATGTTGTATACATATTTTTCAAATGAGCACAAAGTCAACAGTTGTTGTAAATGGCAAATCGACCAAGTAGTTAAAGATAAAACTAGGATGCAGGCATGGAGACCCAAGGTCACAATACCTTACATTCTTTGTGTAAAACGTATTAATTTCACAATGACTAAGAAGACGAATCGATTTGAAGCATTCATTTGTAACACAGGATTTCACAATTTGCAGATGGCACCCAGTTTATTGGTATTGGAGATTTAGCCATTTGTAAATGGACTGTACACATTATTGGTAAGTTTAGTAAAGCTTCAGGACTTATGGTGAACCCTAATAAAACTCAAGCATTACTAGTAAGCGGAAAGAAATATTTCTCATAAGATTTTCTTTGTCATTTTTAAGAAATGATCAAGAACTATACCAAATTCAGAAAACTTAGGATCTGATTCATTCGGAACTTCAACGACTTATTGTCTATAAACTTTGATGAAAATTTTATCGAATAGAAATATATTTAAAATTTTGTCTTAAGCAACTTTCATTTAGCTTTCTAGAGTATTGCGTTTTCTCGTAAATCTCTAATATATCCCACGGAGTATACGCAAGCATCAAAAATCCATAATTAGGCATTTATGTGTGCCTCACATGCATAGACATATCTATTTTCACGTTGGCTTATTGGCTTGCTGTCTTGTCGTTGTTGCTTATTTTCAATTTTTAAGTTCCTTGGTTCGAATTGATTCTTTATAGCTATACTAGACAGCATGTAAGCTGACTGCACTTTAGTATACAAAAATAATGTCTTATTCTTAAATCCATTGTATGCCTGTCAATAATTTTTCAGTAACAAAAATTATTTCAGTTTGCCTCAGCTCTTCGATTTGGGAATTAGATTTCCATACGGATTTGATGATGTCTTGACAGCGCTATTACAAAATCAGTACAAATAGATTGGGTTGATACATACCTTCAACTCTCTCTTACTAAGTTTCTTTTGTTTAACAATTTTAGTAGTGACAAATGAAATAGACTAAGGCACACAAAGCAGACAAAGCAAAAGGGATCGAGACAGAGACAGACACAAGAGAGAGAGAGAGAGAGAGAGAGAGAGAGAGAGAGAGAGAGAGTAGACCTTGACAGAGACAGACAGACAGACAGACAGAGAAGGGTCTTTATTGACAAGTGTATAACATAATCTCAGGTTATATTTTGTTTAACTGCCTCTTCTACGAGGGGAAAAAATTAAAAAAACAGGGCACTCAAATGCAAATATATTCAGGGGAATTACGAAAAAAAATCCTTGTAAAACACAAACAACACATTTAAACGTGAGTTTATAACAATAAAGAACATGGGTAATGGATAGAAACGTGGAGAGACAAATGGACACAAAGAAATAGAGAGGCAGGCAGACAAAAGAGAGAGAGAGAGAGAGAGAGAGAGAGAGAGAGAGAGAGAGAGAGAGAGAGAGAGAGCGATACACACAGAGACTGAAAGACTTAAGAGAGGTCGACGGGGATAGATCGACAGACAGACAGTCACACTGACAGACTGACAGAGAGACACACACACACACACACACACACACACACACACACACACACACACACACACACACACACACACACACAGAGAGAGAGAGAGAGAGAATGTGAGAGAGCACAGGGGGGGGGGGGGGGGGGGATAGAGGGAGGCGGCAGGCGGCAGAGACAGAAAATCCCACAGAAAGACAAAACAGATAGAAGCATTATCGGAAGAAGACAAAAAAAAAAAAAAAAAAAAAAAAAACCTGGAGCAGAAAGATCTTTATCATGTGGGCGCCAAACATGCCGTTCCTATTGCCCAGCACGTCTAGTCAGCAGAAGTCTGCCTCATACCCCTCCAGATCTTCTACCCGCAGACTGGAAGGAAGACACCGTGCCAGACAGCCAAGCAAACACCCGTCCTAAGCGTGGGGCAATCCAGTCCACGCCGTCATTGTCTCCTCTTTCGTTTCATGAAATGGACATGCAAGCAGAAGAAAGACGAGCAAAGTTTGGGTAAAGAACGTGATGGCGACAGAGGGAGGATATCAGTAAGGGAGGGGGGGGGGGGCAAACTTTGGGCAGAAGAGAAAGGTTCAGCTGGATCCAAAACTTGCATTATTTACAACAAGATAAGCATCCACTGTGCTACACACGTGTCTATACATATGTTACCCTCGCGCTTGCATGCGCAGTGTTCACGTGCACGCACACATGCAAGGGTGCATGATTATGTGCAAGCACTAGTGCACGCGTTAAGTGCACACAGGCATGTACACGAGCGCGTATACTCGCACACACAGGCATACGCGTAAAGAGACGCGCGAGCACGTACACACACACACACACACACACACACACACACACACACACACACACACACACACACACGCACGCACGCACGCACGCACGCACACACACACACACACACACCTGACTAGCGCGTTGGCTTAATGCGTAGGTCAGACACCTGCTAAGACTCGAACTTGATACCCTCTCTCCAAATCTTTATATTCATTCATCTATTCAGTTATCCCCCTCACCCCCTGCATACTGTGACCTTATGGAGCATGTCCAGATTGGATGTAGCGCAAATCATGGACTAGTCCGCTCCCCGTTGGCACGCGTGAAATCGCACGTGCGAGTATGCATGTGTGTGTGTGTGTGTGTGTGTGTGTGTGTGTGTGTGTGTGTGTGTGTGTGTGTGTGTGTGCACGTGTAAGAGAGAGAGAGACTGACAGACAGCCAGCCAGACAAACTGACTGACAGACGGACAGAGAAAGAGACAGAGAGCGATGTGGGTCCGTTCAATTCAGTATTGTGAGTCATTTCCGTTGTCCTTAATTTACCACCTTACACAAGCTATATCACTGGCCTGCTCTCTCTCTCTCTCTCTCTCTCTCTCTCTCTCTCTCTCTCTCTCTCTCTCTCTCTCTCACACACACACACACACACACACACACACACACACACACACACACACACACACACACACACACACACGATTCCCCGGCACAGACGCCACGCCGCTTGTTCTGACGCTGTTGTGATTCCAGCTTTCCAGGAAGGCTCTCGATGACAAGTCACCCAGCAGAAGAGATCGTTTACGGCAACTGAGTCATAAGGATGGGAGTACCGTCAGTGCCTGCCGCTGGCATCAGCTGTGGCAGGATACCCATATCTACCCCCTCTAGGGCTCCATGTTTGCCCAGTGGTGGAGCCAGACCTATGGACACCCCACACCCCACACCCCCGCCCTCCTCCTACCCCCCCCCCCCCCCCCCCCCCTGCCTTCTCTATCACCCCGTCTCACACCAGCCACCAGCCTTCCACCGTCATATCCATCCCTTTCCATCCTCAACCCCACCATCCTTTGTCTTAAAGCACAGACATTTAATTGTTCCCCAGTATGATCCATGATCACTTGAGACATTAGTTTGAATCCAGCAAAAGCATGAAAATAAATGGATGAAGGGGTAGAGCAAGTGGGCCTGGCGATGCGTTTACCAATAGAGTCAACCATTTACATCTACGTAGAGGCCATTTTGTTTTCGCAGTGTTAATGATGACGACAACCAAGACGATGGTGAGAAGACATGCTTCGGTTTAGGATTTTCTTTCTTTTTTTTTTTTTTTTTTTGGGGGGGGAGGGGTTGGGGGGGGGGGGGGGGGGTAGCACATTCAGGAAATGTTATCTATCATTTCCTGGTGTATTGTGTCCCAGAATCAGTCAGATCTAACAGACTAAACTGCAGACGTTCGCAGTGGTGGCCATTCGAGTTTAAGCAAACCCGTAAAAGGTGTGTCTACGATGAATGGGCCCATATTTCCCTGTCAGCTAAAAAACATACACTAGATAATAACTACCAAGTCCGCAAAATTTCACAATGGTAATTAACCTCCTAATATGTTTTAAAACCCTTAGCTTCCCAGTCATCTATTCGTAACAATACTATCGTGTCGCGGTAGCCTCTGTGGCCAATTTTCTTAGCTCTGTGTAAGAAGGGAAAAAAAAAAGCCAGCCTAGAGTACAAGACAAAATTTACTCACTTGCTGAATTACACTGGTCGTGATAGAGTAATGCCTGAACTCCTTTGACGAACATGCTTGCTAGATTTGATGACAGTATTTTGTTTGTGTTGTTTTTAGTGGACACATATCCTGGCAGTACTCTGTACAGTCAACAAGGAATGCTGAGGTTTCAAAACGAACGCTTGTTATTGATGGTGATCAAATTAAAAACTGGCAAGCAGGTTTAGTTTCGTTTTCGGTTGTTGTTGTTATGGTGGTGGTGGTGGTGGTGGGTGGTGGTGGTGGTGTGTGGTGTGTGTGTGTGTGTGTGTGTGTGTGTGTGTGTGTGTGTGTGTGTGTGTGTGTGTGTTTTTCGTTGCTTATACCCTCGATACATTAGTCCGCCTCAATCTTATTTTCAATATCAAAGAAAGAATATTACTTAAATCGACGATGTGAAACTGATTGGTTGTTGCTTTGTATGGCTGGTTATCGTATGCAAATTTATGCTAATGGACAGAGAGTGAGACTAACGACCTGAAAACGAGGCTGTGTCTACACAAAACTGAAACAAAATAGAAGCTTGATTCCTACCGCATAATGTAGTTGAGATTTCATGTTCAAGTCCTGTTCAATATGTTCGACGGAACTATTCGAATAGACGGAACTGTTTGAGTAGACGGGACTGTTTTGAATAGTTTTGAAAGAATGTTGAAACGGAGAAAGAAGATGGCAGTCAGGTTTCTTTCAATATTGAATTACGTGCCTCCACCTTCCTGTCGGCCAGAAATCAGCAAACTGGAAGTCGCAGAATGGTGAACCACAACAACTGTTTTTGTTCACAACTTGTTGGACAGCAGAACTTGTTCGGCAACCACCAGAGTCTTGTCAACTGCAGCGCGCGTTGTCAGGGTGTTGTGAATCTGGGTTGTGTCCCTTGTCTGTTACTTCAGTAAGTGCAGCTGCAGCGGTGATTCTTTTATTCCCACATGGGTGACACCCATGTCTATCTGCTTAAATAAACAATTCCGCACAGTTGTTTTCTTTTCTTCTTCAGTGTTTAATGTTGGTGGGTTTGTTTGATCAATATTCCCAAGAAAAGGGAGCTCTGCTCTTTATTTTCGGAATAAAAGTTCGGTTACCACAGCACCAGAACCAGAACGGACGGAGCATACGAATCACAATACAGAAGCAATGCCTTCCATCTTCTGTGTCCTCTGCAAGCCACGCAGACATCTTATGAATTATTCCTCCATGGTTGTATATTGATATGATCGTATCACCAAAATGGGAAGTGAGTTATAGCGTCAAGGAGCACATCAGACCATATGAAGATTAGATCTGCTGACATCAAATTAAAGAAAAGAAAATTACGTGGGCATCCATTTATCTCTTTCTGCATCCTCAATAATGATTCACGTGAAATCCCATACCTCTAACTTACAACGCCAAACCAAGAGAAGATAACTCTCATTAACCTTCATATTCATTACCTGATAACGCATCTTTCCCGTCAGTTGAGCAATTCCTTTGTCTAAATGTGTTTTTATTTGTTTCGCTTTCTTTCTTGAGGAGGAGTAGATCTTTTGTTTGTTTGGTTGGTTGTTTTTGTCCAGTCTTTATACTTCGACGCCGCTTATCACGGCTCCCCGTTCACAACCACACCCCAGGCTTAACCGGCACCGGCGAAGTCATTATGAAGCAACCCGCCAGAGTAGAAACTGCATCGTTGCTGAATGGTTTGGATGGTGCTCAATGGTGCCTCTTCTGTTCCAGAATACACAGGGTGTCACCACTGCCCACCCTGCTGATGATACTGGCTGTCATGTGACGTAGCCTCACATGGCGACATGTGACGTTCCGTCGCGTACGCCCTTATTTGATATAAAGCATTTCCCTAGGTAGGGAAAAGGAAAGGTAAAAGAAAGGACAATTTACGTGGCCTGACCAGTGTGATCAGTGTCGATGTGGCTATAGACGTAGGGTGATTATTGGTTGAATGGACGGACGTTGTCCATGGTCAAGTAACCAAGGGCTGGTAATGCGTAGAGTTAGATGAGTACTCACTGAATATGTACTCAGGAAGAGCGCAGGAAGGAAAAATAAAAGTATAGGAAGGAGATGGCTTGGGGACCACTGACCAGACAGGTTGTCTGGAACCGCAGAAACGAGATTCACCTGTAATCTACCATTAGCAGGTGAGGTAGAGACAGATGGGGAGAGAAAAGAGAGAGAGTTATCATTATTCAGATTTTGAAATAGATTACTTACACGGACTTCATTCGTGTTTCAGCCCCTCCCGGTGCTGTGGCAGCACCCGTACGGGGTAAGCGACTGTGACAGTCGCACAAGTATTTGGGCTACAGTGCTGTAGCAGCACCTAATTGTGAAGAGAACAACGACTGCGGCAGTCGTGAGAGAACTTAAAGCGTTTGTCATGTTGACCCACAGTGAGTTTTGATTGTCCCCCTTGGTCGGAACTCGGATGATATTCCTATATTTTAAGCCATCTTTTGATTCTTCTTTGGAAAATGTATACATTGTTTCTCCAGTGAGGAGGAGAAACAGTTAAAAGATGTATTTGTGAACTACTATGTATAATGAGATGAAATTTTAGTCCCAGCTAGTGCCTCTGTGGAATGATTGTACCTCAACTGGAGAGGAGGAATATAATGAAGATAATTGTTGCAAAACAAATATGTTGTTTATGCTGGAAAAGTTGGTTATCGTTTAGTAAATTATTCCCCGGAGGGGAGGGGGAGAAGAAGAAGAGCTATTGTAGTGCGCCTTTTGGGTTGTTTGGAGAGACTGCGTGTGCACGGAGTGAATGCTGAGCTAAGTGCGTGCATACATTTGTGCTCAGTGTGACAGTGAATTATGATCAATTCTTTTCCCTTTTTTACCCTTTCTTAACTCTCTCTCTTTTCTCTCTCCCCATCTGTCTCTACCTCACCTGGTAATGGCAGATTACAGGTGAATCTCGTTCTGCGGTTCCAAACACACCTGTCTGGTCAGTGTCCCCAAGCCATCTCCTTCCTATACCTTATTTTTCCTTCCTGCGCTCTTCCTGAGTACATATTCAGTGAGTACTCATCTAACTCTACGCATTACCAGCCCTTGGTTACTTGACCAATGGACAGCGTCTGTCCATTTTCCTCCTCGGTTCAACCAATAATCACCCTACGTCTATAGCCACAGTGACACCGAGCACACTGGTCAGGCCACGTAAATTGTCCTTTCTTTTAGCTTTTCTCTTTTTCCCTACCAAGGGAAATGCTTTATATTAAAATAGGGGCGTACACGACGGAACGTCACATGTCGCCATGTGAGGCTACATCACATGACACCAGCATGAGTGAGGTAGTGCCCCCTCGTAAGGGCGCCACCACACGCCCATCCAGCAGCAGTGGCCTTGACCTTGCCAATACGACAACTTCACACGAATTGACCAGCGGCAAGCCGTGAGAGAAAATCAAAACTGAGGTCACCAAGAGAGAGCGGGACGTGAAGAGTCACAGAACTAGAAACCTTTTTATGCTGATCGACGGAGGAAGAAAAGATTAATATGATAGTAAGAGGTTTCCATTCTGGCCAGACACTACATGGCAGAGATGTAGTCTGCTCCTCCTCTCATGATATATCCCTATGTCAACCAGGCCCGAGTGATACAGACACCCGCACAATTGGCAAGATAGTTTACGAGGTACTAGGTGGGTTTTTTCTTACGGATTTTTTTTTCCTCGTCAGATTTATTCGTGTTACATATCAAAGACATACAACCGTTGCATCTGTTTGTTTTTTTCGGTCGCTTGTGGGTGTGGTCACCCAAATTTCATTCTCTATCATCTGTTCCTGACAAAAGTCACTCTGCTTTCAAAGTCTTTGTTGTTGTTGTGTTTTTTCAGTTGAGCCATATTCAGAAATCAGATCACTGTCTGAGTCTCTCTATATATGGTGTGAGTAGGGCACTCATGGTCTGTTTGTCTCTTTGTTGTCTGAGTAGGAAGAGCCTGGAATCTTAAGCATCTTACCAGCATTTACAGACACAAACACCCTCTCAAGACAAGTGTTTTTTTTTTTTTTTTTTTTTTCCGAAAGAATGTTGTGAAGACATAATGTACGCTAACACACAATTGTCTATTCCTAATTCTATGTGTTGGAAACATAATGGGAAAAAGGATAGAAAGAAGAAGACTTATAAGCAACAGTGGCAACAAAGGCAATCGCTGAAACACAAAAAGGAACCCAGTTTGCATTATAGATAAACATAGCTTAACCCTGCAATCAGAGCGCGCGCGCGCAAACACACACAGACGCACACACACATGCACACACACACGCGCGCGTGCGCACTCACTCACACACACACACACGCACGCACGCACGCACGCACGCACGCACGCACACACACACATACACATATATACATACATACATACATACATACATACATACATACACACACACTCATACACACGCACGCACGCACACACAGTTCCTGGCTTCTTTTTGTTCCGAGGATTGCAGACACACGTTCAAACACGTGACACATGACGCCTTCCAGAACTGGGAATGAATTCTGGTTTCTGAGGCGGTTTTCTTATCTGTCCTCCTTTCTCTTCTCTTTTTCTCGTCTTTCTTTTCGTTTCTTTCCTGTCTGTGTTTTATCCTGTCTAGTCTGTTCTCCGATTTGTATTCCGGCAGATATTTCTTCGTTTCTTTTCCGTTTTTCGTTTTGTTTTTTTTTGTTTGTTTTTTTTTTCAGTATTTTGTTCTTTCTGGCTTTGGTTATTTCTTTATATGCTTATTTCTTTATTTATGTATTTATTTATCTGGTTATTCGTTTTGTTTATTTGTTTATTTATGGAATGAACTATCGATTTCTATTCATTTATTCATGTATTTGAATCGTTATTGATTTGTTTTTTTTTTTTAAGTTTGTGCGATAAGCCTGTGTGTGACTGCGGGGGGGGGGGGGGGGGGGGGGGGTGAACAACACGGTTTCCGATGAGGCGGATCCTGTGAAAGTCAACTACTAGGGCTTGTTGACGAGCTGTCCTATAATATGGAGAAGGGGTAAAACAGTCAGACGTCCTAATGATGGACTTCTCCAAAGCCTTTGACAAGGTCTGCCATTCCCTTCTAATCCACAAGCTCCGCCACTACGGGATCACCGGCAGGATCCACGAATTGATCAAGAACTTCCTGGCAAACCGACTGCAGGCGGTGGTTGTTGATGCAGCGTCTTCAAAGGCCGTCCCAGTAGAGTCCGGGGTCCCCCAGGGATCAGTCCTGGGCCCAGCCCTCTTTCTCCTCTACATCAACGACCTCCCTGAACAACTCTCCTCAACAACACGGCTTTTTGCAGACAACACTCTCTGCCACAGAACTGTAACTTCCTCCCAAGACCAAAGGAAGCTACAAGAAGACCTGGACCACATGGCAGACTGGGAAACAAAATGGAAAATGTCCTTCCACCCAGACAAGTGTCAGTCCCTCCATGTCTCCAGGAAGAGAAACACACTGACTGGCACGTACCATCTTCGTGGCCAAAAACCTCAAAAGAGTCGAAGAAAGAAACAAAATACCTGGGGGTCACCATCTCCGAAGACCTCAGTTGGGACACCGATATTTCCAACATAACCAACAGGGCGAACAAGATCTTAGGCTTTCTCAGGCGAAACCTGAGAGTGGGTTCCATAAACATCAAGGAAACCGCCTACAAAGCCCGAGTTCGCCCCACCCTTGAATACGCCTCACCTGTCTGGGACCCTATACTGCCAAAAACATAAACAATCTAGAAAAAGTCCAACGTCGTGCAGCTCGATGGGTTGTGAATCGCCACCGTCACACCTCAAGTGTCGACTCCATGCTGACACATCTACAGTGGTCCACTTTAGCAGACAGAAGAAGAGCAGCAAGGCTGATCACCTTCTACAAATACCACCGAGAACAGGTCAGCATCAACACCCCTTTCAGACCCACATCAAACACCCCAGCAAGGTCCACCAAGACAGTCACATGGGGAGGCGTACCTCCTTCCTGTCTGTAAGACAAACTACAGGAAGTTTTCCTTCTTCCCGAGGACTGTCAAGGACTGGAACAGCCTGCCTCCCGAGGTTATCTGCTTAGCCTCGGTAGAGTGCTTCAAGTCCCGAATCTGACCAGCCAGCGCCCCTACTTCCTACCCTCAGCAGCCTCCCCCCCCCCCCCCCCCTACCCTCCCCCACCACCACCTCCACCACACACCCCACAAGCCTCCCCCCCCCTCCCCCACGGCTGCCAGTTTTGCATAACCAACATCCCAGACTTGTGGAAACCCCCCCCCCCCCCCCCCCCCCCCCCCCCAGTTTTATACACATCAGAACCATCAAATCAAAAGGGTGATGGCAGATGGTCATAAAGAAGAAAGAAGAAGAAGAAGAAGAAGAATTGGGAGGAAAGAAGAGAAGGGAGGAGATAGGAATAACTGCCATCGACAATACGAGAAGCTTTACCACACATCAGAACACACACACTCACACCCACACCACTCACACACACACACACACACACACACACACACACACACACACACACACACACACACACACACACACAACACTCTCTCTCTCTCTCTCTCTCCTCTCTCTCTCTCTCTCTCTCTCTCTCTCTCTCTCTCTCTTGATCATCCAAGCAGCAACGCACCGACCCATCTATAATCCCCTATCCAATCAGTGGTTGTAGCAATCAACTGGTGTAAAAAAAAAAAAATAAAAATAAAATAAAAAAAGCTCAAAGCGAACCTGCTCTGTACACTGACACACACAACACACTCACTCGACCAACGATCGACCCAACCCAATTAGAAACCAGGAACCACTCTCTTTTGGCGGGAAATGACCCAGGGGCGACCACCCAAGTAAGAAGCAAACGGGCATCACTGGGAAATCGAGACGTGCACCAGTCGACCTGAAGAGTTGACGCTAGTGACAGGCGATCAGCTTCACGTTGTTCTTGTCACTGGCATCCGTTCTTTGTTTCTTGACTTTGTCCTTTTCAGTCTCCACCTACAGCGGATGAAGAGAGGAACAAGGGGCAGTCACTCTCAACGTCAATCTGTGCAGGGAATGTGAGTCTACCTGTGCGTGGATGGAAAGGATTTGGTCATCAGTGGCCTGTGAAATGTAAGGATGTCGGCTAGGGTTATGTCCAATATGCAGTTGGTTAGATTTGATCTTGAAGTTGACATTGTCCGCTCGCTGTTCTTGTTTGTTTGGTTTGGTTTGGTTTGTGTTTGGGGTTTTCTTTTCTGTCGTTACTTTTATAAAAATGGAATGCCTCGTCTTATGATGTATTGAAATGGCTAAGTGTACCATTACAACAGAATGTTCCAAACTTTTAAAGCTGCCCGCAGTATTAGGCACTCACATCGTTTAACCCAATACACCACATTTTCTTGCAACACGAAAAAGGAAAAGAAAAGAAAAGGGGAAACAGACGCGCCCGTCTATTCGCAAATAACAACTAACAAACCCATGAACAGTTTTCAACAATAAAGAAAAAAATCCATGCGAATCTAGTGATAATCGAATGGTTGCTGGTTGCTCTCTCTCTCTCTCTCTCTCTCTCTCTCTCTCTCTCTCTCTCTCTCTCTCTCTCTCTCTCTCTCACACACACACACACACACACACACACACACACACACACACACACACACACACACACACACACACGCACTCACACACACATACACACACACACACATGCACACAAACACACACACACACGTACACACACGCACACACACACACACACACACACACACACACACACACACACACACACAAAATACAAGAATTGGGGAGGGGGGAGAACAAATGCAGGCTAACAAATTTCCTGTCATTACAACAATAAGATGGTAAAGATAAGACTGCGAAAGAAGAAAAAAAGAGGGAATGGAAAATTGATCACAAACATGAAACTCTTCTCCAGCAGCATATGTGGATCATCACGATCCATGTTGAATACAAAACCGCTCAATGCGGCTGTCCAGAGGCCTTTCAACTACTGATTCGGACTCATCAATTGGAGATGGCTGCTTGCACTGGCCCTCCCTTGGCATCAAATGGATATACCATATTCCACAACTCGGTGGCTCAAAAGGGTTCATAAACAGAATGGAGATATACCAAATTCCACAACTCGGTGGCTCAAAAGGGTTCATAAACAGAATGGAGATATACCAAATTCCACAACTCGGTGGCTCAAAAGGGTTCATAAACAGAACCGCGAGTGGCGTGCGGAAAAGTAAAATGAGCTATAGAAAATAGGACGGATAAAAACGAATGTCATTCTTAAATTCAAAGTGAGGTGAATGCAGGCAGAAATTGAAACAAATTTTTACAGGAATTTCAGGTAAAATCCGCCAATTATCAGGAACAACCAAATCACAAGACAAACCAGGACGCGTTTCGACCTCTTAGGTCTTCTTCAGGCAAGAAAACAACATTCAGGACAATGAAAACGAAGAACGAGCAATCACTTATCTTCTCCAGTTCTGCTCAAGATGGGCCTGTTAACTTGCGGATTTATTTTAATTCTTTTTAGAATTAAAGCTATTATATAAATAGTAATAATAAATTCAGGGGGGGGGGGGGGGGGGGGGTTTGGGCCTACGATAAAGATCCATTGAGACTGCAAGGGAGGATAAAAGGTATCAACGGTCAGGGTGGTCAGCTCTACTGTTTGATAACCCAAGATATCATCAATCACTTAAGGGCTACAGCAGCTATAATTGTGTGGAACAGTCTTTAATCAGGTCTCTTGGGAGATGCAGTCGCCCACTGATTTCACGACCAAATATATATGTTGAACAAATATGTAGCGGGGGGTAAAAAGTGCAGGCCCACAATCGTTCCGCCATTATAACATTGGCAAATATCTCAACAAGAAAAAAAAGAGAAAAAGATAAAAGGGAGGGGTTGTTTGAGGGAAAGAAAACTGAAAATAAAAGAGGCATTAGATTATAAACATAAGACCCCTGACTACCAGCGTATAGGGACCATGGTAGTCCATTCAGGAAACAGAACATCTGTATCGCCTGCCAAGAGTCCTTCCGTCTCCTTATTGGGACAGGGACTGTGGTGCACCTCTATCGGCATCCAATGGAAAGACACCAAGTCCCAGAATTCTGTGCTATTCACGTAGAGTTCCAAAACAGAATCCAGCGTGACCCCAAAGCAGGGCAGCGGAGAGCAAAAAAAAGTAAAATTAAAAGAAAGCACCGTATGGAAATAGGTTTGTTGCAGAACTAAAATCATAATTTAAAGAATAATTAGTATAGGGGATATCTTTGAACCTTTGCTTGAGATCCACTTACGGACACATGTGAAAGGGAAGACGGAGTGTCAACGGGGAAGCCAGCTTTCTTGTTTAGTAACCCAAGCATTGTCAGTGCCAGACTCTCGCTCATGCAACATCTACACACAATCAGACCGACAAACAGAGGAAAGTGTCCCATTTTAATTATCAAATAAATTTTCACATTATTCCTATGAAATACTTCGTACGGTGGTTTCAAATAGTCACACACATCAGACAGTACAAAGTTACTGACGAGTTTCCCATTTTAATTACCAAATAAATTTTCACATTACTTCCTATGAAATACTTCGCATGGTGGTTTCAAATAGTCACACACACGTTACAGTACAAAGTTATATGACCAGTCCTATTGAACTCACAAAAGACTTCACTTTTAAACATTGGCGTCAAACTGTGCCACACAAAAACAGCTTTCAGCAGACAAAGTTCGCTTGTCCTAACTGACCTTTATGCCGTTTTAATTCCTGGGTACGGCCTCAGCAAACAACATCTTTACAATTTCCGCGACTTCGCGTCCACTAACGGAACACAAATTGAGCCTGT